>CM043005.1:11962343-12364790 GCA_023678885.1 Pogostemon cablin
CATTCATTTCGATATAGATTTCCTTCTTTTTGATGCTTGTTTTCTCGTTATGATCAATATTTCCTTCGTTTCGATGCATATTTACATCATTTTGATGCTCCTTTTCTTGTTACGATCAATATTTTCTTCGTTTCGATGCATATTTCCTTTATTTTGATCTCATTTTCTCGTTACAATCAACATTACCTACGTTTCGATGCATATTTTCTTTATTTTAATTCTTATTTTCTCATTACGATCAATATTACCTTCGTTTCGATGCATATTTCCTTCATTTTGATGCTCATTTTCTCGTTACGATCAACATTTCCTTCTTTTCGATGCATATTTCCTTCATTTTGATGCACTTTTTTTAGTTACGATCATCATTTCTTTCATTTCGATGCATATTTACTTTATTTTTATGCTCCTTTTCTTGTTACGATCAATATTTCATTTGTTTCAATGAAGATTTCCTTCTTTTTGATGTTCGTTTTCTTGTTATGATCATTATTTTCTTTGTTTCGATGCATATTTCCTTCATTTTGAAGCTCCTTTTCTCGTTATGATTAATATTTCCTTTGTTTCGATGCATATTTCCTTCATTTTGATGCTCCTTTTCTCGTTACGATCAATATTTCCTTTGTTTCGATGAATATTTCCTTCATTTTGATGCTCCTTTTCTTGTTACGATCAATATCTCATCCGTTTCGACGCAGATTTCCTTCTTTTTGATGCTCGTTTTCTCGTTATTATCAATATTTACTTCATTTTGATGTTCCTTTTCTCGTTACGATCAACATTTCCTTCAGTTCGATGCATATTTTCTTCATTTTGATGCATTTTTTCTAGTTACGATCAGCATTTCCTTTGTTTTGATGCATATTTACTTCATTTTTATGCACCTTTTCTTGTTACGATCAATATTTCATTCGTTTCGATGTAGATTTCCATCATTTTGGTTTTGATGGTCCTTTTCTCGTTACGATCAACATTTCCTTTGTTTCGATGCATATTTCCTTCATTTTGATTCTCATTTTCTCGTTACTATCAATATTACCTTCGTTCCGATGCATATTTCCTTCATTTTGATGCTCCTTTTCTCGTTATGATCAACATTTTATTTGTTTTGATGCATATTTCCATCATTTTGATTTTGATGCTCCTTTTCTCGTTACGATCAACATTTCCTTCTTTTCGATGCATATTTCCTTCGTTTCGATGCATATTTCCTTCGTTTCGATGCATATTTCCTTCATTTTGATGCACTTTTTAGTTACGATCAGCATTTCCTTCATTTCGATGCATATTTACTTCATTTTTATGCTCCTTTTCTTGTTACGATCAACATTTCGTTCGTTTCGATGAAGATTTCCTTCTTTTTGGTGCTCGTTTTCTTGTTATGATCAATATTTCCTTTATTTTGATGCATATTTCCTTTATTTTGATGCTCCTTTTCTCGTTACGATCAATACTTCCTTTGTTTCGATGAATATTTCCTTCATTTTGATGCTCCTTTTCTTGTTACAATCAATATCTCATTCGTTTCGATGCAGATTTCCTTCTTTTTTATGCTCGTTTTCTCGTTATTGTCAATATTTCCTTTGTTTTGATGCATATTTCCTTTATTTTTATTCAATTTTTCTAGTTACGATCTATATTACCTTTGTTTCGATGCATATTTCCTTCATTTTGATTCTCTTTTTCTCGATATGATCAACATTTCCTTCGTTTTGATGCATATTTACTTCATTTTGATGCTTCTTACCTTCGTTTCGATGCATATTTCCTTCATTTTGATGATCCTTTTCTCGTTATGATCAATATTTCCTCTATTTCGATGCATATTTCCTTCATTTTGATGCTCCTTTTCTCTTTACAATCAATATTTCCTTCGTTTCGATGAATATTTCCTTCATTTTAATGCTCATTTTCACGTTACGATCAATATTTCCTTCGTTTCGATGCATATTTTCTTCATTTTGATGCTCGTTTTCTCGTTACAATTAATATTTCCTTCATTTCGATGCATATTTCCTTTATTTTGATGCACTTTTTCTCGTTACGATCAGCATTTCCTTTGTTTCTACGCGTATTTACTTCATTTTGATGATCCTTTTCTTGTTACGATCAACATTTCCTTCGTTTGGATGTATATTAACTTCATTTTGATGCTTATTTTCTCGTTACGATCAACATTACATTCATTTCGATATAGATTTCCTTCTTTTTGATGCTTGTTTTCTCGTTACGATCAATATTTCCTTCGTTTCGATGCATATTTACATCATTTTGATGCTCCTTTTCTTGTTACGATCAACATTTCATTCGTTTCGATGCAGATTTCCTTCTTTTTAATGCTCGTTTTCTCGTTACGATCAATATTTCCTTTCTTTCGATGCATATTTCCTTTGTTTTGATTCTTATTTTCTCGTTACGATCAATATTACCTTCGTTTCGATGCATATTTCCTTCATTTTGATGCTTCTTTTCTCGTTACGATCAATATTTCCTTCGTTTTGATGCATATTTCCTTCATGTTGATGCACTTTTTCTAGTTACAATCAGTATTTTCTTCGTTTTGATGCATATTTACTTCATTTTCATGCTCTTTTTCTTGTTACGATCGACATTTCATTCGTTTCGATGCATATTTCAATCATTTTGATTTTGATGCTCCTTTTCTCGTTACAATCAATCTTTCCTTCATTTCGATACATATTTCCTTTATTTTGATGCTCATTTTCTCGTTACAATCAACATTACCTACGTTTTGATGCATGTTTTCTTCGTTTTGATTCTTATTTTCTCATTACGATCAATATTACCTTCGTTTCGATGCATATTTCCATCATTTATACTTTGATGCTCATTTTCTCGTTACGATCAACATTTCCTTCGTTTCGATGCATATTTCCTTCATTCTGATGCAGTTTTTCTCGTTACGATCAGCATTTCCTTCTTTTGGATGCATATTTACTCATTTTGATGCTCCTTTTCTTTTTATGATCAACATTTAATTCGTTTCGATGCAGATTTCCTTCTTTTTGATGCTCGTTTTCTTGTTAAGATCAATATTTCCTTTGTTTCAATGCATATTCCCTTCATTTTGATGCTCCTTTTCTTGTTACGATCAACATTTCCTTCATTTCGATGCATATTTACTTCATTTTGATGCTTATTTTCTCGTTACGATCAATATTACATTCATTTCGATGTAGATTTCCTATTTTTTTTTTCTTGTTTTCTCGTTACGATCAATATTCTTTCGTTTCGATGCATATTTACTTTATTTTGATGCTCCTTCTCTTGTTACGGTCAAAATTTCATTCGTTTCGATGCAGATTTCCTTCTTTTTGATGCTCGGTTTCTAGTTACGATCAATATTTCCTTTTTTCGATGCATATTTCCTTCGTTTTGATTCTTATTTTCTCATTACGATCAATATTACCTTCATTTTGATGCTTATTTTCTTTATTTTGATGCTTCTTTTCTCGTTACGATCAACATTTCCTTCGTTCGATGCATATTTCCTTCATTTTGATGCACTTTTTATAGTTACGATAAGCATTTCCTTCATTACGATGCATATTTAATTCATTTTTGTGCTCCTTTTCTAGTTACGATCAACATTTCATTCGTTTCGTTGCAGATTTCTATCATTTTGATTTTGATGTTCCTTTTCTCGTTACGATCAACATTTCCTTCGTTTCGATGCATATTTCCTTTATTTTGATCTCGTTTTCTCATTACAATCAACATTACTTATGTTTCGATGCATATTTTCTTTATTTTGATTCTCATTTTCTCATTACGATCAATATTACCTTCATTTCGATGCATATTTCTATCATTTTGATGCTCCTTTTCTCGTTACGATCAACATTTCATTCGTTTCGATGGATATTTCCTTCATTTTGATGCACTTTTTCTAGTTACGATAAGCATTTCCTTCATTTCGATGCATATTTACTTCATTTTTATACTCCTTTTCTTGTTACAATCAACATTTCATTCGTTTCGTTGCAGATTTCCATCATTTTGATTTTGATGCTCCTTTTCTCGTTACGATCAATATTTTCTTCGTTTCGATGCTTATTTCCTTCATTTTGATCTCATTTTCTCGTTACAATCAACATTACCTACGTTTCGATGCATCTTTTCTTTATTTTGATTCTCATTTTCTCATTTCGATCAATATTACCTTCGTTTCGATGCATATTTCCTTCATTTTTATGCTCCTTTTCTTGTTACGATCAACATTTCCTTCATTTCGATGCATATTTCCTTCATTTTGATGCACTTTTTCTAGTTACGATAAGCATTTCCTTCATCTCGATGCATATTTACTTCATTTTTATGCTCCGTTTCTTGTTACGATCAACATTTCATTCGTTTCGTTGTAGATTTCCATTATTTTGATTTTGATGCTCCTTTTCTCGTTACGATCAACATTTTATTTGTTTTGATGCATATTTCCATCATTTTAATTTTGATGCTCCTTTTCTAGTTACGATAAATATTTCCTTCTTTTCGATGCATATTTCCTTCGTTTCAATGTATATTTCCTTTGTTTCGATGCACAAATCCTTCGTTTCGATGCATATTTCCTTCATTTTGATGCATTTTTTAGTTACGATCAGCATTTCCTTCGTTTCGATGCATATTTTTTTCATTTTTATGCTCCTTTACTTGTTACGATCAACATTTCATTCGTTTCGATGAAGATTTCCTCCTTTTTGATGCTCATTTTCTTGTTATGATCAATATTTCCTTTGTTTCGATGCATATTTCCTTCATTTTGATGCTCCTTTTCTCGTTACGATCAATATTTCCTTTGCTTCGATGAATATTTCCTTCATTTTGATGCTCCTTTTCTTGTTACAATCAATATCTCATTCGTTTCGATGCAGATTTCCTTCTTTTTTATGCTCGTTTTCTCGTTATTATCAATATTTCCTTTGTTTTGATGCATATTTCCTTTATTTTGATTCAATTTTTCTAGTTACGATCATTATTACCTTCATTTCGAAGCATATTTCCTTCATTTTGATTCTCTTTTTCTTGATACAATCAACATTTCCTTCGTTTCGATGCATATTTACTTATTTTGATGCTCCTTACCTTCGTTTCGATGCATATTTCCTTTATTTTGATGCTCATTTTCTCGTTATGATCAATATTTCCTTTGTTTCGATGCATATTTCCTTCATTTTGATGCTCCTTTTCTCTTTACGATCAATATTTCCTTCGTTTCGATGAATATTTCCTTCATTTTAATGCTCATTTTCACGTAACGATCAATATTTCCTTCGTTTAGATGTATATTTCCTTCATTTTGATGCTCGTTTTCTCGTTACAACCAATATTTCCTTCATTTCGATGCATATTTCCCTTATTTCGATGCAATTTTTGTCGTTACGATCAGCATTTCCTTCGTTTCGATGCGTATTTACTTCATTTTGATGATCCTTTTATTGTTACGATCAACATTTCCTTCGTTTCGATGTATATTAACTTCATTTTGATGCTTATTTTCTCGTTACGATCAACATTACATTCATTTCGATGTAGATTTCCTTCTTTTTGATGCTTTTTTTCTCATTACGATCAATATTTTCTTCGTTTCGATGCATATTTAAATCATTTTGATGCTCATTTTCTTGTTACGATCAACATTACATTCGTTTTGATGCAGATTTCCTTCTTTTTAATGCTCATTTTCTCGTTACGATCAACATTTCCTTCGTTTCGATGCATATTTCCTTTATTTTGATGCACTTTTTCTAGTTACGATAAGCATTTCCTTCATTTCGATGCATATTTACTTCATTTTTATGCTCCTTTTCTTGTTACGATCAACATTTCATTCGTTTCGTTGCTGATTTCCATTATTTTGATTTTGATGCTTCTTTTCTCGTTACGATCAACATTCCTTCATTTCGATGCATATTTCCTTTATTTTGATGCTCATTTTCTCGTTACAATCAACATTACCTACGTTTCGATGCATATTTTCTTCGTTTTGATTCTCATTTTCTCGTTACGATTAATATTACCTTCGTTTCGATGCATATTTCCTTCATTTTGATTCTCCATTTCTCGTTACGATCAACATTTTATTTGTTTTGATGCATATTTCCATCATTTTAATTTTGATGCTCCTTTTCTCGTTACGATCAACATTTCCTTCTTTTCGATGCATATTTCCTTCGTTTCGATGCATATTTCCTTTGTTTCGATGCACAAATCCTTTGTTTCGATGCATATTTCCTTTATTTTGATGCATTTTTTTAGTTACGATCAGCATTTCCTTCGTTTCGATGCATATTTACTTCATTTTTATGCTCCTTTACTTGTTACGATCAACATTTCATTCGTTTCGATGAAGATATCCTTCTTTTTGACGCTCATTTTCTTGTTATGATCAATATATCCTTTGTTTCGATGCATATTTCCTTCATTTTGATGCTCCTTTTCTCGTTACGATCAATATTTCCTTTGTTTCGATGAATATTTCCTTCATTTTGATGCTCCTTTTCTTGTTACAATCAATATCTCATTCGTTTCGATGCAGATTTCCTTCTTTTTGATGCTCGTTTTCTCGTTATTATCAATATTTCCTTTGTTTTGATGCATATTTCCTTTATTTTGATTCAATTTTTCTAGTTACGATCAATATTACATTCGTTTCGAAGCATATTTCCTTTATTTTGATTCTCTTTTTCTCGATACAATCAACATTTCCTTCGTTTCGATGCATATTTACTATTTTTGATGCTCCTTACCTTCGTGTCGATGCATATTTCCTTTATTTTAAAGCTCATTTTCTCGTTATGATCAATATTTCCTTTGTTTCGATGCATATTTCCTTCATTTTGATGCTCTTTTTCTCTTTACGATCAATATTTCCTTCGTTTCGATGAATATTTCCTTCATTTTAATGCTCATTTTCACGTAGCGATCAATATTTCCTTCGTTTAGATGCATATTTCCTTCATTTTGATGCTCGTTTTCTCGTTACAACAAATATTTCCTTCGTTTCGATGCATATTTCCTTTATTTTGATGCACTTTTTGTCGTTACGATCAGCATTTCCTTCGTTTCGATGCATATTTACTTCATTTTGATGATCCTTTTCTTGTTACGATCAACATTTCCTTCGTTTCGATGTATATTAACTTCATTTTGATGCTTATTTTCTCGTTACGATATTACATTCATTTCGATGTAGATTTCCTTCTTTTTGATGCTTGTTTTCTCGTTACGATCAATATTTTCTTCGTTTCGATGCATATTTACATCATTTTGATGTTCCTTTTCTTGTTACGATCAACATTACATTCGTTTTGATGCAGGTTTCCTTCTTTTTAATGCTCGTTTTCTCATTACGATCAATATTTCCTTTCTTTCAATGCATATTTCCTTCGTTTTGATTCTTATTTTCTCGTTACGATCAATATTACCTTCGTTTCGATGCATATTTCCTTAATTTTGATGCTCCTTTTCTCGTTACAATCAATATTTCCTTCGTTTCGATGCATATTTACTTCATGTTGATGCATTTTTCTAGTTACAATCAGTATTTCTTCGTTTTGATGCATATTTACTTTATTTTCATGCTCCTTTTCTTGTTACGATCGACATTTCATTCGTTTCGATGCATATTTCCATCATTTTGATTTTGATGCTCCTTTTCTCGTTACGATTAATATTTTCTTTATTTCGATACATATTTCCTTCATTTTGATGCTCATTTTCTCGTTACAATCAACATTACCTACGTTTCGATGCATGTTTTCTTTATTTTGATTCATATTTTCTTATTACGATCAATATTACCTCGTTTCGATGCATATTTCCTTTATTTTGATGCTCTTTCTCTCGTTACGATCAACATTTCATTCGTTTCGATGCATATTTCCATCATTTATATTTTGATGCTCATTTTCTCATTGCGATCAACATTTCCTTCATTTTGATGCATATTTTTTTCATTCTGATGCAGTTTTTCTCGTTACCATCAGCATTTCCTTCTTTTGGATGCATATTTACTCATTTTGATGCTCCTTTTCTTTTTATGATCAACATTTCATTCATTTCGATGCAGATTTCCTTCTTTTTGATGCTCGTTTTCTTGTTAAGATCAATATTTCCTTTGTTTCAATGCGTATTCCCTTCATTTTGATGCTCCTTTTCTTGTTACGATCAACATTTCCTTCATTTCGATGCATATTTACTTCATTTTGATGCTTATTTTCTCGTTACGATCAATATTACATTCATTTCGATGTAGATTTCCTATTATTTGATTCTTGTTTTCTCGTTACGATCAATATTCCTTCTTTTTGATGCATATTTACTTCATTTTGATGCTCCTTTTCTTGTTACGATCAAAATTTCATTCGTTTCGATGTAGATTTCCTTCTTTTTTATGCTCATTTTTTCGTTACGATCAATATTTCGGTTTTTCGATGCATATTTCCTTCGTGTTGATTCTTAATTTTTCGTTACGATCTATATTACCTTCATTTTGATGCATATTTTCTTTATTTTGATGCTCCTTTTCTCGTTACGATCAACATTTCCTTCGTTTTGATGCATATTTCCTTCATTTTGATGCACTTTTTCTAGTTACGATAAGCATTTCCTTCATTTCGATGCATATTTACTTCATTTTTATGCTCCTTTTCTAGTTACGATCAACATTTCATTCGTTTCGTTGCAGATTTCTATCATTTTGATTTTGATGTTTCTTTTCTCGTTAAGATCAACATTTCCTTCGTTTCGATGCATATTTCCTTCATTTTGATCTCATTTTCTCATTACAATCAACATTACCTACGTTTCGATGCATATTTTCTTTATTTTGATTCTCATTTTCTCATTACGATTAATATTACCTTAATTTCGATGCATATTTCCTTCATTTTGATGCTCATTTTCTCGTTACGATCAACATTTCATTCGTTTCGATGCATATTTCCTTCATTTTGATGCACTTTTTCTAGTTACGATAAGCATTTCCTTCATTTCGATGCATATTTACTTCATTTTTATACTCCTTTTCTTGTTACGATCAACATTTCATTTGTTTCGTTGCAGATTTCCATCATTTTGATTTTGATGCTCCTTTTCTTGTTACGATCAATATTGTCTTCGTTTCGATGCTTATTTCCTTCATTTTGATCTCATTTTCTCGTTACAATCAATATTACCTACGTTTCGATGCATATTTTCTTTATTTTGATTCTCATTTTCTCATTACGATCAATATTACCTTCGTTTTGATGCATATTTCCTTCATTTTGATGCTCCTTTACTCGTTACGATCAACATTTCCTTCGTTTCGATGCTTATTTCCATCATTTTGATTCTAATGCTCATTCTCTCATTACGATCAATATTTCCTTCGTTTCGATGCATATTTCCTTCATACTGATGCACTTTTTCTCGTTGCGATCAGCATTTCCTTCTTTTCGATGCATATTTACTCATTTTGATGCTCCTTTTCTTTTTATGATCAATATTTCATTCATTACGATGCAGATTTCCTTCTTTTTGATGCTCGTTTTCTTGTTAGGATCAATATTTCCTTTGTTTCAATGCATATTTCCTTCATTTTGATGCTCCTTTTCTTGTTACGATCAACATTTCCTTCGTTTCGATGCCTATTTACTTCATTTTAATGCTTATTTTCTCGTTGCACTCAACATTACATTCATTTCGATGTAGATTTCCTATTTTTTGAATCAATTTTTCTAGTTACGATCAATATTACCTTCGTTTCGAAGCATATTCCCTTCATTTTGATTCTCTTTTTCTCGATATGATCAACATTTCCTTCGTTTTGATGCATATTTACTTCATTTTGATGCTCCTTACCTTCGTTTCGATGCATATTTCCTTCATTTTGATGCTCCTTTTCTAGTTACGATAAGCATTTCCTTCATTTCGATGCATATTTACTTCATTTTTATGCTCCTTTTCTTGTTACGATCAACATTTCATTCGTTTCGTTGCAGATTTCCATCATTTTGATTTTGATGCTCCTTTTCTCATTACGATCAACATTTCCTTCGTTTCGATGAATATTTCCTTCATTTTGATGCTCATTTTCTCGTTACAATCAACATTACCTACGTTTCGATGCATATTTTCTTTGTTTTGATTCTCATTTTCTCGTTACGATCAATATTACCTTCGTTTCGATGCATATTTCCTTCATTTTGATTCTCCTTTTCTCGTTACGATCAATATTTTATTTGTTTTGATGCATATTTTCATCATTTTAATTTTGATGCTCCTTTTCTCGTTACGATCAACATTTCCTTATTTTCGATGCATATTTTCTTCGTTTCGATGCATATTTCCTTTGTTTCGATGCACAAATCCTTCGTTTCGATGCATATTTTCTTCATTTTGATGCATTTTTTTAGTTACGATCAACATTTCCTTCGTTTCGATGCATATTTACTTCATTTTTTGTTCCTTTACTTGTTACGATCAACATTTCATTCGTTTCGATGAAGATTTCCTTCTCTTTGATGCTCATTTTCTTGTTATGATCAATATTTCCTTTGTTTCGATGCATATTTCCTTCATTTTGATGCTCGTTTTCTCGTTACGATCAATATTTCCTTTGTTTCGATGAATATTTCCTTCATTTTGATGCTCCTTTTCTTGTTACAATCAATATCTCATTCGTTTCGATGCAGATTTCCTTCTTTTTGATGCTCGTTTTCTCATTATTATCAATATTTCCTATGTTTTGATACATATTTCCTTTATTTTGATTCAATTTTTCTAGTTACGATCAATATTACCTTCGTTTCAAAGCATATTTCCTTCATTTTGATTCTCTTTTTCTCGATACAATCAACATTTCCTTCGTTTCGATGCATATTTTCATATTTTGATGCTCATTTCCTTCGTTTCGATGCATATTTCCTTCATTTTGATGCTCTTTTTCTCGTTATGATCAATATTTCATTTGTTTCGATGCATATTTCCTTCATTTTGATGCTCCTTTTCTCTTTACGATCAATATTTCCTTCGTTTCGATGAATATTTCCCTCATTTTAATGCTAACTTTCACGTAACGTTCAATATTTCCTTCGTTTCGATGCATATTTCCTTCATTTTGATATGCTCGTTTTCTCGTTACAATCAATATTTCCTTCATTTCGATGCATATTTCCTTTATTTTGATGCACTTTTTGTCGTTACGATCAGCATTTCCTTCGTTTCGATGCGTATTTACTTCATTTTGATGATCCTTTTCTTGTTACGATCAATATTTCCTTCGTTTCGATGTATATTAACTTCATTTTGATGCTTATTTTCTCGTTACGATCAACATTACATTCATTTCGATGTAGATTTCTTTCTTTTTGATGCTTGTTTTCTCGTTACGATCAATATTTCCTTCGTTTCGATGCATATTTACATCATTTTGATGCTCCTTTTCTTGTTACGATCAACATTACATTCGTTTTGATGCAGATTTCCTTCTTTTTAATGCTCGTTTTCTCGTTACGATCAATATTTCCTTTTTTCTCGTTACGATCAATATTTCCTTTCTTTTGATGCATATTTCCTTTGTTTTGATTCTTATTTTCTCATTACGATCAATATTACCTTCGTTTCGATGCATATTTCCTTCATTTTGATGCTCATTTTCTCGTTACGATCAATATTTCTTTCGTTTCGATGCATATTTCCTTCATGTTGATGCACTTTTTCTAGTTACAATCAGTATTTTCTTCTTTTTGATGCATATTTACTTCATTTTCATGCTCCTTTTCTTGTTACGATCGACATTTCATTCGTTTCGATGCATATTTCCATCATTTTGAGTTTTATGCTCCTTTTCTCGTTACGATCAATATTTTCTTCGTTTCGATACATATTTCCTTCATTTTGATGCTTATTTTCTCGTTACAATCAACATTACCTACGTTTCGATGCATGCTTTCTTCATTTTGATTCTTATTTTCTCATTACGATCAATATTACCTCGTTTCGATGCATATTTCCTTCATTTTGATGCTCCTTCTCTCGTTACGATCAACATTTCATTCGTTTCGATGCATATTTCCATCACTTATATTTTGATGCTCATTTTCTCGTTACGATCAACATTTCCTTCGTTTTGATGCATATTTCCTTCAATCTGATGCAGTTTTTCTCGTTACCATCAGCATTTCCTTCTTTTGGATGCATATTTTCTCATTTTGATACTCCTTTTCTTTTTATGATCAATATTTCATTCGTTTCGATGCAGATTTCCTTCTTTTTGATGCTCGTTTTCTGGTTAAGATCAATATTTCCTTTGTTTCAATGCATATTTCCTTCATTTTGATGCTTCTTTTCTTGTTACGATTCAACATTTCCTTCGTTTCGATGCATATTTACTTCATTTTGATGCTTATTTTCTCGTTACGATCAATATTACATTCATTTCGATGTAGATTTCCTATTTTTTTATTCTTGTTTTCTCGTTACGATAAATATTCCTTCATTTCGATGCATATTTACTTTATTTTGATGCTCATTTTCTTGTTAGATCAACATTTCGTTCGTTTCGATGCAGATTTCCTTCTTTTTGATGCTCGTTTTCTCGTTACGATCAATATTTCTTTTTTTCGATGCATATTTCCTTCGTTTTGATTCTTATTTTATCGTTACGATAATATAACCTTCATTTCGATGCATATTTTCTTCATTTTGATGCTCCTTTTCTCGTTACGATCAACATTTCCTTCGTTTCGATGCATATTTCTTTCATTTTGATGCACTTTTTCTAGTTAAGATAAGCATTTCCTTCATTTCGATGCATATTTACTTCATTTTTATGCTCCTTTTCTAGTTACGATCAACATTTCATTCGTTTCGTTGCAGATTTCCATCATTTTGATTTTGATGCTCCTTTTCTCGTTACGATTAATATTTCTTTCGTTTTGATGCATATTTTCTTCATTTTGATCTCATTTTACCGTTACAATCAAATTACCTACGTTTTGATGCATATTTTCTTTATTTTGATTCTCATTTTCTCATTACGATCAATATTACCTTCGTTTCGATGCATATTTCCTTCATTTTGATGCTCCTTTTCTCGTTACGTTCAACATTTCCTTCGTTTTGATGCATATTTCATTCATTTTGATGCACTTTTTCTAGTTACAATAAGCATTTCCTTCATTTCGATGCATATTTGCTTCATTTTTATGCTCGTTTTCTTGTTACGATCAACATTTCATTCGTTTCGTTGCAGATTTCCATCATTTTGATTTTGATGCTCCTTTTCTCGTTACGATCAACATTTCCTTCATTTCGATGCATATTTCCTTTATTTGATCACATTTTCTCGTTACAATCAACATTACCTACGTTTCGAAGCATATTTCTTTATTTTGATTCTCATTTTTCTCATTACGATCAATATTACCTTCGTTTCGATGCATATTTCCTTCATTTTGATGCTCCTTTTCTCGTTAAGATCAACATTTCCTTCTTTTCGATACATATTTCCTTCATTTTGATGCACTTTTTTTAGTTACGATCAGCATTTCTTTTCATTTCGATGCATATTTACTTTATTTTTATGCTCCTTTTCTTGTTACGATCAATATTTCATTCGTTTCAATGAAGATTTCCTTCTTTTTGATGCTCGTTTTCTAGTTATGATCAATATTTCCTTTGTTTCGATGCATATTTCCTTCATTTTGATGCTCCTTTTCTCGTTATGATCAATATTTCCTTTGTTTCGATGCATATTTCCTTCATTTTGATGCTCCTTTTCTCGTTACGATCAATATTTCCTTTGTTTCGATGAATATTTCCTTCATTTTGATGCTCATTTTCTTGTTTCCATCAATATCTCATCTGTTTCGATGCAGATTTCCTTCTTTTTGATGGTCGTTTTCTTGTTATTATCAATATTTCCTTCATTTTGATGCTCTTTTTCTCGTTACGATCAACATTTCCTTCATTTCGATGCATATTTCCTTCATTTTGATGCACTTTTTCTAGTTACGATCATTATTTCCTTCGTTTTGATGCATATTTACTTCATTTTTATGCACCTTTTCTTGTTACGATCAACATTTCATTCGTTTCGATGTAGATTTTCATCATTTTGGTTCTGATGCTCCTTTTCTCGTTACGATCAACATTTCCTTTGTTTCGATGCATATTTCCTTCATTTTGATGCTCATTTTCTCGTAGCAATCAACATTACCTACGTTTCGATGAATATTTTCTTCGTTTTGATTCTTATTTTCTCGTTACGATCAATATTACCTTCGTTTCGATGCATATTTCCTTCATTTTGATTCTCCTTTTCTCGTTACGATCAACATTTTACTTGTTTTGATGCATATTTCCATCATTTTGATTTTGATGCTCCTTTTCTTGTTACGATCAACATTTCCTTCTTTTCGATGCATATTTCCTTCGTTTCGATGCATATTTCCTTTGTTTCGATGCACAAATCCTTCGTTTCGATGCATATTTCCTTCATTTTGATGTATTTTTTTTAGTTACGATCAGCATTTCCTTCGTTTCGATGCATATTTACTTCATTTTTATGCTCCTTTACTTGTTACGATCAACATTTCATTCGTTTCGATGAAGATTTCCTTCTTTTTGATGCTCATTTTATTGTTATGAGCAATATTTCCTTTGTTTCGATGCATATTTCCTTCATTTTGATGCTCCTTTTCTCGTTACGATCAATATTTCCTTTGTTTCTATGAATATTTCCTTCATTTTGATGCTCCTTTTCTTGTTACAATCAATATCTCATTCGTTTCGATGCAGATTTCCTTCTTTTTGATGCTCGTTTTCTCGTTATTATTAATATTTCCTTTGTTTTGATGCATATTTCCTTTATTTTGATTTAATTTTTCTAGTTACGATCAATATTACCTTCGTTTCGATGCATATTTCCTTCAATTTGATTCTCTTTTTCTCGATACGATTAACATTTCCTTCGTTTTGATGCATATTTACTTCATTTTGATGCTCCTTACCTTTGTTTCGATGCATATTTCCTTCATTTTGATGCTCCTTTTCTTGTTATGATCAATATTTTCTTTGTTTCGATGCATATTTCCTTCATTTTGATACTCTTTTTCTCTTTACGATCAATATTTCCTTCGTTTCGATGAATATTTCCTTCGTTTTAATGCTCATTTTCACGTTACGATCAATATTTCCTTCGTTTTGATGCATATTTCCTTCATTTTGATGCTCGTTTTCTCGTTACAATCAATATTTCCTTCGTTTCGATGCATATTTCCTTTATTTTGATGCACTTTTTCTCGTTACGATCAGCATTTCTTTCGTTTCGATGCGTATTTTCTTCATTTTGATGATTCTTTTCTTGTTACGATCAATATTTCCTTCGTTTCGATGTATATTAACTTCATTTTGATGCTTATTTTCTCGTTACGATCAATATCACATTCATTTCGATGTAGATTTCCTTCTTTTTGATGCTTGTTTTCTCGTTACGATTAATATATCCTTCGTTTCGATGCATATTTAAATAATTTTGATGCTCCCTTTCTTGTTACGATCAACATTTCATTTGTTTCGAAGCAGATTTCCTTCTTTTTAATGCTTGTTTTCTCGTTACAATCAATATTTCCTTTCTTTCGATGCATATTTCCTTCATTTTGATTCTTATTTTCTCATTACGATCAATATTACCTTCGTTTCGATGCATATTTCCTTTATTTTGATGCTCCTTTTATCGTTACGAACAACATTACCTTCGTTTCGATGCATATTTTGTTCATGTTGATGCACTTTTTCTAGTTACAATCTGTATTTTCTATGTTTTGATGCATATTTACTTCATTTTCATGCTCCTTTTCTTGTTTCGATCGACATTTCATTCGTTTCGATGCAGATTTCCATTATTTTAATTTTGATGCTCTTTTTCTCATTATGATCAATATTTCCTTCATTTCGATGCATATTTCCTTCATTTTGATGCTCATTTTCTCGTTACAATCAACATTACCTACGTTTCGAAGTGTGTTTTCTTCGTTTTGATTCTTATTTTCTCATTACGATCAATATTACCTTCGTTTGGATGCATATTTCCTTCATTTTGATGCTCCTTCTCTTGTTACGATCAACATTTCATTCGTTTCGATGCATATTTCCATAATTTTGATTTTGATGCTCATTTTCTCGTTACGATCAACATTTCCTTCGTTTCGATGCATATTTCCTTCATTCTGATGCACTTTTTCTCGTTACGATCAGCATTTCCTTCGTTTCGATGCATATTTACTTCATTTTTATGCTCCTTTTCTTGTTACGATCAACATTTCATTCATTTCGATGAAGATTTCCTTCTTTTTGATGCTCGTTTTCTTGTTATGATCAATATTTCCTTTGTTTCGATGAATATTTCCTTCATTTTGATGCTCCTTTTCTTGTTACAATCAATATCTCATTCGTTTCGATGCAGATTTCCTTCTTTTTGATGCTCGTTTTCTCGTTATTATCAATATTTCCATTGTTTTGATGCATATTTCCTTATTTTGATTCAATTTTTCTAGTTACGATCAATATTACCTTCGTTTCGATGCATATTTCCTTCATTTTGATTCTCTTTTTCTCGATACGATCAACATTTCCTTCATTTCGATGCATATTTCCTTCATTTCGATGCTCCTTACCTTCGTTTCGATGCATATTTCCTTCATTTTGATGCTCCTTTTCTCGTTATGATCAATATTTTCTTTGTTTCGATGCATACTTCCTTCATTTTGATGCTCCTTTTCTCTTTACGATCAATATTTCCTTCGTTTCGATGAATATTTCCTTCAATTTAAGGCTCATTTTCACGTTACAATCAATATTTCATTCGTTTCGATGCATATTTCCTTTATTTTGATGCTTGTTTTCTCGTTACAATGAATATTTCCTTCGTTTCCATGAATATTTCCTTTATTTTGATGCACTTTTTCTCGTTACGATCAGCATTTCCTTCGTTTCGATGCGTATTTACTTAATTTTGATGATCCTTTTCTTGTTACGATCAACATTTCCTTTGTTTCGATGTATATTAACTTCATTTTGATGCTTATTTTCTCGTTACGATCAACATTACATTCATTTTGATGTAGATTTCCTTCTTTTTTATGCTTGTTTTCTCGTTACGATCAATATTTCCTTCGTTTCGATGCATATTTACATCATTTTGATGCTCCTTTTCTTGTTACGATCAACATTTTATTCGTTTCGATGCAGATTTCCTTCTTTTTAATGCTCGTTTTCTCATTACGATTAATATTTCCTTTCATTCGATGCATATTTCTTTCATTTTGATTCTTATTTTCTCATTACGATCAATATTACCTTCGTTTCGATGCATATTTCCTTCATTTTGATGCTCCTTTTCTCGTTACGATCAACATTACCTTCGTTTCGTTGCATATTTCGTTCATGCTGATGCACTTTTTCTAGTTACAATCAGTATTTTCTACTTTTTGATGCATATTTACTTCATTTTCATGCTCCTTTTCTTGTTACGATCGACATTTCATTCGTTTCGATTCAGTTTTTTCATCATTTTGATTTTGATGCTCCTTTTCTCATTATGATCAATATTTCCTTCGTTTCGATGCATATTTCCTTCATTTTGATGCTCATTTTCTCGTTACAATCAACATTACCTATGTTTCGATGCATGTTTTCTTCGTTTTGATTCTTATTTTCTCATTACGATCAATATTACCTTAGTTTTGATGCATATTTCCTTCATTTTGATGCTCCTTCTCTCGTTACGATCAACATTTCATTCGTTTCGATGCATATTTCCATCATTTTGATTTTGATGCTCATTTTCTCGTTATGATCAACATTTCCTTCTTTCGATGCATATTTCCTTCATTCTGATGCATTTTTTCTCGTTACGATCAGCATTTCCTTCTTTTCAATGCATATTTACTCATTTTGATGCTCATTTTCTTTTTATGATCAACATTTCATTAGTTTCGATGCAGATTTCCTTCTTTTTGATGCTCGTTTTCTTGTTTGGATCAATATTTCCTTTGTTTCAATGCATATTTCCTTCATTTTGATGCTCCTTTTCTTGTTACGATCAACATTTCCTTCGTTTCGATGCATATTTACTTCATTTTGATGCTTATTTTCTCGTTACGATCAACATTACATTCATTTCGATGTAGATTTTCTATTTTTTTATGCTTGTTTTCTCGTTACGATCAATATTCCTTCGTTTCGATGCATATTTACTTCATTTTGATGCTTCTTTTTTTGTTACGATCAATATTTCATTCGTTTTGATGCATATTTCAATCTTTTTGATGCTCGTTTTCTCGTTACGATCAATATTTCCTTTGTTTTGATACATATTTCCTTCGTTTTGATTCTCATTTTCTCGTTACGATCAAAATTACCTTCGTTTCGATGCATATTTCCTTCATTTTGATTCTCCTTTTCTCATTACGATCAACATTTTATTTGTTTTGATGCATATTTCCATCATTTTGATTTTGATGCTCCTTTTCTCGTTACGATCAACATTTCCTTCTTTTTGATGCATACTTCCTTCGTTTCGATGCATATTTCCTTTGTTTCGATGCACAAATACTTCGTTTCGATGCATATTTCCTTCATTTTTATGCACTTTTTTAGTTACGATCAGCATTTCCTTCGTTTCGATGCATATTTACTTCATTTTTATGCTCCTTTTCTTGTTACGATTAACATTTCATTCGTTTCGATGAAGATTTCCCTCTTTTTGATGCTCATTTTCTTGTTATGATCAATATTTCCTTTGTTTCGATGCATATATCCTTCATTTTGATGCTCCTTTTCTCGTTACGATCAATATTTCCTTTGTTTCGATGAATATTTCCTTCATTTTGATGCTCATTTTTCTTGTTACAATCAATATCTCATTCGTTTCGATGCAGATTTCCTTCTTTTTGATGCTCGTTTTCTTGTTATGATCAATATTTCCTTTGTTTCGATGAATATTTCCTTCATTTTGATGCTCCTTTTCTTGTTACAATCAATATCTCATTCTTTTCGATGCAGATTTCCTTCTTTTTGATGCTCGTTTTCTCGTTATTATCAATATTTCCATTGTTTTGATGCATATTTCCTTATTTTGATTCAATTTTTCTAGTTACGATCAATATTACCTTCGTTTCGATGCATATTTCTTTCATTTTGATTCTCTTTTTCTCGATACGATCAACATTTCCTTCATTTCGATGCATATTTCCTTCATTTTGATGCTCCTTACCTTCGTTTCGATGCATATTTCCTTCATTTTGATGCTCCTTTTCTCGTTATGATCAATATTTTCTTTGTTTCGATGCATATTTCCTTCATTTTGATGCTCCTTTTCTCTTTACGATCAATATTTCCTTCGTTTCGATGAATATTTCCTTCATTTTAAGGCTCATTTTCACGTTACGATCAATATTTCCTTCGTTTCGATGCATATTTCCTTTATTTTGATGCTCGTTTTCTCGTTACAATGAATATTTCCTTCGTTTCCATGAATATTTCCTTTATTTTGATGCACTTTTTCTCGTTACGATCAGCATTTCCTTCGTTTCGATGCGTATTTACTTCATTTTGATGATCCTTTTCTTGTTACAACCAACATTTCCTTCGTTTCGATGTATAATAACTTCATTTTGATGCTTATTTTCTCGTTACGATCAACATTACATTCATTTTGATGTAGATTTCCTTCTTTTTTATGCTTGTTTTCTCGTTACGATCAATATTTCCTTCGTTTCGATGCATATTTACATCATTTTGATGCTCCTTTTCTTGTCACGATCAACATTTCATTCGTTTCGATGCAGATTTCCTTATTTTTAATGCTCGTTTTCTCATTACGATTAATATTTCCTTTCTTTCGATGCATATTTCTTTCATTTTGATTCTTATTTTCTCATTACGATCAATATTACCTTAGTTTCGATGCATATTTCCTTCATTTTGATGCTCCTTCTCTCGTTACGATCAACATTTCATTCGTTTCGATGCATATTTCCATCATTTTGATTTTGATGCTCATTTTCTCGTTACGATCAACATTTCCTTCTTTCGATGCATATTTCCTTCATTCTGATGCATTTTTTCTCGTTACGATCAGCATTTCCTTCTTTTCAAGGCATATTTACTCATTTTGATGCTCCTTTTCTTTTTATGATCAACATTTCATTAGTTTCGATGCAGATTTCCTTCTTTTTGATGCTCGTTTTCTTGTTTGGATCAATATTTCCTTTGTTTCAATGCATATTTCCTTCATTTTGATGCTCCTTTTCTTGTTACGATCAACATTTTCTTCGTTTCGATGCATATTCACTTCATTTTGATGCTTATTTTCTCGTTACGATCAACATTACATTCATTTCGATGTAGATTTTCTATTTTTTGATGCTTGTTTTCTCGTTACGATCAATATTCCTTCGTTTCGATGCATATTTACTTCATTTTGATGCTTCTTTTTTTGTTACGATCAATATTTCATTCGTTTTGATGCATATTTCAATCTTTTTGAACCTCGTTTTCTCGTTACGATCAATATTTCCTTTGTTTGATACATATTTCCTTCGTTTTGATTCTCATTTTCTCGTTACGATAAAAATTACCTTCGTTTCGATGCATATTTCCTTCATTTTGATTCTCCTTTTCTCGTTACGATCAACATTTTATTTGTTTTGATGCATATTTCCATCATTTTGATTTTGATGCTCCTTTTCTCGTTACGATCAATATTTCCTTCTTTTTGATGCATACTTCCTTCGTTTCGATGCATATTTCCTTTGTTTCGATGCACAAATACTTCGTTTCGATGCATATTTCCTTCATTTTGATGCACTTTTTTAGTTACGATCAGCATTTCCTTCGTTTCGATGCATATTTACTTCATTTTTATGCTCCTTTTCTTGTTACGATCAACATTTCATTCGTTTCGATGAAGATTTCCCTCTTTTTGATGCTCATTTTCTTGTTATGATCAATATTTCCTTTGTTTCGATGCATATATCCTTCATTTTGATGCTCCTTTTCTCGTTACGATCAATATTTCCTTTGTTTCGATGAATATTTCCTTCATTTTGATGCTCCTTTTTCTTGTTACAATCAATATCTCATTCGTTTCGATGCAGATTTCCTTCTTTTTGATGCTCGTTTTCTTGTTATGATCAATATTTCCTTTGTTTCGATGAATATTTCCTTCATTTTGATGCTCCTTTTCTTGTTACAATCAATATCTCATTCGTTTCGATGCAGATTTCCTTCTTTTTGATGCTCATTTTCTCGTTATTATCAATATTTCCATTGTTTTGATGCATATTTCCTTATTTTGATTCAATTTTTCTAGTTACGATCAATATTACCTTCGTTTCGATGCATATTTCTTTCATTTTGATTCTCTTTTTCTCGATACGATCAACATTTCCTTCATTTCGATGCATATTTCCTTCATTTTGATGCTCCTTACCTTCGTTTCGATGCATATTTCCTTCATTTTGATGCCCCTTTTCTCGTTATGATCAATATTTTCTTTGTTTCGATGCATATTTCCTTCATTTTGATGCTCCTTTTCTCTTTACGATCAATATTTCCTTCGTTTCGATGAATATTTCCTTCATTTTAAGGCTCATTTTCACGTTACGATCAATATTTCCTTCGTTTCGATGCATATTTCCTTTATTTTGATGCTCGTTTTCTCATTACAATGAATATTTCCTTCGTTTCCATGAATATTTCCTTTATTTTGATGCACTTTTTCTCGTTACGATCAGCATTTCCTTCGTTTCGATGCGTATTTACTTCATTTTGATGATCCTTTTCTTGTTACGACCAACATTTCCTTCGTTTCGATGTATATTAACTTCATTTTGATGCTTATTTTCTCGTTACGATCAACATTACATTCATTTTGATGTAGATTTCCTTCTTTTTTATGCTTGTTTTCTCGTTACGATCAATATTTCCTTCGTTTCGATGCATATTTACATCATTTTGATGCTTCTTTTCTTGTTACGATCAACATTTCATTCGTTTCGATGCAGATTTCCTTCTTTTTAATGCTCGTTTTCTCATTACGATTAATATTTCCTTTCTTTCGATGCATATTTCTTTCATTTTGATTCTTATTTTCTCATTACGATCAATATTACCTTAGTTTCGATGCATATTTCTTTCATTTTGATGCTCCTTCTCTCGTTACGATCAACATTTCATTCGTTTCGATGCATATTTCCATCATTTTGATTTTGATGCTCATTTTCTCGTTACGATCAACATTTCCTTCTTTCGATGCATATTTCCTTCATTCTGATGCATTTTTTCTCGTTACGATCAGCATTTCCTTCTTTTCAAGGCATATTTACTCATTTTGATGCTCCTTTTCTTTTTATGATCAACATTTCATTAGTTTCGATGCAGATTTCCTTCTTTTTGATGCTCGTTTTCTTGTTTGGATCAATATTTCCTTTGTTTCAATGCATATTTCCTTCATTTTGATGCTCCTTTTCTTGTTACGATCAACATTTTCTTCGTTTCGATGCATATTCACTTCATTTTGATGCTTATTTTCTCGTTACGATCAACATTACATTCATTTCGATATAGATTTTCTATTTTTTGATGCTTGTTTTCTCGTTACGATCAATATTCCTTCGTTTCGATGCATATTTACTTCATTTTGATGCTTCTTTTTTTGTTACGATCAATATTTCATTCGTTTTGATGCATATTTCAATCTTTTTGATCCTCGTTTTCTCGTTACGATCAATATTTCCTTTGTTTGATACATATTTCCTTCGTTTTGATTCTCATTTTCTCGTTACGATAAAAATTACCTTCGTTTCGATGCATATTTCCTTCATTTTGATTCTCCTTTTCTCGTTACGATCAACATTTTATTTGTTTTGATGCATATTTCCATCATTTTGATTTTGATGCTCCTTTTCTCGTTACGATCAATATTTCCTTCTTTTTGATGCATACTTCCTTCGTTTCGATGCATATTTCCTTTGTTTCGATGCACAAATACTTCGTTTCGATGCATATTTCCTTCATTTTGATGCACTTTTTTAGTTACGATCAGCATTTCCTTCGTTTCGATGCATATTTACTTCATTTTTATGCTCCTTTTCTTGTTACGATCAACATTTCATTCGTTTCGATGAAGATTTCCCTCTTTTTGATGCTCATTTTCTTGTTATGATCAATATTTCCTTGTTTCGATGCATATATCCTTCATTTTGATGCTCCTTTTCTCGTTACGATCAATATTTCCTTTGTTTCGATGAATATTTCCTTCATTTTGATGCTCATTTTTCTTGTTACAATCAATATCTCATTCGTTTCGATGCAGATTTCCTTCTTTTTGATGCTCGTTTTCTTGTTATGATCAATATTTCCTTTGTTTCGATGAATATTTCCTTCATTTTGATGCTCCTTTTCTTGTTACAATCAATATCTCATTCGTTTCGATGCAGATTTCCTTCTTTTTGATGCTCATTTTCTCGTTATTATCAATATTTCCATTGTTTTGATGCATATTTCCTTATTTTGATTCAATTTTTCTAGTTACGATCAATATTACCTTCGTTTCGATGCATATTTCTTTCATTTTGATTCTCTTTTTCTCGATACGATCAACATTTCCTTCATTTCGATGCATATTTCCTTCATTTTGATGCTCCTTACCTTCGTTTCGATGCATATTTCCTTCATTTTGATGCCCCTTTTCTCGTTATGATCAATATTTTCTTTGTTTCGATGCATATTTCCTTCATTTTGATGCTCCTTTTCTCTTTACGATCAATATTTCCTTCGTTTCGATGAATATTTCCTTCATTTTAAGGCTCATTTTCACGTTACGATCAATATTTCCTTCGTTTCGATGCATATTTCCTTTATTTTGATGCTCGTTTTCTCATTACAATGAATATTTCCTTCGTTTCCATGAATATTTCCTTTATTTTGATGCACTTTTTCTCGTTACGATCAGCATTTCCTTCGTTTCGATGCGTATTTACTTCATTTTGATGATCCTTTTCTTGTTACGACCAACATTTCCTTCGTTTCGATGTATATTAACTTCATTTTGATGCTTATTTTCTCGTTACGATCAACATTACATTCATTTTGATGTAGATTTCCTTCTTTTTTATGCTTGTTTTCTCGTTACGATCAATATTTCCTTCGTTTCGATGCATATTTACATCATTTTGATGCTTCTTTTCTTGTTACGATCAACATTTCATTCGTTTCGATGCAGATTTCCTTCTTTTTAATGCTCGTTTTCTCATTACGATTAATATTTCCTTTCTTTCGATGCATATTTCTTTCATTTTGATTCTTATTTTCTCATTACGATCAATATTACCTTAGTTTCGATGCATATTTCCTTCATTTTGATGCTCCTTCTCTCGTTACGATCAACATTTCATTCGTTTCGATGCATATTTCCATCATTTTGATTTTGATGCTCATTTTCTCGTTACGATCAACATTTCCTTCTTTCGATGCATATTTCCTTCATTCTGATGCATTTTTCTCGTTACGATCAGCATTTCCTTCTTTTCAAGGCATATTTACTCATTTTGATGCTCCTTTTCTTTTTATGATCAACATTTCATTAGTTTCGATGCAGATTTCCTTCTTTTTGATGCTCGTTTTCTTGTTTGGATCAATATTTCCTTTGTTTCAATGCATATTTCCTTCATTTTGATGCTCCTTTTCTTGTTACGATCAACATTTTCTTCGTTTCGATGCATATTCACTTCATTTTGATGCTTATTTTCTCGTTACGATCAACATTACATTCATTTCGATGTAGATTTTCTATTTTTTGATGCTTGTTTTCTCGTTACGATCAATATTCCTTCGTTTCGATGCATATTTACTTCATTTTGATGCTTCTTTTTTTGTTACGATCAATATTTCATTCGTTTTGATGCATATTTCAATCTTTTTGATCCTCGTTTTCTCGTTACGATCAATATTTCCTTTGTTTGATACATATTTCCTTCGTTTTGATTCTCATTTTCTCGTTACGATAAAAATTACCTTCGTTTCGATGCATATTTCCTTCATTTTGATTCTCCTTTTCTCGTTACGATCAACATTTTATTTGTTTTGATGCATATTTCCATCATTTTGATTTTGATGCTCCTTTTCTCGTTACGATCAATATTTCCTTCTTTTTGATGCATACTTCCTTCGTTTCGATGCATATTTCCTTTGTTTCGATGCACAAATACTTCGTTTCGATGCATATTTCCTTCATTTTGATGCACTTTTTTTAGTTACGATCAGCATTTCCTTCGTTTCGATGCATATTTACTTCATTTTTATGCTCCTTTTCTTGTTACGATCAACATTTCATTCGTTTCGATGAAGATTTCCCTCTTTTTGATGCTCATTTTCTTGTTATGATCAATATTTCCTTTGTTTCGATGCATATATCCTTCATTTTGATGCTCCTTTTCTCGTTACGATCAATATTTCCTTTGTTTCGATGAATATTTCCTTCATTTTGATGCTCCTTTTTCTTGTTACAATCAATATCTCATTCGTTTCGATGCAGATTTCCTTCTTTTTGATGCTCGTTTTCTTGTTATGATCAATATTTCCTTTGTTTCGATGAATATTTCCTTCATTTTGATGCTCCTTTTCTTGTTACAATCAATATCTCATTCGTTTCGATGCAGATTTCCTTCTTTTTGATGCTCATTTTCTCGTTATTATCAATATTTCCATTGTTTTGATGCATATTTCCTTATTTTGATTCAATTTTTCTAGTTACGATCAATATTACCTTCGTTTCGATGCATATTTCTTTCATTTTGATTCTCTTTTTCTCGATACGATCAACATTTCCTTCATTTCGATGCATATTTCCTTCATTTTGATGCTCCTTACCTTCGTTTCGATGCATATTTCCTTCATTTTGATGCCCCTTTTCTCGTTATGATCAATATTTTCTTTGTTTCGATGCATATTTCCTTCATTTTGATGCTCCTTTTCTCTTTACGATCAATATTTCCTTCGTTTCGATGAATATTTCCTTCATTTTAAGGCTCATTTTCACGTTACGATCAATATTTCCTTCGTTTCGATGCATATTTCCTTTATTTTGATGCTCGTTTTCTCATTACAATGAATATTTCCTTCGTTTCCATGAATATTTCCTTTATTTTGATGCACTTTTTCTCGTTACGATCAGCATTTCCTTCGTTTCGATGCGTATTTACTTCATTTTGATGATCATTTTCTTGTTACGACCAACATTTCCTTCGTTTCGATGTATATTAACTTCATTTTGATGCTTATTTTCTCGTTACGATCAACATTACATTCATTTTGATGTAGATTTCCTTCTTTTTTATGCTTGTTTTCTCGTTACGATCAATATTTCCTTCGTTTCGATGCATATTTACATCATTTTGATGCTTCTTTTCTTGTTACGATCAACATTTCATTCGTTTCGATGCAGATTTCCTTCTTTTTAATGCTCGTTTTCTCATTACGATTAATATTTCCTTTCTTTCGATGCATATTTCTTTCATTTTGATTCTTATTTTCTCATTACGATCAATATTACCTTAGTTTCGATGCATATTTCCTTCATTTTGATGCTCCTTCTCTCGTTACGATCAACATTTCATTCGTTTCGATGCATATTTCCATCATTTTGATTTTGATGCTCATTTTCTCGTTACGATCAACATTTCCTTCTTTCGATGCATATTTCCTTCATTCTGATGCATTTTTTCTCGTTACGATCAGCATTTCCTTCTTTTCAAGGCATATTTACTCATTTTGATGCTCCTTTTCTTTTTATGATCAACATTTCATTAGTTTCGATGCAGATTTCCTTCTTTTTGATGCTCGTTTTCTTGTTTGGATCAATATTTCCTTTGTTTCAATGCATATTTCCTTCATTTTGATGCTCCTTTTCTTGTTACGATCAACATTTTCTTCGTTTCGATGCATATTCACTTCATTTTGATGCTTATTTTCTCGTTACGATCAACATTACATTCATTTCGATGTAGATTTTCTATTTTTTTATGCTTGTTTTCTCGTTACGATCAATATTCCTTCGTTTCGATGCATATTTACTTCATTTTGATGCTTCTTTTTTTGTTACGATCAATATTTCATTCGTTTTGATGCATATTTCAATCTTTTTGATCCTCGTTTTCTCGTTACGATCAATATTTCCTTTGTTTGATACATATTTCCTTCGTTTTGATTCTCATTTTCTCGTTACGATCAAAATTACCTTCGTTTCGATGCATATTTCCTTCATTTTGATTCTCCTTTTCTCGTTACGATCAACATTTTATTTGTTTTGATGCATATTTCCATCATTTTGATTTTGATGCTCCTTTTCTCGTTACGATCAACATTTCCTTCTTTTTGATGCATACTTCCTTCGTTTCGATGCATATTTCCTTTGTTTCGATGTACAAATACTTCGTTTCGATGCATATTTCCTTCATTTTGATGCACTTTTTTAGTTACGATCAGCATTTCCTTCGTTTCGATGCATATTTACTTCATTTTTATGCTCCTTTTCTTGTTACGATCAACATTTCATTCGTTTCGATGAAGATTTCCCTCTTTTTGATGCTCATTTTCTTGTTATGATCAATATTTCCTTTGTTTCGATGCATATATCATTCATTTTGATGCTCCTTTTCTCGTTACGATCAATATTTCCTTTGTTTCGATGAATATTTCCTTCATTTTGATGCTCCTTTTTCTTGTTACAATCAATATCTCATTCGTTTCGATGCAGATTTCCATCTTTTTGATGCTCGTTTTCTCGTTATTATCAATATTTCTTTTGTTTTGATGCATTTTCCTTTATTTTGATTCAATTTTTCTAGTTACGATCAATATTACCTTCATTTCGATGCATATTTCCTTCATTTTGATTCTCTTTTTCTCGAAACGATCAACATTTCCTTCATTTCGATGCATATTTACTTCATTTTAATGTTTCTAACCTTCGTTTCGATGCATATTTCCTTCATTTTGATGCTCCATTTCTCGTTATGATCAATATTTCCTTTGTTTCGATGCATATTTCCTTCATTTTGATGCTCTTTTTCTCTTTACGATCAATATTTCCTTCGTTTCTATGAATATTTCCTTCATTTTAATGCTCATTTTTACGTTACGATCAATATTTCCTTCGTTTCGATGCATATTTCCTTCATTTTGATGCTCGCTTTCTTGTTACAATCAATATTTCCTTCGTTTCGATGCATATTTCTTTTATTTTGATGCACTTTTTCTCGTTACGATCAGCATTTCCTTCGTTTCGATGCGTATTTACTTCATTTTGATGATCTTTTTCTTGTTACAATCAACATTTCCTTCGTTTTGATGTGTATTAACTACATTTTGATGCTTATTTTCTCGTTACGATCAATATTACATTCATTTCGATGTAGATTTCCTTCTTTTTGATGCTTGTTTTCTCGTTACGATCAATATTTCCTTCGTTTCGATGCATATTTACATCATTTTGATGCTCCTTTTCTTGTTACGAACAACATTTCATTCGTTTCGATGCAGATTTCCTTCTTTTTAATGCTCGTTTTCTCGTTACGATTAATATTTCCTTTCTTTCGATGCATATTTCCTTCATTTTGATTTTTATTTTCTCATTACGATCAATATTACCTTCGTTTCGATGCATATTTCCTTCATTTTGATGCTCCTTTTCTTGTTACGATCAACATTACCTTCGTTTTGTTGCATATTTCGTTCATGTTGATGAACTTTTTCTAGTTACAATCATTATTTTCTACGTTTTGATGCATATTTACTTCATTTTCATGCTTATTTTCTTGTTACGATCGACATTTCATTCGTTTCGATGCAGATTTCCATCATTTTGATTTTGATGCTCCTTTTCTCATTATGATCAATATTTCATTTGTTTCGATGCATATTTCCTTCATTTTGATGCTCATTTTCTCGTTACAATCAACATTACCTACGTTTCGATGCATGTTTTTTTCGTTTTGATTCTCATTTTCTCATTACGATCAATATTACCTTTGTTTCGTTTCGATGCAGATTTCCATCATTTTGATTTTGATGCTCCTTTTCTCATTATGATCAATATTTCCTTTGTTTCGATGCATATTTCCTTCATTTTGATGCTCATTTTCTCGTTACAATCAACATTACCTACGTTTCGATGCATGTTTTTTTCGTTTTGAATCTCATTTTCTCATTACGATCAATATTTCCTTTGTTTCGATGCATATTTCTGTCGTTTTGATTCTCATTTTATTGTTACGATCAATATTTCCTTCGTTTCGATGCATATTTCCTTCATTTTGATTCTCCTTTTCTCGTTACGATCAACATTTTATTTGTTTTGATGCATATTTCCATCATTTTGATTTTGATGCTCCTTTTCTCGTTACGATCAACATTTCCTTCATTTTGAT
The DNA here is from genome assembly GCA_023678885.1 of Pogostemon cablin. Lineage (NCBI taxonomy): Eukaryota > Viridiplantae > Streptophyta > Magnoliopsida > Lamiales > Lamiaceae > Pogostemon > Pogostemon cablin. The sequence continues at coordinate 11,991,842 of CM043005.1, forward strand.
GCACCTTTTTAGTTACGATCAGTATTTCCTTCATTTCGATGCATATTTACTTCATTTTTATGTTCTTTTTTTTGTTACGATCAACATTTCATTCGTTTCGATGAAGATTTCCTTCTTTTTGATGCTCGTTTTCTTGTTATGATCAATATTCCTTTGTTTCGATGCATATTTTCTTCATTTTGATGCTCCTTTTCTCGTTACGATCAATATTTCCTTTGTTTCGATGAATATTTCCTTCATTTTGATGCTCTTTTTCTTGTTACAATCCATATCTCATTCGTTTCGATGCAGATTTCCTTCTTTTTGATGCTCGTTTTCTCATTATTATCAATATTTCTTTTGTTTTGATGCATATTTCCTTTATTTTGATTCAATTTTTCTAGTTACGATCAATATTACCTTTGTTTCGATGCATATTTCCTTTATTTTGATTCTCTTTTTCTCGATACGATCTACATTTTCTTCGTTTCGATGCATATTTACTTCATTTTGATGCTCCTTACCTTCGTTTCGATGCATATTTCCTTCATTTTGATGCTCCTTTTCTCGTTATGATCAATATTTCCTTTATTTCGATGCATATTTACTTCATTTTGATGCTCCTTTTCTCTTTACGATCAATATTTCCTTCGCTTCGATGAATATTTCCTTCATTTTAATGCTCATTTTCTCGTTACGATCAATATTTCCTTCGTTTCGATGCATATTTCCTTCATTTTGATATGCTCATTTTCTCGTTACAATCAATATTTCCTTTATTTCGTTGCATATTTCCTTTATTTTGATGCACTTTTTCTCGTTACTATCAGCATTTCCTTCGTTTCGATGCGTATTTACGTCATTTTGATGATCCTTTTCTTGTCACTGTCAACATTTCCTTCGTTTCGATGTATATTAACTTCATTTTGATGCTTATTTTCTCGTTACGATCAACATTACATTCATTTCGATGTAGATTTCCTTTTTTGATGCTTGTTTTCTCATTACGATCAATATTTCCTTCATTTCGATGCATATTTACATCATTTTGATGTTCATTTTCTTGTTACGATCAACATTTTATTCGTTTCGATGCAGATTTCCTTTTTTTTAATGCTTGTTTTCTTGTTACGATCAAAATTTCCTTTCTTTCGATGCATATTTCCTTCGTTTTGATTCTTATTTTCTCGTTACGATCAATATTACCTTCGTTTCGATGCATATTTCCTTCATTTTGATGCTCCTTTTCTCGTTACGATCAACATTTCATTCATTTCGATGCATATTTCCTTCATGTTGATGCACTTTTTCTAGTTACAATCAGTATTTTCTTCGTTTTGATACATATTTACTTCATTTTCAAGCTCCTTTTCTTGTTACGATCGACATTTCATTCGTTTCGATGCATATTTCTATCATTTTGATTTTGATACTCCTTTTCTCGTTACGATCAACATTTCCTTCGTTTCGATACATATTTCCTTCATTTTGATGCTCGTTTTCCCGTTACAATCAATATTTCCTGCGTTTTGATGCATATTTCCTTTATTTTGATGCACTTTTTCTCGTTACGATCAGCATTTCCTTCGTTTCGATGCGTATTTACTTCATTTTGATGATCCTTTTCTTGTTACGATCAACATTTCCTTCGTTTCGATGTATATTAACTTCATTTTGATGCTTATTTTCTCGTTACGATCAACATTACATTCATTTCGATGTAGATTTCCTTCTTTTTTATGCTTGTTTTCTCGTTACGATCAATATTTCTTTCGTTTCGATGCATATTTACTTCATTTTGATGCTTCTTTTCTTGTTACGATCAACATTTCATTCGTTTCGATGCAGATTTTCTTCTTTTTAATGCTCGTTTTCTCGTTACGATCAATATTTCCTTTCTTTCGATGCATATTTCCTTCATTTTGATTCTTATTTTCTCATTACGATCAATATTACCTTCGTTTCGATGCATATTTCCTTCATTTTGATGCTCCTTTTCTCGTTACGATCAACATTACCTTCGTTTCGATGCATATTTCATTCATGTTGATGCACTTTTTCTAGTTACAATCAGTATTTTCTACGTTTTGATGCATATTTACTTCATTTTGATGCTCCTTTTCTTGTTACGATCGACATTTCATTAGTTTCGATGCAGATTTCCATCATTTTGATTTTGATGCTCCTTTTCTCATTATGATCAACATTGCCTTCGTTTTGATGCATATTTCCTTCATTTTGATGCTCATTTTCTCGTTACAATCAACATTACCTATGTTTCGATGCATGTTTTCTTCGTTTTGATTCTTATTTTCTTATTACGATAAATATTACCTTCGTTTCGATGCACATTTCCTTCATTTTGATGCTCCTTTTCTCGTTACGATCAACATTTCATTCGTTTCGATGCATATTTCCATCATTTTGATTTTGATGCTCATTTTCTCGTAACGATTAATATTTCCTTCGTTTCGATGCATATTTCCTTCATTCTGATGCACTTTTTCTCGTTACGATCAGCATTTCCTTCTTTTCGACGCATATTTACTCATTTTGATGCTCTTTTTCCTTTTATGATCAACATTTCATTCGTTTCGATGTAGATTTCCTTCTTTTTTATGCTCATTTTCTTGTTAGAATCAATATTTCCTTTGTTTCAATGCATATTTCCTTCATTTTGATACTCCTTTTCTTGTTACGATCAACATTTCCTTTGTTTCGATGCATATTTACTTCATTTTGATGTTTATTTTCTCGTTACGATCAACATTACATTCATTTCCATGTAGATTTCCTATTTTTTATGCTTGTTTTCTCGTTACGATCAATATTCCTTTGTTTCGATGCTTATTTACTTCATTTTGATGCTCATTTTTTTGTTACGATCAACATTTCGTTCGTTTCGATGCATATTTCATTCTTTTTATGCTCGTTTTGTCATTACGATCAATATTTCCTTTGTTTCGATGCATATTTCTGTCGTTTTGATTCTCATTTTATTGTTACGATCAATATTACCTTCGTTTCGATGCATATTTCCTTCATTTTGATTCTCCTTTTCTCGTTACGATCAACATTTTATTTGTTTTGATGCATATTTCCATCATTTTGATTTTGATGCTCCTTTTCTCGTTACGATCAATATTTCCTTATTTTTGACGCATATTTCCTTCGTTTCGATGCATATTTCCTTTTTTTCGATGCACAAATCCTTCGTTTCGATGCATATTTCCTTCATTTTGATGCACCTTTTTAGTTACGATCAGTATTTCCTTCATTTCGATGCATATTTACTTCATTTTTATGTTTCTTTTTTTATTACGATCAACATTTCATTCGTTTCGATGAAGATTTCCTTCTTTTTGATGCTCGTTTTCTTGTTATGATCAATATTCCTTTGTTTCGATGCATATTTCCTTCATTTTGATGCTCCTTTTCTCGTTACGATCAATATTTCCTTTGTTTCGATGAATATTTCCTTCATTTTGATGCTCTTTTTCTTGTTACAATCCATATCTCATTCGTTTCGATGCAGATTTCCTTCTTTTTGATGCTCGTTTTCTCATTATTATCAATATTTCTTTTGTTTTGATGCATATTTCCTTTATTTTGATTCAATTTTTCTAGTTACGATCAATATTACCTTCGTTTCGATGCATATTTCCTTTATTTTGATTCTCTTTTTCTCGATACGATCTACATTTTCTTCGTTTCGATGCATATTTACTTCATTTTGATGCTCCTTACCTTCGTTTCGATGCATATTTCCTTCATTTTGATGCTCCTTTTCTCGTTATGATCAATATTTCCTTTGTTTCGATGCATATTTACTTCATTTTAATGCTCCTTTTCTCTTTACGATCAATATTTCCTTCGCTTCGATGAATATTTCCTTCATTTTAATGCTCATTTTCTCGTTACGATCAATATTTCCTTCGTTTCGATGCATATTTCCTTCATTTTGATATGCTCATTTTCTCGTTACAATCAATATTTCCTTCATTTCGTTGCATATTTCCTTTATTTTGATGCAGTTTTTCTCGTTACGATCAGCATTTCCTTCGTTTCGATGCGTATTTACGTCATTTTGATGATCCTTTTCTTGTCACGGTCAACATTTCCTTCGTTTCGATGTATATTAACTTCATTTTGATGCTTATTTTCTCGTTACGATCAACATTACATTCATTTCGATGTAGATTTCCTTTTTTTGATGCTTGTTTTCTCATTACGATCAATATTTCCTTCATTTCGATGCATATTTACATCATTTTGATGTTCATTTTCTTGTTACGATCAACATTTTATTCGTTTCGATGCAGATTTCCTTCTTTTTAATGCTTGTTTTCTTGTTACGATCAATATTTCCTTTCTTTCGATGCATATTTCCTTCGTTTTGATTCTTATTTTCTCGTTACGATCAATATTACCTTCGTTTCGATGCATATTTCCTTCATTTTGATGCTCTTTTTCTCGTTACGATCAACATTTCCTTCATTTCGATGCATATTTCCTTCATGTTGATGCACTTTTTCTAGTTACAATCAGTATTTTCTTCGTTTTGATACATATTTACTTCATTTTCAAGCTCCTTTTCTTGTTACGATCGACATTTCATTCGTTTCGATGCATATTTCTATCATTTTGATTTTGATACTCCTTTTCTCGTTACGATCAACATTTCCTTCGTTTCGATGCATATTTCCTTCATTTTGATGCTCATTTTCTCGTTACAATCAACATTACCAACGTTTCGATGCATGTTTACTTCGTTTTGATTCTTATTTTCTCATTACGATCAATATTACCTTCGTTTCGATGCATATTTCCTTCATTTTGATGCTCCTTCTCTCGTTACGATCAACATTTCATTTGTTTCGATGCATATTTCCATCATTTTGATTTTGATGCTCATTTTCTCGTTACGATCAATATTTCCTTCATTTCGATGCATATTTTCTTCATTCTGATGCAGTTTTTCTCGTTACGATCAGCATTTTCTTCTTTTGGATGCATATTTACTCATTTTGATGCTCCTTTTCTTTTTATGATCAACATTTCATTCGTTTCGATGCAGATTTCCTTCTTTTTGATGCTCATTTTCTTGTTAGGATCAATATTTCCTTTGTTTCAATGCATATTTCCTTCATTTTGATGCTCCTTTTCTTGTTACGATCAATATTTACTTCGTTTCGATGTATATTTACTTCATTTTGACGCTTATTTTCTCGTTACGATCAATATTACATTCATTTCGATGTAGATTTCCTATTTTTTTATGCTTGTTTTCTCGTTACGATCAATATTCCTTCGTTTCAATGCATATTTACTTCATTTTGATGTTCCTTTTCTTATTACGATCTACATTTCATTCGTTTCGATGCAGATTTCCTTCTTTTTGATGCTCGTTTTATCGTACGATCAATATTTCCTTTTTTTGATGCATATTTCCTTCGTTTTGATTCTTATTTTCTCGTTACGATCAATATTACCTTCATTTTGATGCATATTTTCTTCATTTTGATGCTCCTTTTCTCGTTACGATCAATATTTCCTTTGTTTCGATGCATATTTCCTTCATTTTGATGCACTTTTTTTAGTTACGATAAGGATTTCCTTCATTTCGATGCATATTTACTTCATTTTTATGCTACTTTTCTAGTTACGATCAACATTTCATTCGTTTCGTTGCAGATTTCTATCATTTTGATTTTAATGCTCCTTTTCTCGTTACGATCAACATTTCCTTCGTTTCGATGCATATTTCCTTCATTTTGATCTCATTTTATTGTTACAATCAACATTACCTACGTTTTGATGCATATTTTCTATATTTTGATTCTCATTTTCTCATTACGATCAATATTACCTTCATTTCGATGCATATTTCCTTCATTTTGATGCTCATTTTCTCATTACGATTAACATTTCCTTCGTTTCGAAGCATATTTCCTTCATTTTGATGCACTTTTTCTAGTTACGATAAGCATTTCTTCATTTCGACGCATATTTACTTCATTTTTATGCTCCTTTTCTTGTTACGATCAACGTTTCATTAGTTTCGTTACAGATTTCCATCATTTTGATTTTGATGCTCCTTTTCTCGTTATGATCAACATTTCCTTATTTTCGATGCATATTTCCTTCATTTTGATCTCATTTTCTCGTTACAATCAACATTACCTACGTTTCGATGCATATTTTCTTTATTTTGATTCTCATTTTCTCATTACGATCAATATTACCTTCGTTTCGATGCATATTTCCTTCATTTGGATGCTCCTTTTCTCGTTACGATCAAACCAACGCTCTGATACTAACGCTCTGATACCAATTGATGGCAATTGGATCGTGCGGTTCAAACATGATCGTTAGGATCTCAGGCAAACAATCAGCGGAAGCAAAAAAAAACGTTTACCTGACTTTTGGGTCGATGTAGAGGATGAAGATCTGTGATGAACACCTCTGATCTTCTACCGTATGTCCCAAAGTCAACTCTGTTGTTGGGTGGTCAACAATCCCCAGAGTTCTCTCAATCTGCTCTCTGTTTTCTCCCGTATGTCAAATGAGGCACAGACTTAGGGTTAACAGGAGCTGAGTGTTGGCAATTGGATCGTGTGGATCAACGTGATCCGTTAGGATAAAAAGCAAACAATTAGCAGCGGAAGCAATTAAATCATTTACCGTACTTCTGGGTTGGTGTAGAGGATGATCTGTAGAGAACTACCTCTGATCTTCTACTGTATGTCCCAAGTGTGATCCTGCTGTTGTGTGGGCAACAGTCTGCAGGATCTCTCAATCTGCTTCTTTCCCTTCTCACACCAAAAGAGGCGCATGAATTCTCTAAGGGTTCCAGGAAGCTGAGTCCACTTATATATTGGGCTACAGCAGGGACTAGGAGGAGAAATTGGACTGGGCCTCAATTGAATTTAATTAACCAAGCTTAGCCCAAAGCTTTTAATTAAATCCAATAATAATAATATAGTCAACTAAAATATTATTACTGCACTACCCGTCCAATCCCAAAATTATGTTCTGGGCTCCTTCTTATTATAAGCCCGACGGTCTCCCCATGTTTAAGAAAAATAATGTCCATTAATTAATTAAGTTACTGACAACTCAAATTAATTAATATCTCATCCGAGAGTAGTACCACTCAACCTTATTATCATGCCGGAAATTAATCCACTTGCAAGATTTACATGATAAATCTTATGAGCTCCTCAAGGGGACATCATCAACCTATGACGGACATGGATTCCTTCTACAATCAACAGCACACCATAGATACAGCACTACTTCCCAACTCACCGAGTTTGTTGATTTAATACATATAAATATCACCCATTGATGAATCAAAGAAATACATACTGCCCTACGTGTCGAGGTTATTGTATAGGGATTAAGAGCACGAACTTCCATAATAACAGAGATCAAGTTCTACTATATAGTCAGTATAAGAAGAACGACCTCAGGCGGTCCTGCTCAATACACACAAGTGCACTAATGTGATTCTATAGCCAAGACAAGCTAATACCAAACAACACTACAACCATACCGATAGAGAGTCCCCGTCTATCTCAGTTGAGAGCATCTATTTATACTTTATAAGGAAACCGATAATATGATCTTCTGCGTGTTTTCGCACAACATATTATCTACAGTATAAAGTAAATGGACTATTGCATCATGCATATAAAATAAATTATAAGATGTAATCATTTGATCAATGATTCTCATTTCAAATATTGTTATGACATTGTTCATACTAAAGTTAGACTTTTAGTATACAATCCAACAATCTCCCACTTGTACTAAAAGACTATGTTGTCATGTCTTCTGCCATACATCTGATTCCTACTCCCACTACACAACCATTAAAAGCTCTCGCCTTAAGGTCCTTGTAAATGATTTACTAGGTCATCATCCGATGCAATCTAGGCGACAACAACCATCCCCTCATCATACGATTTCTCGTAACAGGTGATACTCGCGCTCCATGTGTTTAATTGCCTTATGAACTTGTGATTTCTTCAAGTTTGCAACTACACTAATATCATCAATGTAAATTGTGATTACCTTGGGCAAACTTAGAAACACTTCAAAGTCCATCATGAAGTCTCTAGAGTCATATAGATACTTTGGCTGCCTCATAGGCTCCAATTCATCATCTTTCCATGATGGAGTCCGGAGTCTGAAATATATTTCTATATAACACTCCTCCACATTATGACTCTACTTCCTAAGATTAAACACATAACCTTTGAGGTGAATTTACTGTCGTCCAATCTGATTAAAAAATCTGAATCTACGTAATCCACAAGAAGCAATGAATCTGTCCAGTAAGTCTACATATAATTTCCAGTCCTTCTCAGGCACTTTATATATGTATTACTACAGTTCATCATTCTTGTTCCGGCTTACGTTGATACCTTCTGTTCATGCGTTCAGCAAAACAGATATCCAACTCCGTTCATAGCATTCTTTAGATTAAGCTTCCTTATTTGCCGAAGCATAAGGAACCACTTTTATCTACTTTATCTTCTTTTTGTGTCTCAAAGACACATTTACTTAGATAAATTCACATGCTAAACGAGTGTGGACTGTATCATTTTATGAAACTTGAGATAAGCATAACATCCTTTCTTGTGATCCGTATTACCGTGATCAAAAGGATATATTTTGTTTTCTTAAGTCCTTCATCTCTACCGCTTTATTTACCATACCCATACGCCCGATAATACTCTTTCATTGTCTCCAATGAGCAAGATACTATCTACATATAGTCCAAGAAATACCAACACGTTTCCGTCACTCTTTACAACACACAAGACTCATCCGCTCATTGATTTAAATCCATGCCACTGGATTACCTAATCAAAACAGATGCTTCACGATCTTAAAGCTTGCTTTAGTCCATCGCTGGACACTTTTAAGCTTACTATCAAAATGCTATTACTACTTTGCAATGAATCACTCTGGTTGCTTCACATAGATGTTTTCCTCAAGACTTCCAATCAGGAAAGCTGTCTTTGACATCTATTTGATGTTCCTCATAGTTCAATATGAGCAGCAATACATAAAAGAATCCGGATCAACTTAAGCATAGCTACCAGCGAACATGTTTCCTCATAATCGAACCATTTCTTTCTGAGTACACTTTTCCGCAACCAGCTTTGCTTCCAAGGTTCTCACCTTTCCGTATGATCCTCTTTTATTTCCCTTGACTACTTGCAATGGCTTTTACACCATTTTAGTGATCTTTCAAGCTCTAGACTTAATTTAGAATTCGTAGATTCTATTTCAACATTCATTGCAACTTACTAAGATTCCGCATTTTCATCTTGTAGTGCTATGTCGTATCCGTGAGATAATACCATGTTCACTAGGGATCAAGTCTTACGACTCTCCCAAAACATATATTTATGGGTTGTCATACAACCCTCCCACTACGACAAGGCACTACATGTAATTGTGTATCAGACGTGACACGCGTTGCAGTTTGCCTTGTGGTATATCCTCTTATACACTTGGTACTTATACTTTAGTGTTTTCCTCTCACTTCCTTTAGAACAACTTATACATGGGTTTGTGATTTATTACATAGTCCTTTTCCAAAAATCTAGTTATTGAGTTAACAATTATCCTTCGATCTTTTGGACTAAATAAATCACCCTCCATTTTTCTAGGATATCCCATATACAGACAAATGTTTCACGAATTACTGTATCTAGGGCATATCCATAAAATGAATTTAATTATTCCAAATAATTCATCATCTATCTAATCATAACCATAAGAGCCTTATTCCTTCTATCCACTACACCATTCAGTTTGGGGCATACCCGGTGTAGTCAACTTGAGATTTAATCTCAACTTCTGATCAATAGCTCCTAACTATCCCAAGAGATATTCGCCATCATGATTGAATCATAATGACTTAATATATTTTCCATGACGCTTCACTGTACCAGCCTTACAATTCTTGAATTAATCAAAGAACTTAGACATGCAGTGCATCATATAAATATATTGGTTTCCAGAATAATCTTCAAATATTCATAACCATCTCTCGCCTGGATAATATTAGGTTCGCTTGAATCAGAATGAACTAATTCCAACATATATATCTTTGGCTCTACACCCCACAGCCTTGAAAAGGCAGTTAATCATTTTTACTTCCAAGCAAGACTCGCAAGTCCGATAGTTTCCATTTCAGATAAACCTTACGGTCTATCGGCTATCAACTTTTGAATCCTACTCAAGTAAAATGAATTAGTCATAGACGCCAAATGTATGTTTAGTTCATTTCCGAAGTTTCCTTTCTCTTACTTATATTAGAAGATGCATTATTTAATTACTATTTATTGCATCTGTGGGATGTACATGATTCAAGAGTATACTTTTTATCCACCAACGTACTTTAACGGATTATAGCCTCATTCCTCATTACTATGACCATGTCATTTAAATGAAATGAAGTATCCATCCGTTAATGCATAGAAACCGAAATTAAATTCTTTCTATGAAACGTACGTAAAGATAATTTCTCATAATCAATCGTTTATTCTTATCATTAGATAAATAAATAACTCCCACTGCAATAGCCACTATCTTTGTAGTTTTACCCATGTTATTAACAATCTTATCCTTACTCAGTGATAAACATTCAGTGATTCCAGTATCTACATACTTCGTGTCAGTAGATGCCATCACTAATCATGTTTAAACCATTAGTAAATAAGATATTAAATTTGTTCACATTATGATGAAAATGAATTTCCTTTGCCACGTGTTTTTGTCAGAGGTTTCCCACCATTTACATCCTCTTGTAATTCAGGTGGAACTTACTCAAAACGTCTAGGCAATTATGAAGAATAAAATTGACTTAGGTTTCCCTTTAAATTTCTATTCCAAGCTTTTCCAATTCATTCATCAATTCAACCATGATCTTTCGCCTTTTAAATTACTTAATTATCCGAAGAGTTACATGAGACCATCATATTTATATGAACCTCTCATCTCTTCACTAGAGACTTTAATAGGCATCATGAGCCGTCCTTTGAGAGAACACACATGTATTTTCTTAAGCAGTAAATTTTCAAAAACAAGATTCTTTTCTAATCAATTAATTTGGACTAGTAAATATAATTTCTTTTAGTTAACAATTAGTGAAATAAAACCATTTGAAATTCAGAGAATCACAAATAAATATTCCGATCAAATCTTTGAATTTTATCCTTTTATATTGATTCCCTCAAAACAATATAAAATAAAATTCACCGACATCTCAAGCACCATGAGTCTGCAAGCCACGTTAGGGTGGATGTTTACAAACCCGAACATTTACAAGAGAAGGTTTTACCCATTAATTTCATTTGTCAACCTAACTTTATGACAAAATAATTAATAGTCGGTTCCTCTTTAGCCATGCAAACAATAGCAGTGACTCCGTTGGGGAGGATACTAATTATTTACATCTAAGTGTACACCATTATTTGATCCCATGTCCGCTGCCCAAGCTTATGTGCCTTACTGTTGGAGAAGTACACACGCGCTCAGATAACTTTCTACAACCATCAATTATATAAGTTTGTACTAGTGAGCCGCATATAAGCTCATCCATTAGGGAGGAAGGCACTATAGCCAACGCGCAAGTCCATATGCATCACATTACAAACAATAATTATTTAAAGAAGTTTGTACCAGTGATCCGTGAATAAACTCATCCGTTAGGGAGGAAGGCTTTATTGCCAACGCGCAAGTTTACTCACATCACTTACAAACCAATAATGGAGGCCGCGGGAATTAATTACCAATCCCCTCTCCCACTTAGTTATTTAATTACCGAGGGTTTTTAACATGCATATAATATTTAGAAATAAAATATACATATTAGACATGCTTCTATTAACAGCAATTTAAATAAATAAATCACATAGAACATGTCTTTTACATATACAACAATAATTGACAATTAAATCAATTAATCAGTTATATAACATAATTAATTGCATAAATAGTGGATTAATTAATTTGGGCCCAAGAGCAACAAATAAGCACAAAATGAGCAGCAGATTAAATAATTAATCAAGCTCATTATCCATGGCCCATAATCTTAGCCCAAAATCAAATTAAGTCCACCAAGCCCACTAGCACAAAATTAGTCCATTAATAAATAACTAATTTATCATTCTTGGCCCATTACCCACAATTAATTAAAAAACAGCAATTAAAAAAAATTGCCAGGCAGCCCAATACCTATTTAATTAAAATTTGGGCCCAACAGCCCAAAACCAAATTAAATAAATGAGCAGCCCTTAATATATCACAGAATTGGGCCCATCAGGCATTTTAATAGGCCCAGCAACATAGGCCCAAAAGAGAAGCCCACTATTAATCCAACCCTGTCCCTTGTTCAAATAGCCGCCGCCTGCACACACTGCCAGCAAATGACCGGCGCAAATTGGCGCCGCTGTTGCCGGCCGCTGCTACCGCAGCCCACCATCGTGCGACGATCCAGTGTGCCCGACGACAACCGCCAGCATCTGCCACGCCGTGAAGCTGCTGTCCAGCGCCTCCGTCCTGCAACCGATCGGCAATAGCAGGGAACCCGCCGCCCACTGGACTCGATCGGAGACCTCAATGACTTGCCCGGTTCCAACACTGCGGCCTTGCAGTCGCCCAGCAGCCCAGCCTGATCTAGCCGCTGCCGTCACTAGTTTGCACAGATGAGAAAGAAGCCGGCTCCTTCATCACTCCATCAGTAGGCTCGCCCAGAAACCGCAGCCAACTCGCCTGGAAAGAAGGAGCCTTCATCTGGACTCATCGGATCATCAAGTCGATCCTCCTAGAATCCGCCCAGAAATAGCAATGGCGATCTAATCGAAAGAACCAGCAGTCTCGATCGGAAGTTTCTCAGATCTGCCGTGCATCCATCCAGCGCACCCGACTCCGACCATTGCTTCCGCCACGCAGCCGCTAGGAAGCCACGTCTGACTGCTACCAGATCGCCATGGACTCGCTCGGTGGTCACTGAGTCCCAGTCTGAATCTATCGTCAACTCGGCCGAAAGCCACCGTCGACTCACATCAGATTATCACCAGACGCCATCGATGTTCATCCGGCTCTTCCGACGCGTGCCGTCCAGGTCTGACGCCGCTCACAACATGCAGTCGATCTCCATGGCAGGTGTTTACCAGTCAACGTCGTACAGCCTATCCCGTTGCCATGTCTATGTTCGTACTTCTTTGTTGTTCATGGTGTAAGTGTGTATGTGATCGTTCGTATTGCCTAACAATATCGCTCGTATATCCATACAATATCGCACAGCAGCAGTTGTGTTGGTCCAATCGTGTGTGCAATCAACAATATAACACGCCGAATAACATAAACAAAGCACATAGGAATTTAGGATAATTCACATATATAAAATCCTAATATCATGCTTTCTTTCGATGATAATAGAATCACGAGAAAACACAACAACATGTGATTATATCCAAATCATGTCAAATAATCATATAATCACAATAACCCAAACCTCACGGTTCACGTTTTACCACGAAACCTCGCTCTGATACCAATTGTTGGCAATTGGATCGTGTGGATCAACGTGATCCGTGTTGAGAGTGGAATTTCACGCATTATAGGTCTCACATTACACCACTTTTGTTAGAATATGACCATATTTTTGTGTAAGATTGTATATTTTTCATATCTTGCGTAATTAAGATACTACTAAGGTGTTTTGTTGAGTTTTAGGTGGAAAAATGATCAAAAGTGCAAAGTTGGAGAAAATGTGCAATTTGTGCAATGATGCTGAAACGCATGTCCAACTTTTGCAATCTTTCTATGTTCTTTTGGAGCTCAAAATTGTCCATGTGATATATGGTTGGAAAAACACAGAAGATAGGATCGTTTTGACGTAAAGAACACACCAATTGGATTCCAAACGAGAAAGTTATGATCAAAGTGCCAACGTCGCGCATGCTGTACCGAGCAGCCACTTTGCATGACTTTTTACATATACAAATGTTGAATTTTCTGAGAGTTCTTTATATTGATAGAAATCCAAGGAAGAGAGGAACGCATGAGCGCAAAAATCACTCAATTCGGAATTCTTATGAAGAAGTTATGCTCAAAACGGTGAAGTCGCGCAGTGCAGTCTCCGCAGCTCGGGAGGTCGCTCGGCTCGAGCGGGAACTACTTTTTGTGAATTTCCAGCCGAGCTGGTGTCCCACGGAGCCTACACGACATCCCCGTTCCATTAATATGCTGCTCAGCTGGTTTGGGGGCCGCTCGGCCATGAGCTCGGCTCGAGCAACGTGCCGAGCGGCCCAAAATCGGGCCCAGACGAGACCTGTTCGATGCAGCAGTGTATATATACCCTCAAATCGCGATTCTGAAGCAGTATTGGTCGCGAAAACAGCCCTGCAACAGTCCAAGAGATAATTAGGGAGATCAATACACAAATTGGAGAGAACCCATCCATAAACCATCATCAATCCACACTCCTATCACACCCATATCAGATTACAATCTAATTGTTGGCAATTGGATCGTGTGGTTCAAACATGATCGTTAGGAAACAAGGCAAACGATAACAGCGGAAGCAATAATAAATGTTTACCGTACTTCTGGGTTGGTGTAGAGGTTGATCGTTCAGAGAACCACCTCTCGATATTCTGCTGTATGACCCAAGTCGAATCCTGCTGTTGCGTGGGCAACAATCCGCAGGATTCTCTCAATCTGCTCCTGTTCTTTCTAACTGTCAAATGAGGCACTGACTTAGGGTTAACAGGAACTGAGATAACTTATTTATAAGGGCTACTGCAGGGACCAGGAGGAGAAATTGGGCTGGGCCTCAATTGAATTTAATTAACCAAGCTTAGCCCAAAGCTTTTAATTAAATCCAATAATAATAATATAGTCCACTAAAATATTATTATTGCACTACCCATCCAATCCCAAATTATGTTCTGGGCTCCTTCTTATTATAAGCCCGATAGTCTCCCCATATTTAAGATATTCAATGTCCATTAATTGATTAAGTTACTGACAACTCAAATTAATTAATATCTCATCCGAGAGTAGTACCACTCAACCTTATTATCATGCCGGAAATTAATCCACTTGCAAGATTTACATGATAAACCTTATGAGCTCCTCAAGGGGACATCATCAACCTATGACGGACATGGATTCCTTCTACAATCAACAGCACACCATAGATACAGCACTACTTCCCAACTCACCGAGTTTGTTGATTTAATACTTATAAATCTCACCCATTGATGAATCAAAGAAATACATACTGCCCTACGTGTCGAGGTTATTGTATAGGGATTAAGAGCACGAACTTCCATAATAACAGAGATCAAGTTCTACTATATAGTCAGTATAAGAAGAACGACCTCAGGCGGTCCTGCTCAATACACACAAGTGCACTAATGTGATTCTATAGCCAAGACAAGCTAATACCAAACCACACTACAACCATACCGATAGAGAGTCCCCGTCTATATCAGTTGTGAGCATCTGTTTATACTTTATAAGGAAACCGATAATATGATCTTCCGCGTGTTGTCGCACAACATATTATCTACAGTATAAAGTAATTGGACTATTGCATCATGCATATAAAATAAATTATAAGATGCAATCATTTGATCAATGATTCTCATTTCAAATATTGTTATGACATTGTTCATACTAAAGCTAGACTTTTAGTATACAATCCAACAATCTCCCACTTATACTAAAAGACTATGCTGTCATGTCTTCTGCCATACATCTGATTCCTACTCCCACTACACGACCATTAAAAGCTCTCGCCTTAAGGTCCTTGTAAATGATTTACTAGGTCATCATCCGATGTAATCTAGGCGACAACAACCTTCCCCTCATCATACGATTTCTCGTAACAGGTGGTACTCGCGCTCCATGTGTTTAATTGCCTTATGGACTTGTGATTTCTTCAATTTTGCAACTGCACCAATATCATCAATGTAAATTGTGATTACCTTGGGCAAACTTAGAAACACTTCAAAGTCCATCATGAAGTCTCTAGAGTCATATAGATACTTTGGTTGCCTCATAGGCTCCAATTTATCATCTTTCCATGATGGAGTCCGGAGTCTGAAATATATTTCTATATAATACTCCTCCACATTATGACTCTACTTCCTTAAATTAAACACATAACCTTTAAGGAGAATTTACTGCCGTCCAATCTGACTAAAAATCCGAATCTACGTAATCCACAAGAAGCAGTGAATTTGTCCAGTAAGTGTATATATGATAACCAGTCCTTCTCAGGCACTTCATATATATCTTACCACAGTTCATCATTCTTGTTCCGGGTTACGTTGATACCCACTGTTCTTGCATTCAGCAAAACAAATATCCAATCTCGTTCATAGCATTCTTTAGATTAAGCTTCCTTATTTGCCGAAGCATAAGGAACCGCTTTCATCTCCTTTATCTTCATTTATGTCTCAAGACACATCCAATAAGATAAATTCACATGCTAAACGAGTATGGATTGTATCATTTTATGAAACTTGAGATAAGCATAACATCCTTTCTTGTGATCCGTATTACCGTGATCAAAAGGATGTATTTTGCCTTTCTTAAGTCCTTCATCACTACCGCTTTATTAACCGTACCCATACGCCCGATAATACTCTTTCATTGTCTTCAATGAGCAAGATACTATCTACGTATAGTACAAGAAACACCACCACGTTTCCGTCACTCTTTACAACACACAAGACTCATCCGCTCATTGATTTAAATCCATGCCACTGGATTATCTAATCAAAACAGATGCTTCACGATCTTAAAACTTGCTTTAGTCCATCGCTGGACATTTTTAAGCTTACAATCAAAATGCTATTAGTACTTTGCAATGAATTACTCTGGTTGCTTCACATAGATGTTTTCCTCAAAACTTCCAATCAGGAAAGCTGTCTTGACATCTATTTGCTGTCCCTCATAATTTAATATGAGCAGCAATAAATAAAAGAATCCGGATCAACATAAGCATAGCTACCAGCGAACATGTTTGCTCATAATCGAACCATTTCTTTCTGAGTACATCTTTTCGCAACAAGCTTTGCTTCCAAGATTTTCACCTTTTCGTATGATCCTCTTTTATTTCCCTTGACCACTTGCAATGGCTTTTACATCATTTAGTGGTCATACAAGTTCCCAGACTTAATATAGAATCCGTAGATTCTATTTCAACATACATTGCAACTCACTAAGATTCCGTATTTTAATCTTGTAGTGCTATGTCGTATCCGTAGGATAATACAATGTTCACTAGGGATCAAGTCTCACGACTCTCCCAAACATATATTTATGAGTTGTCACACAACCCTCCCACTACGACAAGGCACTACATGTAATTGTGTATCAGACATGACACGCGTTGCAGTTTACCTTGTGGTATATCCTCTTGTACACTTGGTACTTATACTTAGTGTTTTCCTCTCACTTCCTTTAGAACAACTTATACATGGGCTTGTGATTTATTACATAGTCCTTTTCCAAAAATCTGGTCATTGTGTTAACAATTACCCTTCGATCTTTTGGACTAAATAAATCACTCTTCATTTTTATAGGATATCCCATATACAGACAAACGTTTCACGAATTACTGTATCTAGGGCATATCCATAAAATGAATTTAATTATTCCAAATAATTCATCATCTATCTAATCACAACCATAAGAGCCTTATACCTTCTATACTCCACACCATTCAGTTGGGGCATGCCCGGTGTAGACAACTTGAGATTTAATCTCAACTCCTGATCAATAGCTCCTAACTATCCCAAGAGGTATTCGCCATCATGATTGAATCATAATGACTTAATATATTTTCCATGACGCTTCACTGTACCAGCCGTACAATTCTTGAATTAATCAAAGAACTTAGACATGCAGCGCATCATATAAATATATTGGTTTCCAGAATAATCTTCAAATATTCATAACCACCTCTCGCCTGGATAATATTAGGTTCGCTTGAATCAGAATGAACTAATTCCAACATATATATCTTTGGCTCTACTCCCCACAGCCTTGAAAAGGCAGCTAATTATTTTTACTTCCAAGCAAGACTCGCAAGTCTGATAGTTTCCACTTCAGATAAACCTTACGGTCTATCGGCTATCAGCTTTTGAATCCTACTTAAGTAAAATGAATTAGTCATAGACGCCAAATGTATGTTTAGTTCATTTCAGAAGGTTCCTTTCTCTTACTCATATTAGAAGATGCATTATTTAATTACCATTTATTGCATCTGTGGAATGTACACGATTCAAGAGTATACTTTTTATCCACCAACGTACTTTATCGGATTATAGCCTCATTCCTCATCACTATGACCATGTCATTTAAATGAAATGAAGTATTCATCCGTTAATGCATAGAAACCGAAATTAAATTCTTTCTATGAAACGTACGTAAAGATAATTTCTCATAATCAATCGTTTATTCTTATCATGAGATAAATAAACAACTCCCACTGCAATAGTCACTACCTTTGTAGTTTTACCCATATTATTAACTATCTTATCCTTACTCAGTGATAAACATTTAGTGATTCCAGTATCTACACACTTCGTGTCAGTAGATGCCATCACTAATCATGTTTAATCATTAGTAAATAAGATAATAACCTTGTTCATATCATGGTGAAAATTGGCTTTCTTTTGCCACATGTTTTGTTAGAAGTTTCCCACCATATACAATCTCTCGTATTTCAGGTAGAACTTGCTCAAAACATCCAGGCAAATTGTGAAGAATAAATTGATTTAGGTTTCCCTTTCAATTTCTATTCCAAGCTTTTCCAATTCACTCATCAATTGAACCATGATCTTCTGCCTTTTAATTTACTCAAGTATCCGAAGAGTTACATGAGACCATCATATTTCTATGAACCTCTCATCTCTTCACTAGAGACTTTAATAGGCATCATGAGACGTCCTTTGTGAGAATACACATGTATTTTCTTAAGCAGTAATTTTCAAAACCAAGATTCTTTTCTAATCATTTAATTTGGACAAGTAAATATAATGTCTTTTAGTTAACAATTAGTGAGATGAAACCATTCGAAATTCAGAGAATCACAAATAAATTTACCGATCAAAACTTTGAATTTTATTCTTTTATATTGATTCCCTCAAAACAATATAAAATAAAATTCACCGACATCTCAAGCACCGTGAGTCTGCAAGCCACGATAGTGTGGACGTTTACAAACCCGAACATTTACAAGAGAAGGTTTTACCCATTAATTTCATTTGTCAACCTAACTTTATGACAAAATAATTAATAGTCGGTTCCTCTTTAGCCATGCAAATAAAAGCAGTGACTCCGATGGGGAGGATACTTATTATTTACATCTAAGTGTACACCATTATTTGACCCCAAGTCCGCGGCCCAAGCTTGTGTGCCTTACAGATGGAGAAGTACACACGCGCTCGGATAACTTCCTACAGTCATCAATTACAAGTTTGTACCAGTGAACCGCATATAAACTCATCCGATAGGGAGGAAGGCACTATAGCCAACGCGCAAGTTCATATGCATCACATTACAAACGTAATTATTTAATGAAGTCTGTTCCAGCAATCCATGAATAAACTCATCCGATGGGGAGGAAGGCTCTAATGCCGACGCGCAAGTCTATTCACATTGCTAACAAACCAATAATGGAGGCCGCGGGAATTTATTACCAATCCCCTCTCCCACTTAGTTATTTAATACCGAGAATTTTTAACATGCATATAATATTTCGAAATAAAATATACATCTCAGCATGGTTTTACTAACAGCAATTTAAGTAAATAAATCACATAAAACATACCACATATATAACAATTAATTGTCAAGAAAAACAATTAAATCAATTATATATCATAATTAATTGCATAAAATCTTGGATCAATTAAATGGGCCCCGCTGACCCAAGCATCAATAGCATAAAATGAGCAGCCCATTAATAAAATAATTAAGCTCATTTATCCTGCCTATGTTTTGCATGAAAAATCCAGCCCATTTTAAAATCAGGCCCAACATTTATCCCACAATTAATTAAAACCAGGATTGGCCCAGCAGGCCATAACCATTTAATTAAAATTGGGCCCAACAACCCAAGACCAAATTAAATAAATGAGCAACCTTGAATCCACAGCCCATTAGCATTTTAATTAAATATGGGCCCAACAGCCCATAACCAAATTAAAATTGAGCCCATTAGGCAGCCCCACAAGAATAATCTGGGCCAACAGTCCTTAAAATATTAAAGGCCCAATAGATTAAAAGGCCCAACAGCAAAATAGCCCAAGCCAATATCCCCTGCTGCCCTATTTCTTGCCTGGCGCAGTCATCTCACACGGAGAAAACACCGACAGCCACCAGCGCGCTGCAGCCGGCGGCCATGCCGTCAGCCAACCATCCGCGTCCAACTGCCTACCGTGCCTTCAAAGAAACTGCCGCTGCCTTTCGGTGGCCGGAGTCGCGCTGCTGCCTTCCGTAAACGAGCCGCCAGTCTAACACGCGTCGCCGACAACAACCTGTTGCTGCTGAAGCCCGACGACACGCCCGATTTTTACATGAACTGAGAGCCGCTCCAAGTCCAGACCTTCCAGCAGTGATCAACAATCTGGAACCTGCCAACGACTCTTCGGAACCCATGGAGGACTCGCTCGGAACTCACCGCTGAGTCGCCATCGATGTCAAAATGCTGACTGCAAGCGATGCAGTCGTATCCAGTCGCCATCAAAACCGTTGGAGGCTGAATGCGCGCGGCCGTCTGCTACTGATTCGCCATGCTTCGTCGCCATCCAGATCACCTGGAGGCATCACGCCGTGTCACTGTTTGTCGTTCACAGCCACGGTGGTCGCTCGATGGCGGCAGCAATAGCCATGGCAACCGAGAACCACTCTCAGTGTTGTTGGACCCTCCTGAATAGCCTCTACTCTTCGTCGGAACCCGCCATCCCTCCGCCGGCTGCTGCCTGGAGAAGTGATGCCTTGAACCAGCGCATCCTTCTTTCTTTCTCCCACGATCCATTCGTACTTGTTCGTACGTTCTTCGTTCTATCCAGCGACATGTGATTATCGCTCATAGGCTTTCTTTTTGGATTCTTTTGGGCAATCACATGTAATACATTTCCAGGCCGACGCCATCAACAAGGCCGTGTGGTATAGCGTGTATAAACATGATAATTTCACGCCAAAAACATCGACAAAGCACAAAGGAATTATGATAATCCACACATATACAATTCCAAATAAACAGGCTTTGTAATCGACAATTAAACACAAGAAAAGCACAAACCCTACCTAATATCTCACATTTCACCACGAAACCAACGCTCTGATACCAATTGTTGGCAATTGGATCGTGTGGTTCAAACGTGATCGTTAGGAAACAAGGCAAACGATAACAGCGGAAGCAATAATAAACGTTTACCGTACTTCTGGGTTGGTGTAGAGGTTGATCATTGCAGAGAACCACCTCTCGATATTCTGCTGTATGACCCAAGTCGAATCCTGCTGTTGTGTGGGCAACAATCCGCAGGATTCTCTCAATCTGCTCCTGTTCTTTCTAACTGTCAAATGAGGCACTGACTTAGGGTTAACAGGAACTGAGATAACTTATTTATAAGGGCTATTGCAGGGACCAGGAGGAGAAATTGGGCTGGGCCTCAATTGAATTTAATTAACCAAGCTTAGCCCAAAGCTTTTAATTAAATCCAATAATAATAATATAGTCCACTAAAATATTATTATTGCACTACCCATCCAATCCCAAATTATGTTCTGGGCTCCTTCTTATTATAAGCCCGATAGTCTCCCCATGTTTAAGATATTCAATGTCCATTAATTGATTAAGTTACTGACAACTCAAATTAATTAATATCTCATCCGAGAGTAGTACCACTCAACCTTATTATCATGCCGGAAATTAATCCACTTGCAAGATTTACATGATAAACCTTATGAGCTCCTCAAGGGGACATCATCAACCTATGACGGACATGGATTCCTTCTACAATCAACAGCACACCATAGATACAGCACTACTTCCCAACTCACAGAGTTTGTTGATTTAATACTTATAAATCTCACCCATTGATGAATCAAAGAAATACATACTGCCCTACGTGTCGAGGTTATTGTATAGGGATTAAGAGCACGAACTTCCATAATAACAGAGATCAAGTTCTACTATATAGTCAGTATAAGAAGAACGACCTCAGGCGGTCCTGCTCAATACACACAAGTGCACTAATGTGATTCTATAGCCAAGACAAGCTAATACCAAACCACACTACAACCATACCGATAGAGAGTCCCCGTCTATCTCAGTTGTGAGCATCTGTTTATACTTTATAAGGAAACCGATAATATGATCTTCCGCGTGTTGTCGCACAACATATTATCTACAGTATAAAGTAATTGGACTATTGCATCATGCATATAAAATAAATTATAAGATGCAATCATTTGATCAATGATTCTCATTTCAAATATTGTTATGACATTGTTCATACTAAAGCTAGACTTTTAGTATACAATCCAACACTAATTTCATCCTCCATCCAATTCCACAAGGGTTTCAAGTGCTAATTGAGGGAAAATCAAGCAATTGAAGAGACGGAGAAGGAACGTGAGATTGCTCCTACACTAGGGTTTCACAATTCCTATCTATTCCTTTCTATTACTTTGATTATTGTTATGAATTGCTTAGCCATGAGGATTGCTTGTGACCTCATGGGCTAATTTTATATACAGTTCTAAGGTTTGATGGATTGATTTAATTGATTTGGGGATTTAGACCAAATATTGGGATTTTATGCAGTTGAGCTTTTGATTTTACTTATTTTATTAAGACATGCTTTTCTGCTTCGTAACGTCTTCATAATATATTCATGACATCCGCTATAATGCTTGGATTATTGTGTTAGCTTGTGTGCGTTCATGATTGGTATTGTCTATCTGTTAGGGATTAGAGTAGCTCCGCTATAAGCACTTTAATTTCATGAACTGGTTAATCAAATACTTGATTAGTTTAGTGGAACAATGCAATTAGACAATCAAGTAGGAAGTGAATAGAACCTTGTAGTAATTCCAGAAAATATCTTGTTAGTCGGGCTTACCATCCGGAGGTATTGTTACTTGCTTTGATTAGTATCTAGGAATAAGGCTTGGTAATATTTGCGCACCTTAGGATTTAAACCAGATTATACTGTTAGCTTAGAATCGAATCATATTCGGTGGGATAACAGGGATATGTGGTGTATTTTCAGTGAAACTGCATGAATGAACAATCATAAGTTTAATAACCCAAATTAATTGGTCTCTACCAGATACCTTAGAACTGTTCGTTATCTCTTGATTAGAAACTTGCTTTTATTTTTCCTTGCTTTTAATTAATTCATTTATTTAATATTTTGTTATTTAGATTAATTCTCTACAAACATTGGAAATTGGTTACTCAATTCTGATTAATTTGTAATTAAGAGTAAAATAAATAATTAGCTGTCTCAGTGGGATCGATAATTTAACTTGGGTGCTTGCTGCTACAATTGATGTCCTTACACTTGAGGATTAAATTATAGTGCGCAGAAAAAGCCTATCAAGTTTTTGGCGCCGTTGTGCCGGGGACAGTTTTAATTATTTATTTTTTTTATTACTTAGTTAATTAGAATATTTTCTTTGGGATTTCATTGTTTTACTTTGGATTTTTCTTGAAGTTGCATGCAAACTAGGTCAAAGACGAGAGCACAAGATCTTGAATTTGATCCGGAAATTGAAGCTTCTGCGAGGAAAAGAAGAGTAAAATCAAAGAATACCAAAGCACCTCCTAAAGCAATTTTAGAGGAGGAAGAAGTGCAGATTCAGAATCAGGCTATCCTAGAAGAGGCTGAATCGGAGTTTGAATCAGAATCTGAGACAGAACCTGAAACAGCATTAATGGGAGAAAGAGTCGATGAGGATGACATCGTCATCCGAGAAACTTTTAAGTCCACCAATCTAGGAGGATCAGGCGTAGTTGGAGCCGTTCAAGCTGATGAAAAGAACGACATAAGGCCAGCCCTGATTCATATGGTGGAAAAAAACCCCTTTGCCGGAGGCATTTTTGATGAGCCCTATGGCCATCTTAAGCGTTTCAACAGCTACATGGATACAGTGAAAGCTGCTGATGCTACTAATGATAGATGGAAGATGAGGCTTTTTCAGTTTTCATTGGTTGATAAGGCAAGGGAGTGGTATGATAAGCTAAAGGGAGACAGTTGCTCAAACTGGACTGAGTTGCAGCAGTTGTTCGTGGATCGATTTATGCCACCAGGAAAGGTTCTTTTACTGAAACAGGAGATCAATCAATTCAAGCAGAGGAGAGATGAGTCGTTTGGAGAGGCTTGGGAAAGGTTTACTAATGCGTTGAGGAGATGCCCACAGCATGGGTTCAAAAAGTCTCAACTCATCAGTGTCTTCTATAATGGCCTTGACAACGAATCTAGAGTGTTGGTTGATGCTTCTGCGGGAGGAACAATTTTTGGCAAAACATCCAATGCCGTAGAGAAATTATTTGATGATATCTCTTTGAACTCAAGAGATTGGCCATCTGAGAGGATCCGAGGGACTTATATACTTGGTAAAGTTGCAAAGGTTGAAGAGAAATTTTCTGAAGCTGATAAGAATGATAAGGTTGTCGCTCAATTGGAACAGATGAATAAAAACCTGATTACTCTGATATGAGGTAATAATGGGGGAGGCAACCGAGGGCCTGCAAGTGATGATGTGGTGATGAACCTTCAAGAGGTCGAGGATGCTAATTGGGCTATAGGGCAGAGTCTTCAAGGTTCGAGAGCTCCTCAGAATTGGCAAGGAAATAGGTGCCCTCATGGTAATTCAAATCAAAGAAATAACCAAGGGGGAGGTCCTAATAATCAAGGAGGCAATTGGCATAATCAGAGGCATGAGAACTTCTCTTATTCAAATCCGAATAATGCAGTTCCATATCCTCCTAATTTTGATCATGGCGCTAAAACTGAAGAAGGAAAGTCTAGTATTGATGATGTGTTGGCCAGGTATATGAAGAAGACTGATGGAGATATTGACAAGATTAATAATTGCATTGTTCTCATGGATTCAAATATGACAAAGCAGCATGAAGAAGTGAACAAGCAGTTGAAGAGTTTGTAATATAACATAGGGCAGATCTCCACTACAGTAAATCAGCAGCAAGTGCAGTAGCAGAAAGGGAAGTTTCTTTCGGATACGGAAATCAACCCGAAAGAGTGCCATGCGATCACTTTGAGATCTATAAAACAGTGTAAAGGTACGAAACTAATGCAGGACGTCACAGAACTGATGCAGAATGATACAAAACAGAAGCAGGATGAAACAGGGGTGGAGCAGAACAAAGATGGTGCCGCTCGGCCACCCGCTCGCGGCGAGCTAGATGCCGAGCGGGCTCAACTGCCGCCGAGTGGCCCGCCAGCCGGTTCAGAAGGGCCCTTCGATTCAGCTGGAACCCAGCTCGGCTCAGTTTCCCCTCAGCTCGAGCCGAGCGAGCCGGCGAGCCATCCTCCGGGATTTCCTGCACGTCCAACTTCCGTACAGAACCAATCTGATCAGGCAATTGCTGATAAAAAGTGGCAGAGAGCTAAGAAACTGAGAGAAGCGGAACAGGTATTCGAGAAAGACAGTTTGGGACTTCCAATTACAAAGGTACTAATTCCTTTTCCTCAAAGATTCATGTCAAAAAGCCTTAATGAGAAGTTTCGTAAGTTTGCTGATGTCATGAGGGATGTCCAAGTCACTATTCCTTTCTCGGAAGCATTGGAAGAGATGCCACATTATTCAAGGTTCATCAAGAAACTTATCTCCAGAAAGAGGAAGCTTAACAGTTTGGAGACAGTGAATTTGATGGAGAACTGCAGCTCTATCATTCAAAATAAGCTTCCAGAAAAATTGAAGGATCCAGGAAGCTTCATCATTCCCTGTAAAATTGGAAAAGGACCATCTAGGAGAGCACTGTGTGATTTAGGAGCCAGTATAAATTTGATGTCTTTATCAGTGTTCAAGAAGCTTGGTTTGGGGGAGTTGAAACCTGCGTCTGTTGCCCTACAGTTAGCAGATCGATCGTTGACATACCTCAAGGGAGTGATTGAAGATGTGCTAGTGAAGGTATCGAATTTGACTTTTTCTGTGGATTTCCTTGTACTTGACATGGAGGATGAAAAGGATGGTGCGCCTCTGATCTTGGGGCGTCCATTCCTTGTAACTGGAAGGGCTCTGATTGATGTGTTCAATGGAGAGTTAAGGCTGAGGGCTAATGATAAGGAGATCGTCTTTTCTTTGAATAAGGAGATGCAGTGGCCTACAGATCAGCAGCACTGCAAGTCTGTGGAAGTAGTAGAAGACTTCACCCTGCCTGATGCAGAGTTTGAGAGTTTATCTAACGATGAATGTATTGACTATCTTGAGAAGTTACTTGCATTAGGTGATGCCAGGGATGATCAGATAAGAAAGACCACTGCTGACATAGTGAATCAGAATAAGAAGTCCACTGTTAAAGAGGAGATGCAGCCTACTGCTAAGGAAGAGAAGCATGAGAGCCAAAGAGTTAAAGTGGTAGAGGAGATCGCAGGACCAGGCGTATCTCTTACTTTTCCTACTACTAACTCTAATGTGATAGGTGATAATCTTTTAGTTGCAGTAAAGATGGATGATCCATATCTGAAGCCTCTGAACATACCTCCGGATTTTTATTCTTATATTGATGTTGAAAATTCTAACTTATTTGATCCTTATTTTGCTACGCAGGTTGAGCCTACAATTGAATGGAAGATTGACAAGAAGGAATCAAGCCAGTCATGGGAGGAAAAGAATTTAAAGAGTCATATTTCAGTGACAAAGAAGGGTGAGATGGTTAGTACAGAAAATAAGAGAGGATGGAAGTACTTGAAAGTAAAGATGAGAGAAAACTATCCTCCGATCCAGTAGTTGAAAAGAGGTATCCCGTCGTGACTCTCCGACGTTAAACATGAGCGCTTGTTGGGGGCTGTCCATTCTGTTTTATTGCTTTTATATGTCTGTGTTGGTGTAGGAGTTTTATTAGGTGTTGCTCGACTGTGGTATATACTTCTTTGCAAACTTAGTTTCTCACTTCGTTTAATCTAAGTTTGGGGGGGTAACGTACCTACCTTGTCTTGCAGTGTCGAAATAGAATTTTTACATTGTGTTGTTGCTTGGAGAGTCGATTTTTTGCGGATTCTTAATATTTTTGATTTATTTGAGAATATTGAGGGTTCGATTTTTTGCAATTTTTCAGGTTTCATGTTTTGTTTTGTGTGTTGTTTGTTGGTCCTAGTGTTAGTATAGTCGATTTATGGATCTTTGTGATGATTTTTCGATTTTTCTTAGCACTTGAGGGTATTATATTGTGTGGATGGATGATGTTGGATTGTTGATTAGGAGTTCATGGTGGTATTCATAGAGTTATGTGTTATTGATTCATGCTGTATGATTGTACTTGAGAAACAATTTGAGATTGTGCTTAGATATTGAGATGCTTGAAATTTGATTATGTGCATGAAAGATTAGCTATGTAACTTTATTAGGATTGCTCGTTCATTCCTATAGCCATGTGAGATTTTGAGCCTTTTGAAATCATGACTAGTTTCATGATTTAGTTTATTCTTGTGAGTGTCGTTCATACACACGTATTCTAGAACTTGGCTTTATATCTTGCTTGAAGCTACGTGCTTAATTAAATGATAGGAAATGATCTTAGGCCATCTTTTTTATTTATTAGTCACTAGCCAAATTATTATCCTACCTATTGAAATTATCCGTAGTTAACCCTTTTGAGCCTGAAAAGTCATATTTGTTGGAAGCCTACGTGATTAGCCAATTGATCCCTTTGTTAGCCTTTAAAAATCCCTACCTAGTAGAGAGTTGAAGGAGTCAATTTGGTATCTTGAGAAGAAACATAAAAGGAGAATAAGTTGGAAGTGATGAAAATTGTTGAAAAGAGTAGTTAAATTGTTGCATAAAGGGGTAGTGCCCGAAACTGGTACCCCATGAAAAGGGTAGTGCCTGAAACTGGTACCCTTATTTGAAAAAAAAAAAAGAGAAAAGAAAAGAGGGAAGAAAAAAAATTTTTAAGTAAGGATGTGGTGTTCAAAAGTGAAGGAGGAATCAAATTGCAAGAAGCATTGAAGAGCGTTGAAGAAGAAAGAAGAAAGTAAAGCTGTTTGTTGAAAAAGCTGTAAGTCTTCTTTGATTCTCTACTAGTGATTGAGTCACGATATCCATATATTTCCTACCTTTACCAAAGAGCCAACATTACAACCTAATGCAAGACCTTTGTGATCCTATTGTTGAAATTATTCCTTTAGTCGAGAGTTGAGATGATTGCCAAGCTTATGGTTACGCGTGTGTTTGAATTGACTTTGAGTGTAAACACCTTACCCTGAAGTATATATATCTCACACTTGAGCGATGAGCGTAAATACTAACCGTGAGAATGGGTGAATGAGCATTCCGAAAAAGTGAAGTAGTTGATTCGAATTGCATGTTTTTAGATGGAGGGTTATCTTAGTATTTGAAGCATGATTTTCAAGTTGTTATATTGTCTTGGATGTTTTATGCCATGAAATTTCCTCTCAATTACTCTATTGGTTTTCTATGTCGTTGCCTCAGGACGAGCAACAGGTAAGTTTGGGGGTTTGTTGAGAGTGGAATTTCACGCATTAGAGGTCTCACATTACACCACTTTTGTTAGAATATGACCATATTTTTGTGTAAGATTGTATATTTTTCATATCTTGCGTAATTAAGATGCTACTAAGGTGTTTTGTTGAGTTTTAGGTGGAAAAATGATCAAAAGTGCAAAGTTGGAGAAAAGGTGCAATTTGTGCAATGATGCTGAAACGCTCGTCCAAATTTTGCAATCTTTCTGTATTCTTGTGGAGATCAAAATTGTCCATGTGATATATGGTTGGAAAAACACAGAAGAGAGGATCGTTTTGACATAAAGAACACCCCAATTGGATTCCAAACGAGAAAGTTATGATCAAAGTGCCAATGTCGCGCATGCTGTACCGAGCAGCCATTTTGCATGACTTTTTACATATTCAAATGTTGAATTTTATGAGAGTTCTTTATATTGATAGAAAGCCAAGGAAGAGAGGAACGTGTGAGCGCAAAAATCACTCAATTCGGAATTCGTATGAAGAAGTTATGCTCAAAACGGTAAAGTCACGCAGTGCAGTCTCCGCAGCTCGGGAGGTCGCTCGGCTCGAGCGGGAACTACATTTTGTGAATTTCCAGCCGAGCTGGGGTCCCACGGAGCCTACACGACATCCCCGTTCCATTCATATGATGCCCGGCTGGTTTGGGGGCCGCTCGGCCATGAGCTCGGCTCGAGCAACGTGCCGAGCTGCCCAAAATTGGGCCCAGACGAGACCTGTTCGATGCAGCAGTGTATATAGACCCTCAAATCGCGATTCTGAAGCAGTATTGGTCGCAAAAACAGCCCTGCAACAGTCCAAGAGAGAATTAGGGAGATCAATACACAAATTGGAGAGAACCCATCCATAAACCATCATCAATCCACACTCCTATCACACCCATATCAGATTACAATCTGATTTCATCCTCCATCCAATTCCACAAGGGTTTCAAGTGCTAATTGAGGGAAAATCAAGCAATTGAAGAGACGGAGAAGGAACGTGAGATTGCTCCTACACTAGGGTTTCACAATTCCTATCTATTCCTTTCTATTACTTTGATTATTGTTATGAATTGCTTAGCCATGAGGATTGCTTGTGACCTCATGGGCTAATTTTATTTACAGTTCTAAGGTTTGATGGATTGATTTAATTGATTTGGGGATTTAGACCAAATATTGGGATTTTATGCAGTTGAGCTTTTGATTTTACTTATTTTATTAAGACATGCTTTTCTGCTTCGTAACATCTTCATAATATATTCATGACATCCGCTATAATGCTTGGATTATTGTGTTAGCTTGTGTGCGTTCATGATTGGTATTGTCTATCTGTTAGGGATTAGAGTAGCTCCGCTATAAGCACTTTAATTTCATGAACTGGTTAATCAAATACTTGATTAGTTTAGTGGAACAATGCAATTAGAAAATCAAGTAGGAAGTGAATAGAACCTTGTAGTAATTCCAGAAAATATCTTGTTAGTCGGGCTTACCATCCGGAGGTATTGTTGCTTGCTTTGATTAGTATCTAGGAATAAGGCTTGGTAATATTTGCGCACCTTAGGATTTAAACTAGATTATACTGTTAGCTTAGAATCGAATTATATTCGGTGGGATAACAGGGATATGTGGTGTATTTTCAGTGAAACTGCATGAATGAACAATCGTAAGTTTAATAACCCAAATTAATTGGTCTCTACCTGATACCTTAGAACTGTTCGTTATCTCTTGATTAGAAACTTGCTTTTATTTTTCCTTGCTTTTAATTAATTCAGTTATTTAATATTTTGTTATTTAGATTAATTCTCTACAAACATTGGAAATTGGTTACTCAATTCTGATTAATTAGTAATTAAGAGTAAAATAAATAATTAGTTGTCTCAGTGGGATCGATAATTTAACTTGGGTGCTTGCTGCTACAATTGATATCCTTACACTTGAGGATTAAATTATAGTGCGCAGAAAAAGCCTATCAATACGTTAGGATAAAAAGCAAACAATTAGCAGCGGAAGCAATTAAATCGTTTACCGTACTTCTGGGTTGGTGTAGAGGATGATCTGTAAATAACTACCTCTGATCTTCTACTGTATGTCCCAAGTGTGATCCTGCTGTTGTGTGGGCAACAGTCTGCAGGATCTCTCAATCTGCTTCTTTCCCTTCTCACACCAAAAGAGGCGCAGGAATTCTCTAAGGGTTCCAGGAAGCTGAGTCCATTTATATATTGGGCTACAGCAGGGACCAGAAGGAGAAATTGGACTGGGCCTCAATTGAATTTAATTAACCAAGCTTAGCCCAAAGCTTTTAATTAAATCCAATAATAATAATATAGTCCACTAAAATATTATTACTGCACTACCCGTCCAATCCCAAAATTATGTTCTGGGCTCCTTCTTATTATAAGCCCGATGGTCTCCCCATGTTTAAGAAAAACAATGTCCATTAATTAATTAAGTTACTGACAACTCAAATTAATTAATATCTCATCCGAGAGTAGTACCACTCAACCTTATTATCATGCCAGAAATTAATCCACTTGCAAGATTTACATGATAAACCTTATGAGCTCCTCAAGGGGACATCATCAACCTATGACGGACATGGTTTCCTTCTACAATCAACAGCACACCATAGATACAGCACTACTTCCCAACTCACCGAGTTTGTTGATTTAATACATATAAATCTCACCCATTGATGAATCAAAGAAATACATACTGCCCTACGTGTCGAGGTTATTGTATAGGGATTAAGAGCACGAACTTCCATAATAACAGAGATCAAGTTCTACTATATAGTAAGTATAAGAAGAACGACCTCAGGCGGTCCTGCTCAATACACACAAGTGCACTAATGTGATTCTATAGCCAAGACAAGCTAATACCAAACCACACTACTACCATACCGATAGAGAGTCCTCGTCTATCTCAGTTGTGAACATCTGTTTATACTTTATAAGGAAACCGATATTATGATCTTCTGCGTGTTTTCGCACAACATATTATCTACAGTATAAAGTAAATGGACTATTGCATCATGCATATAAAATAAATTATAAGATGCAATCATTTGATCAATGATTCTCATTTCAAATATTGTTATAACATTGTTCATACTAAAGTTAGACTTTTAGTATACAATCCAACACTGAGATGACATATAATTGGGCTACAGCAGGGACCAGGAGGAGAAATTGGACTGGGCCTCAATTGAATTTTAATTAACCAAGCTTAGCCCAAAGCTTTTAATTAAATCCAATAATAATAATATAGTCCACTAAAATATTATTACTGCACTACCCGTCCAATCCCAAAATTATGTTATGGGCTCCTTCTTATTATGAGCTCGATAGTCTCCCCATGTTTAAGATATACAATGTCCATTAATTAATTAAGTTACTGACAACTCAAATTAATTAATATTTCATCCGAGAGTAGTACCACTCAACCTTATTATCATGCCGGAAATTAATCCACTTGCAAGATTTACATGATAATCCTTATGAGCTCCTCAAGGGGACATCATTAACCTATGACGGACATGGATTCCTTCTACAATCAACAGCACACCATAGAGACAACACTACTTCCCAACTCACCGAGTTTATTGATTTAATACTTATAAATCTCACCCATTGATGAATCAAAGAAATACATACTGCCCTACGTGTCGAGGTTATTGTATAGGGATTAAGAGCACGAACTTCCATAATAACAGAAATCAAGTTCTTCTATAAGTCAGTATAAGTCGAACGATCTCAAGCGGTCCTGCTCAATACACACAAGTGCACTAATGTGATTCTATAGCCAAGACAAGCTAATACCGAACCATACTACAACCATACCGATAGAGAGTCCCCGTCTATCTCGGTTGTGAGCATCTATTTATACTTTATTAGGAAACTGATAATATGATCTTCCGCGTGTTGTCGCACAACATATTATCTACAGTATAAAGTAAATGGACTATTGCATCATGCATATAAAATAAATTATAAGATGCAATCATTTGATCATATGATTCTCATTTCAAATATTGTTATAACATTGTTCATACTAAAGCTAGGCTTTTAGTATACAATCCAACAATCTCCCACTTATACTAAAAGACTATGCTGTCATGTCTTTTGCCATACATCTGATTCCTACTCCAACTACATGACCATTAAAAACTCTCGCCTTAAGGTCCTTGTAAATGGATTCACTAGGTCATCATCCGATGCAATCTAGGCGACAACAACCTTTCCCTCATCATACGATTTCTCGTAACAGGTGGTACTCGCGCTCCATGTGTTTAATTGCCTCATGGACTCGTGATTCCTTCAAGTTTGCAACTGCACCAATATCATCAATGTAAATTGTGATATCCTTGGGCAAACTTAGAAATACTTCAAAGTCCATCATGAAGTCTCTAGAGTCATATAGATACTTTGGCAGCCTCATAGGCTACAATTTATCATCTTTCTATGATGGAGTTCGGAGTCTGAAATATATTTCTATATAACACTCCTCCACATTATGACTCTACTTCCTAAATTAAACTCATAACCTTTGAGGTGAATTTACTACCGTCCAATCTGACTAAAAAATCTGAATCTACGTAATCCACAAGAAGCAGTGAATCTGCTCAGTGAGTTTATATATGATATCAGTCCTTCTCAGGCACTTCATATATGTCTTACCACAGTTCATCATTCTTGTTCCGAGTTACGTTGATACCCTCTGTTCATGCATCCAGCAAAACAGATATCCAACTTCGTTCATAGCATTCCTTAGATTAAGCTTCCTTATTCGCTGAAGTAAAAGGAACTGCTTTCATCTTCTTTATCTTCTTTTTGTGTTTTAAGACACAGTCACTTAGATAAATTCACATGCTAAACGGGTATGGACTGTATCATTTTATGAAACTTGAGATAAGCATAACATCCTTTCTTGTGATCCGTATTACCGTGATCAAAAGGATATATTTTGCCTTTCTTAAGTCCTTCATTTCTACCGCTTTATTAATCATACCCATACACCTGATAATACTCTTTCATTGTCTCCAATGAGTAAGATACTATCTACGTATAGTACAAGAAACACCTCC
The DNA here is from genome assembly GCA_023678885.1 of Pogostemon cablin. Taxonomy (NCBI): domain Eukaryota; kingdom Viridiplantae; phylum Streptophyta; class Magnoliopsida; order Lamiales; family Lamiaceae; genus Pogostemon; species Pogostemon cablin. The sequence goes on from CM043005.1 coordinate 12,025,675, forward strand.
ACGTTTCCGCTCATTGATTTAAATCCATGCCACTGGATTACCTAATCAAAACAGATGCTTCACGATCATAAAGCTTGCTTTAGTCCATCGCTGGACAATTTTAAGCTTACTATCAAAATGCTATTAGTACTTTGCAATGAATTACTCTGGTTGCTTCACATAGATGTTTTCCTCAAGACTTCCAATCAGGAAAGCTGTCTTTGACATCTATTTGCTGTTCCTCATAGCAGCAATAAATAAAAGAATCCGGATCAACATAAGCATAGCTACCAGCGAACATGTTTCCTCATAATAGAACCATTTCTTTCTGAGTACACTTTTTTGCAACAAGCTTTGCTTCCAAGGTTTTCACCTTTCCATATGATCCTCTTTTATTTCCTTTGACCACTTGCAATGGCTTTTACACCATTTAGTGGTCATACAAGTTCCCAGACTTAATATAGAATCCGTAGATTCTATTTCAACATTCATTGCAACTTACTAAGATTCTGCATTTTCATCTTGTTGTGCTACGTCGTATCCGTGGGACAATACCATGTTTACTAGGGATCAAGTCTCACGACTCTCCCAAAACATATATTTATGGGTTGTCAAACAACCCTCCCACTACGATAAGGCACTACATGTAATTGTATATCAGACGTGACACGCGTTGCAGTTTACCTTGTGGTATATCCTCTTGTACACTTGGTACTTTTACTTAGTGTTTTCCTCTCACTTCCTATTAGAACAACTTATACATGGGTTTGTGACTTATTACATAGTCCTTTTCCAAAAATCTAGTTATTGTGTTAACAATTACCCTTCGATCTTTTTGAAATAAATAAATCACCATCCATTTTTCTAGGATATCCCATATACAGACAAACGTTTCACGAATTATTGTATCTAGGACATATCCATAAAATGAATTTAATTATTCCAAGTAATTCTTTATCTATCTAATCATTACCATAAAAGACTTAATCCTTCTATCCACCACACCATTCAGTTGGGGCATGCCTGGTGTAGTCAATTTGAGATTTAATCTCAACTTCTGATTAATAGCTCCTAACTATGCTAAGAGGTATTCACCATCACGATTAAATCGTAATGACTTAATATATTTTCCATGACGCTTCACTGTACCAGTCTTGCAATTCTTGAATTAATCAAAGAACTTAGACATGCAGTGCATCAAATAAATATATTGGTATCTAGAATAATCTTCGAATATTCATAACCACCTCTCGCCTGGATAATATTAGGTCCGCTTGAATCAGAATGAACTAATTCCAACATATATATCTTTGGCTCTACACCCCACAGCCTTGAAAAGGCAGTTAATTATTTTTACTTCCAAGCAAGACTCGCAAGTTCGATAGTTTCCACTTCAGATAAACATTACGGTCTATCGGCTATCAACTTTTGAATCCTACTCAAGTAAAATGAACTAATCTTAGACGCCAAATGTATGTTTAATTCATTTCCGAAGGTTTCTTTCTCTTACTTATATTAGAAGATGCATTATTAATTACTATTTATTGCATCTGTGGGATATACATGATTCAAGAGTTTACATATTATCCACCAACGTACTTTCACGGATTATAGTCTCATTCCTCATTACTATGACCATGTCATTTAAATGAAATGAAGTATCCATCCGTTAATGCATAGAAATCGAAATCAAATTCTTTCTATGAAATGTACGTAAAGATAATTTCTCATAATCAATCGTTTATTCTTATCATGAGATAAATAAACAACTCCCACTGCAATAGCCACTACCTTTGTAGTTTTACCCATGTCTTAACAATCTTATCCTTACTAAGTGATAAACATTTAGTGATTCCAGTATCTACTCAGTTCGAGTCAGTAGATGCCACCACTAATCATGTTTAAACCATTAGTAAATAAGATATTAAACTTGTTTACATTATGATGAAAATGGCTTTCCTTTGCCACATGTTTTGTCAGAAGTTTCCCACCATATACATCCTCTTGTAATTCAGGTGGAACTTACTCAAAACATCTAGGCAATTATAGAGAATTAAAATTTACTTAGGTTTCCCCTTCAACTTCTATTCCATAATTTTCCAATTCATTCATCAAATTCTATCATGACCTATTACCTTTTAAATTACTCGAGTATCCGAAGAGTTACATGAGACCATCATATTTCTATGAACCTCTCATCTCTTCACTAGAGACATTAACAGGCATCATGAGACGTCCTATGTGAGAACACATTTTTTTTTCTTAAGCAGTAATTTTCAAAATCAAGATCCTTTTCTAATCAACTTATTTGGACAAGTAAATAATATTTCTTTTAGTTAACAATTAGTAAAATAAAACCATTCAAAATTCAGAGAATCACAAATAAATATTCCGATCAAATCTTTGAATTTTATCCTTTTATATTGATTCCCTCAAAACAATATAAAAATAAAATTCACCGACATCTCAAGCACCGTGAGTCTGCAAGCCACGATAGTGTGGACGTTTACAAACCCGAACATTTACAAGAGAAGGTTTTACCCATTAATTTCATTTGTCAACCTAACTTTATGACAAAATAATTAATAGTCGGTTCCTCTTTAGCTATGCAAATAAAAGCAGTGACTCCGATGGGGAGAATACTTATTATTTACATCTAAGTGTACACCATTATTTGACCCCAAGTCCGCGACCCAAGCTTATGTGCCTTACAAATAGAGAAGTACACACGCGCTCAGATAATTTCCTATAGTCATCAATTACAAGTTTGTACCAGTGAACCGCATATAAACTCATCCGATAGGGAGGAAGGTCTATGCCAACTCGCAAGTTCATATACATCACATTACAAACGTAATTATTTAATGAAGTTTGTTCCAGCAATCCATGAATAAACTCATCCGATGGGGAGGAAGGCTCTAATGCCGACGAGCAAGTCTATTCACATTGCTAACAAACCAATAATGGAGGCCGCGGGAATTTATTACCAATCCCCTCTCCCACTTAGTTATTTAATACCGAGGGTTTTTAACATGCATATAATATTCCTGAATAAAATATACAACTTAGACATGCTTATATTAACAGCAATTTAAATAAATAAATCACATAGAACATGCCTTTTACATATACAACAATAATTGATAATTAAATCAATTAATCAGTTGCATAACATTAATTAATTGTATAATATGTTTGATCAATTAAATAGGCCCAGCTGACCCAAACATCATTAACATAAAACGAGCAGCCCATTAATAAAATAATTAAGCCCATTTACCCTGCCAATTTCTGCATTAAGGTCTAGCCCATTATTTAACCTTGGCCCAACATCAATCCCACAATTAATTAAATTCAGCAATAATAAAAATAGCCCAGCAGCCCATTACCATTTTAATAAAATTTGGGCCCAATAGCCCAAAACCAAATTAAAAGTAAAAGGGAGCAAAGGCCTAATGCATACATATCAAACAGGCCCAGCTGAAAAACAAGGTCTAACAGCAAACTAAAGGAATAAAGCCCACAACTCAAAATCAAATTTGAATCCAAGCCCAAAGGGGCAGCCCATTCCTTGTCCATCTGCTGCTGCCCTATTTCACTCCAGTCGCCATTGCCGACAGCACTAGCTCAACGAGAAGCCGACAGCGACGGCAACCACTCACAACAGTTACCACCGGCGCTCCAAGGCATCGTACCAGCCGACGGCCACCTCCACATCGCAAATGTCACAGCAGCGTCGACGCGCCTCGAATTCGCTAGTTGGGAGCACCGACGACAGGATCCCTCCATTATGCCAACTACACCAACTCCCGGCTGCTTGCGATGCTCTCCTCCTGGTCACCATGGAGACCCAATAAGTAACGATCGACCCTCCTGAAGATTGCAGTAGTCACGCTCGGAAGAAACTCCCAGGCCTTCCATCAGTCTACAGCAAGGACCACCGGAACCCATCGGCGCTCCATCTTCATCATACACGATCGACAGGAGCGTCGTACATGGCCTGGCCCTTCCGCTGCTGCCTGCCACAGACATCGTGCCTCCTGCCGCTGGCAGAACCTAATCGAAAACACCCACGAACCACTCGAAAGGATTGGAAGTTCCAGATGCAGCGTCAATGGACTCGTCAGGAATCCGCCGTGCATCCATCCAGCGCGCCCGACTCTGACCACAACCTTCCGCCGCGCAGCCGCCAAGAAGACACGTCTGATCGCTACCAGATCGCCATGGACTCGCTCGGAGGTCACTGAGTCCCAGTCTGAATCTATCGTCAACTTGGCCGAAAGCCATCGTCGACTCACATTAGATTATCACCAGACGCCATCGATGTTCATCCGGCTCTTCCGACGCGTGCCGTCCAGGTCTGACGCCGCTCACAACATGCAGTCGATCTCCATGGCGGGTGTTCACCAATCGACGTCGTACAGCCTATCCCGTTGCTGTGTCTATGTTCTTCTCTCACAACAGAGGTCGTTTTGTCCAGTCACCGGATTTCTTAACTTCATCAGCACCAGTCTCTGCCAACAGCTTCGCGTCGAAGGCGTCGAAGGCATGGTGCAGACATGTGTGTATCGTGTTTCTCGTTCAAAGAGTAATAAACACACACAGCAATAGGGTTTTTTTTAATAAAATAATACTAAAAACCCTTAAAAAGAACAGCCGATTATAAACAGATTATTACACATAATCACATAATCAATCTCATACATGCTTTCAATTTGACAATAAAAATGTATGAAACAAACCCCACCTAACGTCTCATGTTTCACCACGAAACCAACGCTCTGATACCAATTGATGGCAATTGGATCGTGCGGTTCAAACGTGATTGTTAGGATCTCAGGCAAACAATCAGCGGAAGCAAAAAAAAAATGTTTACCTGACTTCTGGGTCGATGTAGAGGATGAAGATCTGTGATGAACACCTCTGATCTTCTACCGTATGTCCCAAAGTCAGCTCTGTTGTTGGGTGGTCAACAATCCCCAGAGTTCTCTCAATCTGCTCTCTGTTTTCTCCCGTATGTCAAATGAAGCACAGACTTAGGGTTAACAGGAGTTGAGATGACTTATATAATTGGGCTACAGCAGGGACTAGGAGGAGAATTGGACTGGGCCTCAATTGAATTTTAATTAACCAAGCTTAGCCCAAAGCTTTTAATTAAATCCAATAATAATAATATAGTCCACTAAAATATTATTACTGCACTACCCGTCCAAGCCCAAAGCTCCTTCTTATTATGCGCCCGATAGTCTCCCCATGTTTAAGATATACAATGTCCATTAATTAATTAAGTTACTGACAACTCAAATTAATTAATATCTCATCCGAGAGTAATACCACTCAATCTTATTATCATGCCGGAAATTAATCCACTTGCAAGATTTACATGATAATCCTTATGAGCTCCTCAAGGGGACATCATCAACCTATGACGGACATGGATTCCTTCTACAATCAACAGCACACCATAGAGACAGCACTACTTCCCAACTCACCTAGTTTATTGATTTAATACTTATAAATCTCACCCATTGATGAATCAAAGAAATACATACTGCCCTACGTGTCGAGGTTATTGTATAGGGATTAAGAGCACGAACTTCCATAATAACAGAAATCAAGTTCTTCTATAAGTCAGTATAAGTCGAACAATCTCAAGCGGTCCTGCTCAATACACACAAGTGCACTAATGTGATTCTATAGCCAAGACAAGCTAATACCGAACCACACTATAACCATACCGATAGAGAGTCCCTGTCTATCTCGATTGTGAGCATCTATTTATACTTTATTAGGAAACCGATAATATGATCTTCCACGTGTTGTCGCACAACATATTATCTACAGTATAAAGTAAATGGACTATTGCATCATGCATATAAAATAAATTATAAGATGCAATCATTTGATCATATGATTCTCATTTCAAATATTGTTATAACATTGTTCATACTAAAGCTATGCTTTTAGGATACAATCCAAAATTTTCTCGTTACAATCAACATTACCTACGTTTCGATGCATATTTTCTTCGTTTTGATTCTCATTTTCTCGTTACGATCAATATTACCTTCGTTTCGATATATATTTCCTTCATTTTGATTCTCCTTTTCTCGTTACGATCAACATTTTATTTGTTTTGATGCATATTTCCATTATTTTAATTTTGATGCTCCTTTTCTCGTTACGATCAATATTTCCTTCTTTTCGATGCATATTTCCTTCGTTTCTATGCATATTTCCTTTTTTTCGATGCACAAATCCTTCTTTTCGATGCATATTTCCTTCATTTTGATGCACTTTTTTAGTTACGATCAGCATTTCCTTCGTTTCGATGCATATTTACTTCATTTTTATGCTCATTTTCTTGTTACGATCAATATTTCATTCGTTTCGATGAAGATTTCTTTATTTTTGATGCTCGTTTTCTTGTTATGATCAATATTTCCTTTGTTTCGATGCATATTTCCATCATTTTGATGCTCCTTTTCTCGTTACGATCAATATTTCCTTTGTTTCGATGAATATTTCCTTCATTTTGATGCTCCTTTTCTTGTTACAATCAATATCTCATTCGTTTCGATGCAGATTTCCTTCTTTTTGATGCTCATTTTCTCGTTATTATCAATATTTCCTTTGTTTTGATGCATATTTCCTTTATTTTGATTCAATTTTTCTAGTTACGATCAATATTACCTTCGTTTCGATGCATATTTCCTTCATTTTGATTCACTTTTTCTCGAAACGATCAACATTTCCTTCGTTTCGATGCTTATTTACTTCATTTTGATGCTTCTTACCTTCGTTTCGATGAATATTTCCTTCATTTTGATGCTCCATTTCTCGTTATGATAAATATTTCCTTTGTTTCGATGCATATTTCCTTCATTTTGATGCTCCTTTTCTCTTTACGATCAATATTTCCTTCGTTTCGATGAATATTTCCTTCATTTTAATGCTCATTTTCACGTTACGATCAATATTTCCTTCGTTTCGATGCATATTTCCTTCATTTTGAGCTCGTTTTCTCGTTACAATCAATATTTCCTACGTTTTGATGCATAATTCCTTTATTTTGATGCACTTTTTCTCGTTACGATCAGTGTTTCCTTCATTTCGATGCGTATTTACTTCATTTTGATAATCCTTTTCTTGTTACGATCAACATTTCCTTCGTTTCGATGTATATTAACTTCATTTTGATGCTTATTTTCTCGTTACGATCAACATTACATTCATTTCAATGTAGATTTCCTTCTTTTTGATGCTTGTTTTCTCGTTACGATCAATATTTCCTTCATTTCGATGCATATTTACATCATTTTGATGCTCCTTTTCTTGTTACGATAAACATTTCATTCGTTTCGATGCAGATTTCCTTCCTTTTAATGCTCATTTTCTCGTTACGATCAATATTTCCTTTCTTTCGATGCATATTTCCTTCATTTTGATTCTTATTTTCTCATTACGATCAATATTACCTTCATTTCGATGCATATTTCCTTCATTTTGATGCTCATTTTCTCATTACGATCAACATTACCTTCGTTTCGATGCATATTTCCTTCATGTTGATGCACTTTTTCCAGTTACAATCAGTATTTCCTACGTTTTGATGCATATTTACTTCATTTTCATGCTCCTTTTCTTGTTACGATCGACATTCCATTCGTTTCGATGCAGATGTCCGTCATTTTGATTTTGATGCTCCTTTTCTCATTATGATCAATATTTCCTTCGTTTCGATGCATATTTCCTTTATTTTGATGCTCATTTTCTCGTTACAATCAACATTACCTACGTTTCGAAGCATGTTTTCTTCGTTTTGATTCTTATTTTCTCATTACGATCAATATTACCTTCGTTTCGATGCATATTTCCTTCATTTTGATGCTCCTTCTCTCGTTACGATCAATATTTCATTCGTTTCGATGCATATTTCCATCATTTTGATTTTGATGCTCATTTTCTCATTACGATCAACATTTCCTTCGTTTCGATGCATATTTCCTTCATTCTGATGCAGTTTTCTCGTTACGATCAGCATTTCCTTCTTTTGGATGCATATTTACTCATTTTGATGCTCCTTCTCTTTTTATGATCAACATTTCATTCGTTTCGATACAGATTTCCTTCTTTTTGATGCTCGTTTTCTTGTTAGGATCAATATTTCCTTTGTTTCAATGCATATTTCCTTCATTTTGATGCTCCTTTTCTTGTTACGATCAATATTTCTTTCGTTTCGATGCATATTTACTTCATTTTGATGCTTATTTTCTCATTACGATCAACATTACATTCATTTCGATATAGATTTCCTATTTTTTATGCTTGTTTTCTCGTTACGTTCAATATTCCTTCGTTTCGATGCATATTTACTTCATTTTGATGCTCCTTTTCTCGTTATGATCAATATTTCCTTCGTTTCGATGAATATTTTCTTCATTTTAATGCTTATTTTCTCGTTACGATCAATATTTCCTTCGTTTCGATGCATATTTCCTTCATTTTGATGCTCATTTTCTCATTACTATCAATATTTTCTTCGTTTCGATGCATATTTCCTTTATTTTAATGCACTTTTTCTCGTTACGATCAGCATTTCCTTCGTTTTGATGCGTATTTACTTCATTTTGATGATCCTTTTCTTGTTACGATCAACATTTCCTTCGTTTCGATGTATATTAACTTCATTTTGATGCTTATTTTCTCGTTACGATCAACATTACATTCATTTCGATGTAGATTTCCTTCTTTTTGATGCTTGTTTTCTCATTACGATCGATATTTCCTTTGTTTAGATGCATATTTACATCATTATTTATGCTCCTTTTCTTGTTACGATCAACATTTCATTCGTTTCGATGCAGATTTCCTTCTTTTTAATGCTTGTTTTCTCGTTACGATCAATATTTCCTTTCTTTCGATGCATATTTCCTTCGTTTTGATTCTTATTTTCTCGTTACAATCAATATTACCTTTGTTTCGATGCATATTTTCTTCATTTTGATGCTTTTTTTCTCGTTACGATCAACATTTCCTTTATTTCGATGCATATTTCCTTCATTTTGATGCTCATTTTCTCGTTACAATCAACACTACCTACGTTTCGATGCATGTTTACTTCGTTTTGATTCTTATTTTCTCATTACGATCAATATTACCTTCGTTTCTATGCATATTTCCTTCATTTTGATGCTCCTTCTCTCGTTACGATCAACATTTCATTCGTTTTGATGCATATTTCAATCATTTTGATTTTGATGCTCATTTTCTCATTACGATCAACATTTCCTTCATTTCGATGGATATTTCCTTCATTCTGATGCAGTTTTTCACGTTACGATCAGCATTTCCTTCTTTTGGATGCATATTTACTCATTTTGATGCTCCTTTTCTTTTTATGATCAACATTTCATTCGTTTCGATGCATATTTCCTTCTTTTTGATGCTCGTTTTCTTGTTAGGATCAATATTTCCTTTGTTTCAATGCATATTTCCTTCATTTTGATGCTCTCTTTCTTGTTACGATCAACATTTCCTTCGTTTCGATGCATATTTACTTCATATTGATGCTTATTTTCTCGTTACGATCAATATTACATTCATTTCGATGTAGATTTCCTATTTTTTATGCTTGTTTTCTCGTTACGATCAATATTCCTTCGTTTCGATGCATATTTACTTCATTTTGATGCTCTTCTTCTTGTTACGATCAACATTTCATTCGTTTTGATGTAGATTTCCTTCTTTTTGATGCTCGTTTTCTCGTTATGATAAATATTTTCTTTTTTCGATGCATATTTCCTTCGTTTTGATTCCTATTTTCTCGTTACGATCAATATTACCTTCATTTCGATGCATATTTCCTTTATTTTGATGATTCTTTTCTCATTACGATCAATATTTCCTTCATTTCGAAGCATATTTCCTTCATTTTTATGCACTTTTCTAGTTACGATAGGCATTTCCTTCATTTCGACGTATATTTACTTCATTTTTATGCTCCTTTTCTTGTTACGATCAATATTTCATTCGTTTCGCTACAGATTTCCATCATTTTGATTTTGATGCTCTTTTTTCGTTATGATCAACATTTCCTTCGTTTCGATGCATATTTCCTTTATTTTGATCTCATTTTCTCGTTACAATCAACATTACCTACGTTTCGATGCATATTTTCTTTATTTTGATTCTCATTTTCTCATTACGATCAATATTACCTTCGTTTCGATGCATATTTCCTTCATTTAGATGCTCCTTTTCTCGTTACGATCAATATTTCCCTCTTTTCGATGCATATTTCCTTCATTTTGATGCACTTTTTTATGTTACGATCAGCATTTCTTTCATTTCGATGCATATTTACTTCATTTTTATGCTCCTTTTCTTGTTACGATCAATATTTCATTTGTTTCAATGAAGATTTCCTTCTTTTTGATGCTCGTTTTCTTGTTATGATCAATATTTCCTTTGTTTCGATGCATTTTTTCTTCATTTTGATGCTCCTTTTCTCGTTACGATCAACATTTCCTTTGTTTCAATGCATATTTCCTTCATTTTGAAGCTTATTTTCTCGTTACAATCAACATTACCTACGTTTTGATGCATGTTTACTTCATGTTGATTCTTATTTTCTCATTACGATCAATATTACCTTCGTTTCTATGCATATTTCCTTCATTTTGATGCTCCTTCTCTCGTTACGATCAACATTTCATTTGTTTCGATGCATATTTCCATCATTTTTATTTTGATGCTCATTTTCTCATTACGATCAACATTTCCTTCGTTTCGATGGCTATTTCTTTCATTCTGATGCAGTTTTTCACGTTACGATCAGCATTTTCTTCTTTTGGATGTATATTTACTCATTTTGATGCTCCTTTTCTTTTTATGATCAATATTTCATTCGTTTCGATGCAGATTTCCTTCTTTTTGATGCTTGTTTTCTTGTTAGGATCAATTTTTCCTTTGTTTCAATGCATATTTCCTTCATTTTGATGCTCCTTTTCTTGTTATGATCAATATTTCTTTCGTTTCGATGCATATTTACTTCATTTTGATGCTTATTTTCTCGTTACGATCAACATTACATTCATTTCGATGTAGATTTCCTATTTTTTTATGCTTGTTTTCTCGTTGTGTTCAATATTTCTTCGTTTCGATGCATATTTACTTCATTTTGATGCTCCTTTTCTCGTTATGATCAATATTTCCTTCGTTTCGATGAATATTTTCTTCATTTTAATGCTTATTTTCTCGTTACGATAAATATTTCCTTCGTTTCGATGCATATTTCCTTCATTTTGATGCTCGTTTTCTCATTACTATCAGTATTTCCTTCGTTTCGATGCATATTTCCTTTATTTTGATGCACTTTTTCTCGTTACGATCAGCATTTCCTTCGTTTCGATGCGTATTTACTTAATTTTGATGATCCTTTTCTTTTTACGATCAACATTTCCTTCGTTTCGATGTATATTAACTTCGTTTTGATGCTTATTTTCTCGTTACGATCAACATTACATTCATTTCAATGTAGATTTCCTTTTTTATGCTTGTTTTCTCATTACGATCAATATTTCCTTTGTTTAGATGCATATTTACATCATTTTGATGCTCCTTTTCTTGTTACGATCAACATTTCATTTGTTTCGATGCAGATTTCCTTCTTTTTAATGCTTGTTTTCTCGTTACGATCAATATTTCCTTTCTTTCGATGCATATTTCCTTCGTTTTGATTCTTATTTTCTCGTTACAATCAATATTACCTTTGTTTCGATGCATATTTCCTTAATTTTGATGCTCATTTTCTCGTTACGATCAACATTTCCTTTATTTCGATGCATATTTCCTTCATGTTGATGCACTTTTTCTAGTTACAATCAGTATTTTCTTCGTTTTGATGCATATTTACTTCATTTTCATGCTCCTTTTCTTGTTACGATAGACATTTCATTCGTTTCGATGCATATTTCCATCATTTTGATTTTGATGCTCCTTTTCTCGTTACGATCAACATTTTCTTCGTTTCGATGCATTTTTCCTTCATTTTGATGCTCATTTTCTCGTTACAAACAACATTACCTACGTTTCGATGCATGTTTACTTCGTTTTGATTCTTATTTTCTCATTACGATCAATATTACCTTCGTTTCTATGCATATTTCCTTCATTTTGATGCTCCTTCTCTCGTTACGATCAACATTTCATTCGTTTCGATGCATATTTCAATCATTTTGATTTTAATGCTCATTTTCTTGTTACGATCAACATTTTCTTCGTTTCGATGGATATTTCCTTCATTCTGATGCAGTTTTTCACGTTACGATCAGCATTTCCTTCTTTTGGATGCATATTTACTCATTTTGATGCTCCTTTTCTTTTTATGATCAACATTTCATTCGTTTCGATGCAGATTTCCTTCTTTTTGATGCTCGTTTTCTTGTTAGGATCAATATTTCCTTTGTTTCAATGCATATTTCCTTCATTTTGATGCTCCTTTTCTTGTTACGATCAATATTTCTTTCGTTTCGATGCATATTTACTTCATTTTGATGTTTATTTTCTCATTACGATCAACATTACATTCATTTCGATATAGATTTCCTATTTTTTTATGCTTGTTTTCTCGTTACGTTCAATATTCCTTCGTTTCGATGCATATTTACTTCATTTTGATGCTCCTTTTCTCGTTATGATCAATATTTCCTTCGTTTCGATGAATATTTTCTTCATTTTAATGCTTATTTTCTCATTACGATCAATATTTCCTTCGTTTCGATGCATATTTCCTTCATTTTGATGCTCATTTTCTCATTACTATCAATATTTCCTTCGTTTCGATGCATATTTCCTTTATTTTGATGCACTTTTTCTTGTTACGATCAGCATTTCCTTCGTTTTGATGCGTATTTACTTCATTTTGATGATCCTTTTCTTGTTACGATCAACATTTCCTTTGTTTCGATGTATATTAACTTCATTTTGATGCTTATTTTCTCGTTACGATCAACATTACATTCATTTCGATGTAGATTTCCTTCTTTTTGATGCTTGTTTTCTCATTACGATCGATATTTCCTTTGTTTAGATGCATATTTACATCATTTTGATGCTCCTTTTCTTGTTACGATCAACATTTCATTCGTTTCGATGCAGATTTCCTTCTTTTTAATGCTTGTTTTCTCGTTACGATCAATATTTCCTTTCTTTCGATGCATATTTCCTTCGTTTTGATTCTTATTTTCTCGTTACAATCAATATTACCTTTGTTTCGATGCATATTTCCTTCATTTTGATGCTTATTTTCTCGTTACAATCAACATTTCCTTTATTTCGATGCATATTTCCTTCATGTTGATGCACTTTTTCTAGTTACAATCAGTATTTTCTTCATTTTGATGCATATTTACTTCATTTTCATGCTCCTTTTCTTGTTACGATCGACATTTCATTCGTTTCAATGCATATTTCCATCATTTTGATTTTAATGCTCCTTTTCTCGTTACGATCAACATTTTCTTCATTTCGATGCATATTTCCTTCATTTTGATGCTCATTTTCTCGTTACAATCAACACTACCTACGTTTCGATGCATGTTTACTTCGTTTTGATTCTTATTTTCTCATTACGATCAATATTACCTTCGTTTCTATGCATATTTCCTTCATTTTGATGCTCCTTCTCTCGTTACGATCAACATTTCATTCGTTTTGATGCATATTTCAATCATTTTGATTTTGATGCTCATTTTCTCATTACGATCAACATTTCCTTTGTTTCGATGGATATTTCCTTCATTCTGATGCAGTTTTTCACGTTACGATCAGCATTTCCTTCTTTTGGATGCATATTTACTCATTTTGATGCTCCTTTTCTTTTTATGATCAACATTTCATTCGTTTCGATGCATATTTCCTTCTTTTTGATGCTCGTTTTCTTGTTAGGATCAATATTTCCTTTGTTTCAATGCATATTTCCTTCATTTTGATGCTCTCTTTCTTGTTACGATCAACATTTCCTTCGTTTCGATGCATATTTACTTCATATTGATGCTTATTTTCTCGTTACGATCAATATTACATTCATTTCGATGTAGATTTCCTATTTTTTATGCTTGTTTTCTCGTTACGATCAATATTCCTTCGTTTCGATGCATATTTACTTCATTTTGATGCTCTTCTTCTTGTTACGATCAACATTTCATTCGTTTTGATGTAGATTTCCTTCTTTTTGATGCTCGTTTTCTCGTTACGATAAATATTTTCTTTTTTCGATGCATATTTCCTTCATTTTTATTCCTATTTTCTCGTTACGATCAATATTACCTTCATTTCGATGCATATTTCCTTTATTTTGATGATTCTTTTCTCATTACGATCAATATTTCCTTCGTTTCGAAGCATATTTCCTTCATTTTGATGCACTTTTCTAGTTACGATAGGCATTTCCTTCATTTCGATGCATATTTACTTCATTTTTATGCTCCTTTTCTTGTTACGATCAATATTTCATTCGTTTCGCTACAGATTTCCATCATTTTGATTTTGATGCTCTTTTTTTCGTTATGATCAACATTTCCTTCGTTTCGATGCATATTTCCTTCATTTTGATCTCATTTTCTCGTTACAATCAACATTACCTACGTTTCGATGCATATTTTCTTTATTTTGATTCTCATTTTCTCATTACGATCAATATTACCTTCGTTTCGATGCATATTTCCTTCATTTAGATGCTCCTTTTCTCGTTACGATCAATATTTCCCTCTTTTCGATGCATATTTCCTTCATTTTGATGCACTTTTTTATGTTACGATCAGCATTTCTTTCATTTCGATGCATATTTACTTCATTTTTATGCTCCTTTTCTTGTTACGATCAATATTTCATTTGTTTCAATGAAGATTTCCTTCTTTTTGATGCTCGTTTTCTTGTTATGATCAATATTTCCTTTGTTTCGATGCATTTTTTCTTCATTTTGATGCTCCTTTTCTCGTTACGATCAACATTTCCTTTGTTTCAATGCATATTTCCTTCATTTTGAAGCTTATTTTCTCGTTACAATCAACATTACCTACGTTTTGATGCATGTTTACTTCATGTTGATTCTTATTTTCTCATTACGATCAATATTACCTTCGTTTCTATGCATATTTCCTTCATTTTGATGCTCCTTCTCTCGTTACGATCAACATTTCATTTGTTTCGATGCATATTTCCATCATTTTTATTTTGATGCTCATTTTCTCATTACGATCAACATTTCCTTCGTTTCGATGGCTATTTCTTTCATTCTGATGCAGTTTTTCACGTTACGATCAGCATTTTCTTCTTTTGGATGTATATTTACTCATTTTGATGCTCCTTTTCTTTTTATGATCAATATTTCATTCGTTTCGATGCAGATTTCCTTCTTTTTGATGCTTGTTTTCTTGTTAGGATCAATTTTTCCTTTGTTTCAATGCATATTTCCTTCATTTTGATGCTCCTTTTCTTGTTATGATCAATATTTCTTTCGTTTCGATGCATATTTACTTCATTTTGATGCTTATTTTCTCGTTACGATCAACATTACATTCATTTCGATGTAGATTTCCTATTTTTTTATGCTTGTTTTCTCGTTGTGTTCAATATTTCTTCGTTTCGATGCATATTTACTTCATTTTGATGCTCCTTTTCTCGTTATGATCAATATTTCCTTCGTTTCGATGAATATTTTCTTCATTTTAATGCTTATTTTCTCGTTACGATAAATATTTCCTTCGTTTCGATGCATATTTCCTTCATTTTGATGCTCGTTTTCTCATTACTATCAGTATTTCCTTCGTTTCGATGCATATTTCCTTTATTTTGATGCACTTTTTCTCGTTACGATCAGCATTTCCTTCGTTTCGATGCGTATTTACTTAATTTTGATGATCCTTTTCTTTTTACGATCAACATTTCCTTCGTTTCGATGTATATTAACTTCGTTTTGATGCTTATTTTCTCGTTACGATCAACATTACATTCATTTCAATGTAGATTTCCTTTTTTATGCTTGTTTTCTCATTACGATCAATATTTCCTTTGTTTAGATGCATATTTACATCATTTTGATGCTCCTTTTCTTGTTACGATCAACATTTCATTTGTTTCGATGCAGATTTCCTTCTTTTTAATGCTTGTTTTCTCGTTACGATCAATATTTCCTTTCTTTCGATGCATATTTCCTTCGTTTTGATTCTTATTTTCTCGTTACAATCAATATTACCTTTGTTTCGATGCATATTTCCTTAATTTTGATGCTCATTTTCTCGTTACGATCAACATTTCCTTTATTTCGATGCATATTTCCTTCATGTTGATGCACTTTTTCTAGTTACAATCAGTATTTTCTTCGTTTTGATGCATATTTACTTCATTTTCATGCTCCTTTTCTTGTTACGATAGACATTTCATTCGTTTCGATGCATATTTCCATCATTTTGATTTTGATGCTCCTTTTCTCGTTACGATCAACATTTTCTTCGTTTCGATGCATTTTTCCTTCATTTTGATGCTCATTTTCTCGTTACAAACAACATTACCTACGTTTCGATGCATGTTTACTTCGTTTTGATTCTTATTTTCTCATTACGATCAATATTACCTTCGTTTCTATGCATATTTCCTTCATTTTGATGCTCCTTCTCTCGTTACGATCAACATTTCATTCGTTTCGATGCATATTTCAATCATTTTGATTTTAATGCTCATTTTCTTGTTACGATCAACATTTTCTTCGTTTCGATGGATATTTCCTTCATTCTGATGCAGTTTTTCACGTTACGATCAGCATTTCCTTCTTTTGGATGCATATTTACTCATTTTGATGCTCCTTTTCTTTTTATGATCAACATTTCATTCGTTTCGATGCAGATTTCCTTCTTTTTGATGCTCGTTTTCTTGTTAGGATCAATATTTCCTTTGTTTCAATGCATATTTCCTTCATTTTGATGCTCCTTTTCTTGTTACGATCAATATTTCTTTCGTTTCGATGCATATTTACTTCATTTTGATGTTTATTTTCTCATTACGATCAACATTACATTCATTTCGATATAGATTTCCTATTTTTTTATGCTTGTTTTCTCGTTACGTTCAATATTCCTTCGTTTCGATGCATATTTACTTCATTTTGATGCTCCTTTTCTCGTTATGATCAATATTTCCTTCGTTTCGATGAATATTTTCTTCATTTTAATGCTTATTTTCTCATTACGATCAATATTTCCTTCGTTTCGATGCATATTTCCTTCATTTTGATGCTCATTTTCTCATTACTATCAATATTTCCTTCGTTTCGATGCATATTTCCTTTATTTTGATGCACTTTTTCTTGTTACGATCAGCATTTCCTTCGTTTTGATGCGTATTTACTTCATTTTGATGATCCTTTTCTTGTTACGATCAACATTTCCTTTGTTTCGATGTATATTAACTTCATTTTGATGCTTATTTTCTCGTTACGATCAACATTACATTCATTTCGATGTAGATTTCCTTCTTTTTGATGCTTGTTTTCTCATTACGATCGATATTTCCTTTGTTTAGATGCATATTTACATCATTTTGATGCTCCTTTTCTTGTTACGATCAACATTTCATTCGTTTCGATGCAGATTTCCTTCTTTTTAATGCTTGTTTTCTCGTTACGATCAATATTTCCTTTCTTTCGATGCATATTTCCTTCGTTTTGATTCTTATTTTCTCGTTACAATCAATATTACCTTTGTTTCGATGCATATTTCCTTCATTTTGATGCTTATTTTCTCGTTACAATCAACATTTCCTTTATTTCGATGCATATTTCCTTCATGTTGATGCACTTTTTCTAGTTACAATCAGTATTTTCTTCATTTTGATGCATATTTACTTCATTTTCATGCTCCTTTTCTTGTTACGATCGACATTTCATTCGTTTCAATGCATATTTCCATCATTTTGATTTTAATGCTCCTTTTCTCGTTACGATCAACATTTTCTTCATTTCGATGCATATTTCCTTCATTTTGATGCTCATTTTCTCGTTACAATCAACACTACCTACGTTTCGATGCATGTTTACTTCGTTTTGATTCTTATTTTCTCATTACGATCAATATTACCTTCGTTTCTATGCATATTTCCTTCATTTTGATGCTCCTTCTCTCGTTACGATCAACATTTCATTCGTTTTGATGCATATTTCAATCATTTTGATTTTGATGCTCATTTTCTCATTACGATCAACATTTCCTTTGTTTCGATGGATATTTCCTTCATTCTGATGCAGTTTTTCACGTTACGATCAGCATTTCCTTCTTTTGGATGCATATTTACTCATTTTGATGCTCCTTTTCTTTTTATGATCAACATTTCATTCGTTTCGATGCATATTTCCTTCTTTTTGATGCTCGTTTTCTTGTTAGGATCAATATTTCCTTTGTTTCAATGCATATTTCCTTCATTTTGATGCTCTCTTTCTTGTTACGATCAACATTTCCTTCGTTTCGATGCATATTTACTTCATATTGATGCTTATTTTCTCGTTACGATCAATATTACATTCATTTCGATGTAGATTTCCTATTTTTTATGCTTGTTTTCTCGTTACGATCAATATTCCTTCGTTTCGATGCATATTTACTTCATTTTGATGCTCTTCTTCTTGTTACGATCAACATTTCATTCGTTTTGATGTAGATTTCCTTCTTTTTGATGCTCGTTTTCTCGTTACGATAAATATTTTCTTTTTTCGATGCATATTTCCTTCATTTTTATTCCTATTTTCTCGTTACGATCAATATTACCTTCATTTCGATGCATATTTCCTTTATTTTGATGATTCTTTTCTCATTACGATCAATATTTCCTTCGTTTCGAAGCATATTTCCTTCATTTTGATGCACTTTTCTAGTTACGATAGGCATTTCCTTCATTTCGATGCATATTTACTTCATTTTTATGCTCCTTTTCTTGTTACGATCAATATTTCATTCGTTTCGCTACAGATTTCCATCATTTTGATTTTGATGCTCTTTTTTTCGTTATGATCAACATTTCCTTCGTTTCGATGCATATTTCCTTCATTTTGATCTCATTTTCTCGTTACAATCAACATTACCTACGTTTCGATGCATATTTTCTTTATTTTGATTCTCATTTTCTCATTACGATCAATATTACCTTCGTTTCGATGCATATTTCCTTCATTTAGATGCTCCTTTTCTCGTTACGATCAATATTTCCCTCTTTTCGATGCATATTTCCTTCATTTTGATGCACTTTTTTATGTTACGATCAACATTTCTTTCATTTCGATGCATATTTACTTCATTTTTATGCTCCTTTTCTTGTTACGATCAATATTTCATTTGTTTCAATGAAGATTTCCTTCTTTTTGATGCTCGTTTTCTTGTTATGATCAATATTTCCTTTGTTTCGATGCATTTTTTCTTCATTTTGATGCTCCTTTTCTCGTTACGATCAACATTTCCTTTGTTTCAATGCATATTTCCTTCATTTTGAAGCTTATTTTCTCGTTACAATCAACATTACCTACGTTTTGATGCATGTTTACTTCATGTTGATTCTTATTTTCTCATTACGATCAATATTACCTTCGTTTCTATGCATATTTCCTTCATTTTGATGCTCCTTCTCTCGTTACGATCAACATTTCATTTGTTTCGATGCATATTTCCATCATTTTGATTTTGATGCTCATTTTCTCATTACGATCAACATTTCCTTCGTTTCAATGGCTATTTCTTTCATTCTGATGCAGTTTTTCACGTTACGATCAGCATTTTCTTCTTTTGGATGTATATTTACTCATTTTGATGCTCCTTTTCTTTTTATGATCAATATTTCATTCGTTTCGATGCAGATTTCCTTCTTTTTGATGCTTGTTTTCTTGTTAGGATCAATTTTTCCTTTGTTTCAATGCATATTTCCTTCATTTTGATGCTCCTTTTCTTGTTATGATCAATATTTCTTTCGTTTCGATGCATATTTACTTCATTTTGATGCTTATTTTCTCGTTACGATCAACATTACATTCATTTCGATGTAGATTTCCTATTTTTTTATGCTTGTTTTCTCGTTGCGTTCAATATTTCTTCGTTTCGATGCATATTTACTTCATTTTGATGCTCCTTTTCTCGTTATGATCAATATTTCCTTCGTTTCGATGAATATTTTCTTCATTTTAATGCTTATTTTCTCGTTACGATAAATATTTCCTTCGTTTCGATGCATATTTCCTTCATTTTGATGCTCGTTTTCTCATTACTATCAGTATTTCCTTCGTTTCGATGCATATTTCCTTTATTTTGATGCACTTTTTCTCGTTACGATCAGCATTTCCTTCGTTTCGATGCGTATTTACTTAATTTTGATGATCCTTTTCTTTTTACGATCAACATTTCCTTCGTTTCGATGTATATTAACTTCGTTTTAATGCTTATTTTCTCGTTACGATCAACATTACATTCATTTCAATGTAGATTTCCTTTTTTATGCTTGTTTTCTCATTACGATCAATATTTCCTTTGTTTAGATGCATATTTACATCATTTTGATGCTCCTTTTCTTGTTACGATCAACATTTCATTCGTTTCGATGCAGATTTCCTTCTTTTTAATGCTTGTTTTCTCGTTACGATCAATATTTCCTTTCTTTCGATGCATATTTCCTTCGTTTTGATTCTTATTTTCTCGTTACAATCAATATTACCTTTGTTTCGATGCATATTTCCTTAATTTTGATGCTCATTTTCTCGTTACGATCAACATTTCCTTTATTTCGATGCATATTTCCTTCATGTTGATGCACTTTTTCTAGTTACAATCAGTATTTTCTTCGTTTTGATGCATATTTACTTCATTTTCATGCTCCTTTTCTTGTTACGATAGACATTTCATTCGTTTCGATGCATATTTCCATCATTTTGATTTTGATGCTCCTTTTCTCGTTACGATCAACATTTTCTTCGTTTCGATGCATTTTTCCTTCATTTTGATGCTCATTTTCTCGTTACAAACAACATTACCTACGTTTCGATGCATGTTTACTTCGTTTTGATTCTTATTTTCTCATTACGATCAATATTACCTTCGTTTCTATGCATATTTCCTTCATTTTGATGCTCCTTCTCTCGTTACGATCAACATTTCATTCGTTTCGATGCATATTTCAATCATTTTGATTTTAATGCTCATTTTCTTGTTACGATCAACATTTTCTTCGTTTCGATGGATATTTCCTTCATTCTGATGCAGTTTTTCACGTTACGATCAGCATTTCCTTCTTTTGGATGCATATTTACTCATTTTGATGCTCCTTTTCTTTTTATGATCAACATTTCATTCGTTTCGATGCAGATTTCCTTCTTTTTGATGCTCGTTTTCTTGTTAGGATCAATATTTCCTTTGTTTCAATGCATATTTCCTTCATTTTGATGCTCCTTTTCTTGTTACGATCAATATTTCTTTCGTTTCGATGCATATTTACTTCATTTTTGATGCTTATTTTCTCGTTACGATCAATATTACTTTCCTTTGTTTAGATGCATATTTACATCATTTTGATGCTCCTTTTCTTGTTACGATCAACATTTCATTCGTTTCGATGCAGATTTCCTTCTTTTTAATGCTTGTTTTCTCGTTACGATCAATATTTCCTTTCTTTCGATGCATATTTCCTTCGTTTTGATTCTTATTTTCTCGTTACAATCAATATTACCTTTGTTTCGATGCATATTTCCTTCATTTTGATGCTTATTTTCTCGTTACAATCAACATTTCCTTTATTTCGATGCATATTTCCTTCATGTTGATGCACTTTTTCTAGTTACAATCAGTATTTTCTTCATTTTGATGCATATTTACTTCATTTTCATGCTCCTTTTCTTGTTACGATCGACATTTCATTCGTTTCAATGCATATTTCCATCATTTTGATTTTAATGCTCCTTTTCTCGTTACGATCAACATTTTCTTCATTTCGATGCATATTTCCTTCATTTTGATGCTCATTTTCTCGTTACAATCAACACTACCTACGTTTCGATGCATGTTTACTTCGTTTTGATTCTTATTTTCTCATTACGATCAATATTACCTTCGTTTCTATGCATATTTCCTTCATTTTGATGCTCCTTCTCTCGTTACGATCAACATTTCATTCGTTTTGATGCATATTTCAATCATTTTGATTTTGATGCTCATTTTCTCATTACGATCAACATTTCCTTTGTTTCGATGGATATTTCCTTCATTCTGATGCAGTTTTTCACGTTACGATCAGCATTTCCTTCTTTTGGATGCATATTTACTCATTTTGATGCTCCTTTTCTTTTTATGATCAACATTTCATTCGTTTCGATGCATATTTCCTTCTTTTTGATGCTCGTTTTCTTGTTAGGATCAATATTTCCTTTGTTTCAATGCATATTTCCTTCATTTTGATGCTCTCTTTCTTGTTACGATCAACATTTCCTTCGTTTCGATGCATATTTACTTCATATTGATGCTTATTTTCTCGTTACGATCAATATTACATTCATTTCGATGTAGATTTCCTATTTTTTATGCTTGTTTTCTCGTTACGATCAATATTCCTTCGTTTCGATGCATATTTACTTCATTTTGATGCTCTTCTTCTTGTTACGATCAACATTTCATTCGTTTTGATGTAGATTTCCTTCTTTTTGATGCTCGTTTTCTCGTTACGATAAATATTTTCTTTTTTCGATGCATATTTCCTTCATTTTTATTCCTATTTTCTCGTTACGATCAATATTACCTTCATTTCGATGCATATTTCCTTTATTTTGATGATTCTTTTCTCATTACGATCAATATTTCCTTCGTTTCGAAGCATATTTCCTTCATTTTGATGCACTTTTCTAGTTACGATAGGCATTTCCTTCATTTCGATGCATATTTACTTCATTTTTATGCTCCTTTTCTTGTTACGATCAATATTTCATTCGTTTCGCTACAGATTTCCATCATTTTGATTTTGATGCTCTTTTTTTCGTTATGATCAACATTTCCTTCGTTTCGATGCATATTTCCTTCATTTTGATCTCATTTTCTCGTTACAATCAACATTACCTACGTTTCGATGCATATTTTCTTTATTTTGATTCTCATTTTCTCATTACGATCAATATTACCTTCGTTTCGATGCATATTTCCTTCATTTAGATGCTTCTTTTCTCGTTATGATCAATATTTCCCTCTTTTCGATGCATATTTCCTTCATTTTGATGCACTTTTTTATGTTACGATCAACATTTCTTTCATTTCGATGCATATTTACTTCATTTTTATGCTCCTTTTCTTGTTACGATCAATATTTCATTTGTTTCAATGAAGATTTCCTTCTTTTTGATGCTCGTTTTCTTGTTATGATCAATATTTCCTTTGTTTCGATGCATTTTTTCTTCATTTTGATGCTCCTTTTCTCGTTACGATCAACATTTCCTTTGTTTCAATGCATATTTCCTTCATTTTGAAGCTTATTTTCTCGTTACAATCAACATTACCTACGTTTTGATGCATGTTTACTTCATGTTGATTCTTATTTTCTCATTACGATCAATATTACCTTCGTTTCTATGCATATTTCCTTCATTTTGATGCTCCTTCTCTCGTTACGATCAACATTTCATTTGTTTCGATGCATATTTCCATCATTTTGATTTTGATGCTCATTTTCTCATTACGATCAACATTTCCTTCGTTTCAATGGCTATTTCTTTCATTCTGATGCAGTTTTTCACGTTACGATCAGCATTTTCTTCTTTTGGATGTATATTTACTCATTTTGATGCTCCTTTTCTTTTTATGATCAATATTTCATTCGTTTCGATGCAGATTTCCTTCTTTTTGATGCTTGTTTTCTTGTTAGGATCAATTTTTCCTTTGTTTCAATGCATATTTCCTTCATTTTGATGCTCCTTTTCTTGTTATGATCAATATTTCTTTCGTTTCGATGCATATTTACTTCATTTTGATGCTTATTTTCTCGTTACGATCAACATTACATTCATTTCGATGTAGATTTCCTATTTTTTTATGCTTGTTTTCTCGTTGCGTTCAATATTTCTTCGTTTCGATGCATATTTACTTAATTTTGATGCTCCTTTTCTCGTTATGATCAATATTTCCTTCGTTTCGATGAATATTTTCTTCATTTTAATGCTTATTTTCTCGTTACGATAAATATTTCCTTCGTTTCGATGCATATTTCCTTCATTTTGATGCTCGTTTTCTCATTACTATCAGTATTTCCTTCGTTTCGATGCATATTTCCTTTATTTTTATGCACTTTTTCTCGTTACGATCAGCATTTCCTTCGTTTCGATGCGTATTTACTTCATTTTGATGATCCTTTTCTTGTTACGATCAACATTTCCTTCGTTTCGATGTATATTAACTTCATTTTGATGCTTATTTTCTCGTTACGATCAACATTACATTCATTTCAATGTAGATTTCCTTTTTTTTATGCTTGTTTTCTCATTACGATCAATATTTCCTTTGTTTAGATGCATATTTACATCATTTTGATGCTCCTTTTCTTGTTACGATCAACATTTCATTCGTTTCGATGCAGATTTCCTTCTTTTTAATGCTTGTTTTCTCGTTACGATCAATATTTCCTTTCTTTCAATGCATATTTCCTTCGTTTTGATTCTTATTTTCTCGTTACAATCAATATTACCTTTGTTTCGATGCATATTTCCTTAATTTTGATGCTCATTTTCTCGTTACGATCAACATTTCCTTTATTTCGATGCATATTTCCTTCATGTTGATGCACTTTTTCTAGTTACAATTAGTATTTTCTTCGTTTTGATGCATATTTACTTCATTTTCATGCTCCTTCTCTTGTTACGATAGACATTTCATTCGTTTCGATGCATATTTCCATCATTTTGATTTTGATGCTCCTTTTCTCGTTACGATCAACATTTTCTTTGTTTCGATGCATATTTTCTTCATTTTGATGCTCATTTTCTCGTTACAAACAACATTACCTACGTTTCGATGCATGTTTACTTCGTTTTGATTCTTATTTTCTCATTACGATCAATATTACCTTCGTTTCTATGCATATTTCCTTCATTTTGATGCTCCTTCTCTCGTTACGATCAACATTTCGTTCGTTTCGATGCATATTTCAATCATTTTGATTTTAATGCTCATTTTCTTGTTACGATCAACATTTTCTTCGTTTCGATGGATATTTCCTTCATTCTGATGCAGTTTTTCACGTTACGATCAGCATTTCCTTCTTTTGGATGCATATTTACTCATTTTGATGCTCTTTTTCTTTTTATGATCAATATTTCATTCGTTTCGATGTAGATTTCCTTCTTTTTGATGCTCGTTTTCTTGTTAGGATCAATATTTCCTTTGTTTCAATGCATATTTCCTTCATTTTGATGCTCTCTTTCTTGTTACGATCAACATTTCCTTCGTTTCGATGCATATTTACTTCATATTGATGCTTATTTTCTCGTTACGATCAATATTACATTCATTTCGATGTAGATTTCCTATTTTTTATGCTTGTTTTCTCGTTACGATCAATATTCCTTCATTTCGATGCATATTTACTTCATTTTGATGCTCTTCTTCTTGTTACGATCAACATTTCATTCATTTTGATGTAGTTTTCCTTCTTTTTGATGCTCGTTTTCTCGTTACGATCAATATTTCCTTTTTTCGATGCATATTTCCTTCGTTTTGATTCCTATTTTCTCGTTACGATCATTGTTACCTTCATTTCGATGCATATTTCCTTCATTTTGATGCTTCTTTTCTCATTACGATCAATATTTCCTTCGTTTCGAAGCATATTTCCTTCATTTTGATGCACTTTTCAAGTTACGATAGGCATTTCCTTCATTTCGATGCATATTTACTTCATTTTTATTCTCCTTTTCTTGTTACGATCAACATTTCATTCGTTTCGCTGCAGATTTCCATCATTTTGATTTTGATGCTCTTTTTTTGGTTATGATCAACATTTCCTTCGTTTCGATGCATATTTCCTTCATTTTGATCTCATTTTCTCGTTACAATCAACATTACCTACGTTTCGATGCATATTTTCTTTATTTTGATTCTCATTTTCTCATTACGATCAATATTACCTTCGTTTCGATGCATATTTTCTTCATTTGGATGCTCCTTTTCTCGTTGCGATCAATATTTCCCTCTTTTTGATGCATATTTCCTTCATTTTGATGCACTTTTTTAAGTTACGATCAGCATTTCTTTCATTTCGATGCATATTTACTTCATTTTTATGCTCCTTTTCTTGTTACGATCAATATTTAATTCGTTTCAATGAAGATTTCCTTCTTTTTGATGCTCGTTTTCTTGTTATGATCAATATTTCCTTTGTTTCAATGCATTTTCCTTCATTTTGATGCTCCTTTTCTCGTTACGATCAACATTTCCTTTGTTTCAATGCATATTTCCTTCATTTTGATGCTCATTTTCTCGTTACAATCAACATTACCTACGTTTTGATGCATGTTTACTTCATTTTGATTCTTATTTTCTCATTACGATCAATATTACCTTCGTTTCGATGCATATTTCCTTCATTTTGATGCTCCTTCTCTCGTTACGATCAACATTTCATTCGTTTCGATGCATATTTCCATCATTTTGATTTTGATGCCCATTTTCTCATTACGATCAACATTTCCTTCGTTTCGATGGATATTTCTTTCATTCTGATGCAGTTTTTCACGTTACGATCAGCATTTCCATCTTTTGGATGCATATTTACTCATTTTGATGCTCCTTTTCTTTTTATGATCAACATTTCATTCGTTTTGATGCAGATTTCCTTCTTTTTGATGCTCGTTTTCTTGTTAGGATCAATATTTCCTTTGTTTCAATGCATATTTCCTTCATTTTGATGCTCCTTTTCTTGTTACGATCAATATTTCTTTCGTTTCGATGCATATTTACTTCATTTTGATGCTTATTTTCTCGTTACGATCAACATTACATTCATTTCGATGTAGATTTCCTATTTTTTATGCTTGTTTTCTCGTTACGTTCAATATTCCTTCGTTTCGATGCATATTTTCTTCAATTTAATGCTTATTTTCCCGTTACGATCAATATTTCCTTCGTTTCGATGCATATTTCCTTCATTTTGATGCTCGTTTTCTCATTACTATCAATATTTCCTTCGTTTCGATGCATATTTCCTTTATTTTGATGCACTTTTTCTCGTTACGATAAGCATTTCCTTCGTTTCGATGCGTATTTACTTCATTTTGATTATCCTTTTCTTGTTACGATCAACATTTCCTTCGTTTTGATGTATATTAACTTCATTTTGATGCTTATTTTCTCGTTATGATCAACATTACATTCATTTTGATGTAGATTTCCTTCTTTTTGATGCTTGTTTTCTCATTACGATCAATATTTCCTTTGTTTAGATGCATATTTACATCATTTTGATGCTCCTTTTCTTGTTACGATCAACTTTTCATTCGTTTCGATGCAGATTTCCTTCTTTTTAATGCTTGTTTTCTCGTTACGATCAATATTTCCTTTCTTTCGATGCATATTTCCTTCGTTTTGATTCTTATTTTCTCGTTAAAATCAATATTACCTTTGTTTCGATGCATATTTCCTTAATTTTGATGCTCATTTTCTCGTTACGATCAATATTTCCTTTATTTCGATGCATATTTCCTTCATGTTGATGCACTTTTTCTAGTTACAATCAGTATTTTCTTCGTTTTGATGCATATTTACTTCATTTTCATGCTCCTTTTCTTGTTACGATAGACATTTCATTCGTTTCGATACATATTTCCATTATTTTTATTTTGATGCTCCTTTTCTCGTTACGATCAATATTTTCTTCGTTTAGATGCATATTTCCTTCATTTTGATGCTCATTTTCTCGTTACAATCAACATTACCTACGTTTCGATGCATGTTTACTTCGTTTTGATTCTTATTTTCTCATTACGATCAATATTACCTTCGTTTCTATGCATATTTCCTTCATTTTGATGCTCCTTCTCTCGTTACGATCAACATTTCATTCGTTTCGATGCATATTTCAATCATTTTGATTTTGATGCTCATTTTCTCGTTACGATCAACATTTTCTTTGTTTCGATGGATATTTCCTTTTTTCTGATGCGGTTTTTCACGTTACGATCAGCATTTCCTTCTTTTGGATGCATATTTACTCATTTTGATGCTCCTTTTATTTTTATGATCAACATTTCATTCGTTTCGATGCAGATTTCCTTCTTTTTGATGCTCGTTTTCTTGTTAGGATCAATATTTCCTTTGTTTCAATGCATATTTCCTTCATTTTGATGCTCTCTTTCTTGTTACGATCAACATTTTCTTCGTTTCGATGCATATTTACTTCATATTGATGCTTATTTTCTCGTTACGATCAATATTACATTCATTTCGATGTAGATTTCCTATTTTTTATGCTTGTTTTCTCGTTACGATCAATATTCCTTCATTTCGATGCATATTTACTTCATTTTGATGCTCTTCTTCTTGTTACGATCAATATTTCATTCGTTTTGATGTAGATTTCCTTCTTTTTGATGCTCGTTTTCTCGTTACGATCAATATTTCCTTTTTTCGATGCATATTTCCTTCGTTTTGATTCCTATTTTCTCGTTACGATCAATATTACCTTCATTTCGATGCATATTTCCTTCATTTTGATGCTTCTTTTCTCATTACAATCAATATTTCCTTCGTTTCGAAGCATATTTCCTTCATTTTGATGCACTTTTTCTAGTTACGATAAGCATTTCCTTCATTTAGACACATATTTACTTCATTTTTATGCTCCTTTTCTTGTTACGATCGACATTTCATTCGTTTCGCTACAGATTTCCATCATTTTGATTTTGATGCTCTTTTTTTCGATATAATCAACATCTCCTTCGTTTCGATGCTTATTTCCTTCATTTTGATCTCATTTTCTCGTTGCAATCAACATTACCTATGTTTCGATGCATATTTTCTTTATTTTGATTCTCATTTTCTCATTACGATCAATATTACCTTCGTTTCGATGCATATTTCCTTTATTTGGATGCTTCTTTTCTCGTTATGATCAATATTTCCTTCTTTTCGATGCATATTTCCTGCATTTTGATGCACTTTTTTAAGTTACGATCAGCATTTCTTTCATTTCGATGCATATTTACTTCATTTTTATGCTCCTTTTCTTGTTACGATCAATATTTCATTCATTTCAATGAAGATTTCCTTCTTTTTGATGCTCGTTTTCATGTTATGATCAATATTTCCTTTGTTTCGATGCATTTTTCCTTCATTTTGATGCTCCTTTTCTCGTTACGATCAACATTTCCTTCGTTTCAATGCATATTTCCTTCATTTTGATGCTCATTTTCTCGTTACAATCAACATTACCTATGTTTTGATGCATGTTTACTTCGTTTTGATTCTTATTTTCTCATTACGATCAATATTACCTTCGTTTCGATGCATATTTCCTTCATTTTGATGCTCCTTCTCTCGTTATGATCAACATTTCATTCGTTTCGATGCATATTTCCATCATTTTGATTTTGATGCTCATTTTCTCATTACGATCAATATTTCCTTCGTTTCGATGGATATTTCTTTCATTCTGATGCAGTTTTTCACGTTACGATCAGCATTTCCTTCTTTTGGATGCATATTTACTCATTTTGATGCCCCTTTTCTTTTTATGATCAATATTTCATTCGTTTCGATGCAGATTTCCTTCTTTTTGATGCTCGTTTTCTTGTTAAGATCAATATTTCCTTTGTTCAATGCATATTTCCTTCATTTTGATGCTCTCTTTCTTGTTACGATCAATATTTCATTCGTTTCGATGCATATTTACTTCATATTGATGCTTATTTTCTCGTTACGATCAATATTACATTCATTTCGATGTAGATTTCCAATTTTTTTATGCTTGTTTTCTCGTTACGATCAATATTCCTTCGTTTCGATGCATATTTACTTCATTTTGATGCTCTTTTTCTTGTTACGATCAACATTTCATTCGTTTTGATGCAGATTTCCTTTTTTTATGCTCGTTTTCTCGTTACGATCAATATTTCCTTTTTTCGATGAATATTTCCTTCGTTTTGATTTTTATTTTCTCGTTACGATCAATATTACCTTTATTTCGATTCATATTTTCTTCATTTTGATGCTTCTTTTCTCATTATGATCAACATTTCCTTCGTTTCGATGTATAGTTCCTTCATTTTGATGCACTTTTCTAGTTACGATAAGCATTTCCTTTATTTCGATGCATATTTACTTCATTTTTATGCTCCTTTTCTAGTTACGATCAACATTTCATTCGTTTCGTTGCAGATTTCCATCATTTTGATTTAATGCTCCTTTTCTCGTTACGATCAACATTTCCTTCGTTTTGATGCATATTTCCTTCATTTTGATCTCATTTTCTCGTTACAATCAACATTACCTACATTTCGATGCATATTTTCTTTATTTTGATTCTCATTTTCTCATTACGATCAATATACCTTCATTTCGATGCATATTTTCTTCATTTTGATGCTTCTTTTCTCGTTACGATCAACATTTCCTTCGTTTCGAAGCATATTTCCTTCATTTTGATGCACTTTTTCTAGTTACGATAAGCATTTCCTTTATTTCGATGCATATTTACTACATTTTTATGCTCCTTTTCTTGTTACGATCAACATTTCATTCGTTTCGTTGCAGATTTCCATCATTTTGATTTTTGATGCTCCTTTTCTCGTTATGATCAATATTTCCTTCGTTTCGATGTATATTTCCTTCATTTTGATCTCATTTTCTCGTTACAATTAACATTACCTGCGTTTCGATGCATATTTTCTTTATTTTGATTCTCATTTTCTCATTACGATCAATATTACCTTCGTTTCGATGCATATTTCCTTCATTTTGATGCTCCTTTTCTCGTTACGATCAACATTTCCTTTTTTCGATGTATATTTCCTTCATTTTGATGCACTTTTTTTAGTTACGATCAGCATTTCTTTCATTTTGATGCATATTTACTTCATTTTTATGCTCCTTTTCTTGTTACGATCAATATTTCATTCGTTTCAATGAAGATTTCCTTCTTTTTAATGCTCGTTTTCTTGTTATTATCAATATTTCCTTTATTTCGATGCATATTTCCTTCATTTTGATGCTCCTTTTCTCGTTATGATAAATATTTCTTTCGTTTCGATGCATATTTCCTTTATTTTGATGTTTATTTTCTCATTACGATCAATATTTCCTTTATTTCGATGAATATTTCCTTCATTTTGATGCTCCTTTTCTTGTTACGATGAATATCTCATCCGTTTTGATGCAGATTTCCTTCTTTTTGATGCTCGATTCCTCGTTATTATCAATATTTCCTTTATTTTGATGCTCCTTTTCTCGTTACGATCAACATTTCCATCAGTTCGATGCATATTTCTTTCATTTTGATGCACTTTCCTTCGTTTTGATGCATATTTACTTCATTTTTATGCACCTTTTCTTGTTACGATCAACATTTCATTCGTTTCGATGTAGATTTCCATCATTTTGGTTTTGATGCTCCTTTTCTCGTTACGATCAACATTTCATTCGTTTCGATGCATATTTCCTTCATTTGATGCTCATTTTCTCATTACAATCAACATTACCTACGATTCGATGCATATTTTCTTCGTTTTGATTCTCATTTTCTCGTTACGATCAATATTACCTTCATTTCGATGCATATTTCCTTCATTTTGATTCTCCTTTTCTCGTTACGATCAACATTTTATTTGTTTTGATGAATATTTCCATCATTTTGATTTTAATGCTCCTTTTCTCGTTACGATCAATATTTCCTTCTTTTCGATGCATATTTCCTTCGTTTCTATGCATATTTCCTTTGTTTCGATGCACAAATCCTTCTTTTTGATTCATATTTCCTTCATTTTGATGCACTTTTTTTAGTTACGATCAGCATTTCCTTTGTTTCGATGCATATTTACTTCATTTTTATGCTCCTTTTCTTGTTACGATCAACATTTCATTCGTGTCGATGAAGATTTCCTTCTTTTTGATGCTCGTTTTCTTGTTATGATCAATATTTCATTTGTTTCGATGCATATTTCCTTCATTTTGATGCTCCTTTTCTCGTTACGATCAATATTTCCTTTGTTTCGATGAATATTTCCTTCATTTTGATGCTCTTTTTCTTGTTACAATCAATATCTCATTCGTTTCGATGTAGATTTTCTTCTTTTTGATGCTCGTTTTCTCGTTATTATCAATATTTCCTTTGTTTTGATGCATATTTCCTTTATTTTGATTCAATTTTTCTAGTTACGATCAATATTACCTTCGTTTCGATGCATATTTCCTTCATTTTGATTTTCTTTTTCTCGATAAGATCAACATTTCCTTTATTTCGATGCATATTTACTTCATTTTGATGCTCCTTACCTTCGTTTCGATCCATATTTCCTTCATTTTGATGCTCTTTTTCTCGTTATGATCAATATTTACTTTGTTTCGATGCATATTTCCTTCATTTTGATGCTTCTTTTCTCTTTACGATCAATATTTCCTTCGTTTCGATGAATATTTCCTTCATTTTAATGCTCATTTTCACGTTACGATCAATATTTCCTTCGTTTCGATGCATATTTCCTTCATTTTGATGCTCGTTTTCTCGTTAAAATCAATATTTTCTTCGTTTCGATGCATATTTACTTTATTTTGATGCACTTTTTCTCGTTACGATCAGTATTTCCTTCGTTTCGATGCGTATTTACTTCATTTTGATGATCCTTTTCTTGTTACGATCAACATTTCCTTCGTTTCGATGTATATTAACTTCATTTTGATGCTTATTTTCTCGTTACGATCAACATTACATTCATTTCGATATAGATTTCCTATTTTTTTATGCTTGTTTTCTCGTTACGATCAATATTCCTTCGTTTCGATGCATATTTACTTCATTTTGATGCTCTTTTTCTTGTTACTATCAACATTTCATTCGTTTTGATGCATATTTCCTTCTTTTTGATGCTCATTTTCTCGTTACGATCAATATTTCCTTTCTTTCGATGCATATTTCCTTCGTTTTGATTCTTATTTTCTCGTTACGATTAATATTACCTTCATTTCGATGTATATTTCCTTCATTTTAATGCTCCTTTTCTCGTTATGATCAACATTTCCTTCGTTTCGATATACATTTACTTCATTTTGATGCACTTTTTCTGGTTACGATCAGTATTTCCTTCATTTCGATGCATATTTACTTCATTTTTATGTTCCTTTTCTTGTTACGATCAACATTTCATTCGTTTCATTGCAGATTTCCATCATTTTGGTTTTTATGCTCTTTTTCTCGTTACGATCAACATTTCATTCGTTTTGATGCATATTTCCATCATTTTGATTTTGATGCTCCTTTTCTCATTATAATCAACATTTCCTTCTTTTCGATGCATATTTCCTTCGTTTCGATACATATTTCCTTTGTTTCGATTCACATTTCCTTCGTTACGATGCATATTTCCATCATTTTTATGCACTTTTTTAGTTACGA
The DNA here is from genome assembly GCA_023678885.1 of Pogostemon cablin. Lineage (NCBI taxonomy): Eukaryota > Viridiplantae > Streptophyta > Magnoliopsida > Lamiales > Lamiaceae > Pogostemon > Pogostemon cablin. The sequence goes on from CM043005.1 coordinate 12,059,311, forward strand.
TCAGCATTTCTTTCGTTTCGATGCATATTTACTTCATTTTTATGCTTCTTTTCTTGTTACGATCAATATTTCATTTGTTTCGATGAAGATTTCCTTCTTTTTGATGCTCATTTTCTTGTTATGATCAATATTTCCTTTGTTTCAATGTATATTTCCTTCATTTTGATGCTCCTTTTCTCGTTATGATCAATATTTCCTCTGTTTCGATGAATATTTCCTTCATTTTTATGCTCCTTTTCTTGTTACGATCAATATCTCATCTGTTTCGATGCAGATTTCCTTCTTTTTGATGCTCGTTTTCTCGTTATTATCAATATTTCCTTCATTTTGATGCTCCTTTTCTCGTTACGATCAACATTTCCTTCAGTTCGATGGATATTTCCTTCATTTTGATGCACTTTTTCTAGTTACGATCAGTATTTCCTTCGTTTTGATGCATATTTACTTGATGCACCTTTTCTCGTTACGATCAATATTACCTTTATTATCAATATTTCCTTCATTTTGATGCACCTTTTCTTGTTACAATTAACATTTCATTCGTTTCGATGTAGATTTCCATCATTTTGGTTTCGATGCTCCTTTTCTCGTTACGATCAACATTTCCTTCGTTTTGATGCATATTTTCTTTATTTTGATGCTTATTTTCTCGTTACGTCAACATTACCTACGTTTCGATGCACATTTACTTCGTTTTGATTCTCATTTTCTCGTTACGATCAATATTACCTTCGTTTCGACGCAGATTTCCTTCTTTATAATGCTTGTTTTCTCGTTACGATCAATATTTCCTTTCTTTCGATGCATATTTCCTTCGTTTTGATTCTTATTTTCTCGTTATGATCAATATTACCTTCATTTCGATGCATATTTCCTTCATTTTGATGCTCCTTTCCACGTTACGATCAACATTTCCTTCATTTCGATGCATATTTCCTTCATGTTGATGCACTTTTTCTAGTTACAATCAGTATTTTCTTCGTTTTGATGCATATTTACTTCATTTTCATGCTCCTTTTCTTGTTACGATCGACATTTCATTTATTTCGATGCATATTTTCGTCATTTTGATTTTGATGCTCCTTTTCTCGTTATGATCAATATTTCCTTCGTTTCGATGCATATTTCATTCATTTTGATGCTCATTTTCTCGTTACAATCAACATTACCTACATTTCGATGCATGTTTACTTCGTTTTGATTCTTATTTTCTCATTACGATCAATATTACCTTCTTTCGATGCATATTTCCTTCATTTTGATGGTCCTTCTCTCATTACGATCAACATTTCATTCCTTTCGATGCATATTTCAATCATTTTGATTTTGATGCTCATTTTCTTGTTACGATCAATATTTTCTTCATTTCGATGGATATTTCCTTCATTCTGATGCAGTTTTTCACGTTACGATCAGCATTTCCTTCTTTTGGATGCATATTTACTCATTTTGATGCTTTTTATGATCAACATTTCATTCGTTTCGATGCAGATTTCCTTCTTTTTGATGCTCGTTTTCTTGTTAGGATCAATATTTCCTTTGTTTCAATGCATATTTCCTTCATTTTGATGCTCTCTTTCTTGTTACGATCAACATTTCCTTCGTTTCGATGCATATTTACTTCATATTGATGCTTATTTTCTCGTTACGATCAATATTACATTCATTTCGATGTAGATTTCCTATTTTTTATGCTTGTTTTCTCGTTACGATCAATATTCCTTCATTTCGATGCATATTTACTTCATTTTGATGCTCTTCTTCTTGTTACGATCAATATTTCATTCGTTTTGATGTAGATTTCCTTCTTTTTGATGCCCGTTTTCTCGTTACGATCAATATTTCCATTTTTCATTGCATATTTCCTTCTTTTTGATTCCTATTTTCTCGTTACGATCAATATTACCTTCATTTCGATGCATATTTCCTTCATTTTGATGCTTTTTTTCTCATTACGATCAATATTTCCTTCGTTTCGAAGCATATTTCCTTCATTTTGATGCACTTTTCTAGTTACGATAGGCATTTCCTTCATTTCGACGCATATTTACTTCATTTTTATGCTCATTTTCTTGTTACGATCAACATTTCATTCGTTTCGCTACAGATTTCCATTATTTTGATTTTGATGCTCTTTTTTTCGTTATGATCAACATTTCCTTCGTTTCGATGCATATTTCCTTCATTTTGATCTCATTTTCTCGTTACAATCAACATTACCTACGTTTCGATGCATATTTTCTTTATTTTGATTCTCATTTTCTCATTACGATCAATATTACCTTCGTTTCGATGCATATTTCCTTCATTTGGATGCTCCTTTTCTCGTTACGATCAATATTTCCCTCTTTTCGATGCATATTTCCTTCATTTTGATGCACTTTTTTAAGTTACGATTAGCATTTCTTTCATTTCGATGCATATTTACTTCATTTTTATGCTCCTTTTCTTGTTACGATCAATATTTCATTTGTTTCAATGAAGATTTCCTTCTTTTTGATGCTCGTTTTCTTGTTATGATCAATATTTCCTTTGTTTCGATGCATTTTTCCTTCATTTTGATGCTTCTTTTCTCGTTACGATCAACATTTCCTTTGCTTCAATGCATATTTCCTTCAGTTTGATGCTCATTTTCTCGTTACAATCAACATTACCTACGTTTTGATGCATGTTTACTTCGTTTTGATTCTTATTTTCTCATTACGATCAATATTACCTTCGTTTCGATGCATATTTCCTTCATTTTGATGCTCCTTCTCTCATTACGATCAACATTTCATTCGTTTCGATGCATATTTCCATCATTTTGATTTTGATGCTCATTTTCTCATTACGATCAACATTTCCTTCGTTTCGATGGATATTTCTTTCATTCTGACGCAGTTTTTCACGTTACGATCAGCATTTCCTTCTTTTGGATGCATATTTACTCATTTTGATGCTCCTTTTCTTTTTATGATCAACATTTCATTCGTTTCGATGCAGATTTCCTTCTTTTTGATGCTCGTTTTCTTGTTAGGATCAATATTTCATTTGTTTCAATGCATATTTCCTTCATTTTGATGCTCCTTTTCTTGTTACGATCAATATTTCTTTCGTTTCGATGCATATTTACTTCATTTTGATGCTTATTTTCTCGTTACGATCAACATTACATTCATTTCGATGTAGATTTCCTATTTTTTATGCTTGTTTTCTCGTTACGTTCAATATTCCTTCGTTTCGATGCATATTTACTTCATTTTGATGATCCTTTTCTCGTTATGATCAATATTTCCTTCGTTTCGATGAATATTTTCTTCATTTTAATGCTTATTTTCCCATTACGATCAATATTTCCTTCGTTTCGATGCATATTTCCTTCATTTTGATGCTCGTTTTCTCATTACTATCAATATTTCCTTCGTTTCGATGCGTATTTCCTTTATTTTGATGCACTTTTCTCGTTACGATCAGCATTTCCTTCGTTTCGATGCGTATTTACTTCATATTGATGATCCTTTTCTTATTACGATCAATATTTCCTTCGTTTCGATGTATATTAACTTCATTTTGATGCTTATTTTCTCGTTACGATCAACATTACATTTATTTCGATGTAGATTTCCTTCTTTTTGATGCTTGTTTTCTCATTACGATCAATATTTCCTTTGTTTAGATGCATATTTACATCATTTTGATGCTCCTTTTCTTGTTACGATCAATATTTCATTCGTTTCGATGCAGATTTCCTTCTTTTTAATGCTTGTTTACTCGTTACGATCAATATTTCCTTTCTTTCGATGCATATTTCCTTCGTTTTGATTCTTATTTTCTCGTTACAATCAATATTACCTTTGTTTCGATGCATATTTCCTTAATTTTGATGCTCATTTTCTCGTTACGATCAACATTTCCTTTATTTCGATGCATATTTCCTTCATGTTGATGCACTTTTTCAAGTTACAATCAGTATTTTCTTCGTTTTGATGCATATTTACTTCATTTTCATGCTCCTTTTCTTGTTACGATAGACATTTCATTCGTTTCGATGCATATTTCCATCATTTTGATTTTGATGCTCCTTTTCTCGTTACGATCAACATTTTCTTCGTTTCAATGCATATTTCCTTCATTTTGATGCTCATTTTCTCGTTACAATCAACATTACCTACGTTTCGATGCATGTTTACTTCGTTTTGATTCTTATTTTCTCATTACGATCAATATTACCTTCGTTTCTATGCATATTTCCTTCATTTTGATGCTCCTTCTCTCGTTACGATCAACATTTCATTCGTTTCGATGCATATTTCAATCATTTTGATTTTGATACTCATTTTCTCGTTACGATCAACATTTTCTTCGTTTTGATGGATATTTCCTTCATTCTGATGCAGTTTTTCACGTTACGATCAGCGTTTCCTTCTTTTGGATGCATATTTACTCATTTTGATGCTCCTTTTCTTTTTATGATCAACATTTCATTCGTTTCGATGCAAATTTCCTTCTTTTTGATGCTCGTTTTCTTGTTAGGATCAATATTTCCTTTGTTTCAATGCATATTTCCTTCATTTTGATGCTCTCTTTCTTGTTACGATCAACATTTCCTTCGTTTCGATGCATATTTACTTCATATTGATGCTTATTTTCTCGTTACGATCAATATTACATTCATTTCGATGTAGATTTCCTATTTTTTATGCTTGTTTTCTCGTTACGATCAATATTCCTTCATTTCGATGCATATTTACTTCATTTTGATGCTCTTCTTCTTGTTACGATCAATATTTCATTCGTTTTGATGTAGATTTCCTTCTTTTTGATGCTCGTTTTCTCGTTACGATCAATATTTCCTTTTTTCGATGCATATTTCCTTCATTTTGATTCCTATTTTCTCGTTACGATCAATATTACCTTCATTTCGATGCATATTTCCTTCATTTTGATGCTTCTTTTCTCATTACGATCAATATTTCCTTCGTTTCGAAGCATATTTCCTTCATTTTGATGCACTTTTTCTAGTTACGATAAGTATTTCCTTCATTTCGACGCATATTTACTTCATTTTTATGCTCCTTTTCTTGTTACGATCAACATTTCATTCGTTTCGGTACAGATTTCCATCATTTTGATTTTGATGCTCTTTTTTCGATATGATCAACATTTCCTTCGTTTCGATGCATATTTCCTTCATTTTGATCTCATTTTCTCGTCATAATCAACATTACCTACGTTTCGATGCATATTTTCTTTATTTTGATTCTCATTTTCTCATTACGATCAATATTACCTTCGTTTCGATGCATATTTCCTTCATTTGGATGCTCCTTTTCTCGTTATGATCAATATTTTCTTCTTTTCGATGCATATTTCCTTCATTTTGATGCACTTTTTTAAGTTACGATCAGCATTTCTTTCATTTCGATGCATATTTACTTCATTTTTATGCTCCTTTTCTTGTTACGATCAATATTTCATTCGTTTCAATGAAGATTTCCTTCTTTTTGATGCTCGTTTTCTTGTTATGATCAATATTTCCTTTGTTTCGATGCATTTTTCCTTTATTTTGATGCTACTTTTCTCGTTACGATCAACATTTCCTTCGTTTCAATGCATATTTCCTTCATTTTGATGCTCATTTTCTCGTTACAATCAACATTACCTATGTTTTGATGCATGTTTACTTCGTTTTGATTCTTAGTTTCTCATTACGATCAATATTACCTTCGTTTCAATGCATATTTCTTTCATTTTGATGCTCCTTCTCTCGTTACGATCAATATTTCATTCGTTTCGATGCATATTTCCATCATTTTTATTTTGATGCTCATTTTCTCATTACGATCAACATTTCCTTCGTTTCGATGGATATTTCTTTCATTCTGATGCAGTTTTTCACGTTACGATCAGCATTTCCTTCTTTTGGATGCATATTTACTCATTTTGATGCCCCTTTTCTTTTTATGATCAATATTTCATTCGTTTCGATGCAGATTTCCTTCTTTTTTATGCTCGTTTTCTTGTTAGGATCAATATTTCCTTTGTTCAATGCATATTTCCTTCATTTTGATGCTCTCTTTCTTGTTACGATCAATATTTCCTTCGTTTCGATGCATATTTACTTCATATTGATGCTTATTTTCTCGTTACGATCAAAATTACATTCATTTCGATGTAGATTTCCTATTTTTTGATGCTTGTTTTCTCGTTACGATCAATATTCCTTCGTTTCGATGCATATTTACTTCATTTTGATGCTCTTTTTCTTGTTACGATCAACATTTCATTCTTTTTGATGCAGATTTCCTTCTTTTTGATGCTCGTTTTCTCGTTACGAGCAATATTTCCTTTTTTCGATGCATATTTCCTTCATTTTGATTTTTATTTTCTCGTTACGATCAATATTACCTTATTTCGATGCATATTTTCTTCATTTTGATGCTTCTTTTCTCGTTATGATCATTTCCTTCGTTTCGATGAATATTTCCTTCATTTTGATGCACTTTTTCTAGTTACGATAAGCATTTCCTTTATTCCGATGCATATTTACTTCATTTTTATGCTCCTTTTCTAGTTACGATCAACATTTCATTCGTTTCGTTGCAGATTTCCATCATTTTGATTTAATGCTCCTTTTCTCGTTACGATCAACATTTCCTTCGTTTTGATGCATATTTCCTTTATTTTGATCTCATTTTCTCGTTACAATCAACATTACCTACGTTTCGATGCATATTTTCTTTATTTTGATTCTCATTTTCTCATTACGATCAATATTACCTTCATTTCGATGCATATTTTCTTCATTTTGATGCTTCTTTTCTCGTTACGATCAACATTTCCTTCGTTTCGAAGCATATTTCCTTCATTTTGATGCACTTTTTCTAGTTACGATAAGCATTTCCTTTATTTCGATGCATATTTACTACATTTTTATGCTCCTTTTCTTGTTACGATCAACATTTCATTCGTTTCGTTGCAGATTTCCATCATTTTGATTTTTGATGCTCCTTTTCTCGTTATGATCAATATTTCCTTCGTTTCGATGTATATTTCCTTCATTTTGATCTCATTTTCTCGTTACAATTAACATTACCTACGTTTCGATGCATATTTTCTTTATTTTGATTCTCATTTTATCATTACGATCAATATTACCTTCGTTTCGATGCATGTTTCCTCCATTTTGATGCTCCTTTTCTCGTTATGATCAACATTTCCTTCTTTTCGATGCATATTTCCTTCATTTTGATGCACTTTTTTAGTTACGATCAGCATTTCTTTCATTTTGATGCATATTTACTTCATTTTTATGCTCCTTTTCTTGTTACGATCAATATTCCATTCGTTTCAATGAAGATTTCCTTCTTTTTAATGCTCGTTTTCTTGTTATTATCAATATTTCCTTTATTTCGATGCATATTTCCTTCATTTTGATGCTCCTTTTCTCGTTATGATCAATATTTCCTTCGTTTCGATGCATATTTCCTTCATTTTGATGTTCATTTTCTCATTACGATCAATATTTCCTTTATTTCGATGAATATTTCCATCATTTTGATGCTCATTTTCTTGTTACGATGAATATCTTATCCGTTTTGATGCAGATTTCCTTCTTTTTGATGCTCGATTTCTCGTTATTATCAATATTTCCTTTATTTTGATGCTCCTTTTCTCGTTACGATAAACATTTCCTTCAGTTCGATGCATATTTCTTTCATTTTGATGCACTTTTTCTAGTTACGATCAGGATTTCCTTCGTTTTGATGCATATTTACTTCATTTTTATGCACCTTTACTTGTTACGATCAACATTTCATTCGTTTCGATGTAGATTTCCATTATTTTGGTTTTGATGCTCCTTTTCTCGTTACGATCAACATTTCATTCGTTTCGATGCATATTTCCTTCATTTGATGCTCATTTTCTCATTACAATCAACATTACCTACGTTTCGATGCATATTTTCTTCGTTTTGATTCTCATTTTCTCGTTACGATCAACATTTTATTTGTTTTGATGCATATTTCCATCATTTTGATTTTAATGCTCCTTTTCTCGTTACGATCAATATTTCCTTCTTTTCGATGCATATTTCCGTCGTTTCTATGCATATTTCCTTTGTTTCGATGCACAAATCATTCATTTTGATTCATATTTCCTTCATTTTGATGCACTTTTTTTAGTTACGATCAGTATTTCCTTTGTTTCGATGCATATTTACTTCATTTTTATGCTCCTTTTCTTGTTACGATCATCATTTCATTCGTTTCGATGAAGATTTCCTTCTTTTTGATGCTCGTTTTGTTGTTATGATCAATATTTCATATGTTTCGATGCATATTTCCTTCATTTTGATGCTCCTTTTCTCGTTACGATCTATATTTCCTTTGTTTCGATGAATATTTCCTTCATTTTGATGCTCCTTTTCTTGTTACAATCAATATCTCATTCGTTTCGATGTAGATTTTCTTCTTTTTGATGCTCGTTTTCTCGTTATTATCAATATTTCCTTTGTTTTGATGCATATTTCCTTTATTTTGATTCAATTTTTCTAGTTACGATCAATATTACCTTCGTTTCGATGCATATTTCCTTCATTTTGATTCTCTTTTACTCGATACGATCAACATTTCCTTTATTTTGATGCATATTTACTTCATTTTGATGCTCCTTACCTTCGTTTTGATGCATATTTCCTTCATTTTGATGCTCTTTTTCTCGTTATGATCAATATTTACTTTGTTTCGATGCATATTTCCTTCATTTTGATGCTCCTTTTCTCTGTACAATCAATATTTCCTTCGTTTTGATGAATATTTCCTTCATTTTAATGCTCATTTTCACGTTACGATCAATATTTCCTTCGTTTCGATGCATATTTCCTTCATTTTGATGCTCGTTTTCTCATTACAATCAATATTTTCTTCGTTTTGATGCATATTTACTTTATTTTGATGCACTTTTTCTCGTTACGATCAGCATTTCCATCGTTTCGATGCGTATTTACTTCATTTTGATGATCCTTTTCTTGTTACGATCAACATTTCCTTCGTTTCGATGTATATTAACTTCATTTTGATGCTTATTTTCTCGTTACGATCAACATTACATTCATTTCGATATGGATTTCCTATTTTTTATGCTAGTTTTCTCGTTACGATCAATATTTCTTCGTTTCGATGCATATTTACTTCATTTTGATGCTCTTTTTCTTGTTACGATCAATATTTCATTCGTTTTGATGCAGATTTCCTTCTTTTTGATTCTCGTTTTCTCGTTACGATCAATATTTCATTTCTTTCGATGTATATTTCCTTCGTTTTGATTCTTATTTTATCGTTACGATTAATATTACCTTCATTTCGATGTATATTTCCTTCATTTTAATGCTCCTTTTCTCGTTACGATCAACATTTCCTTCGTTTCGATATACATTTACTTCATTTTGATGCACTTTTTCTAGTTACGATCAGTATTTCCTTCATTTCGATGTATATTTACTTCATTTTTATGTTTCTTTTCTTGTTACGATCAACATTTCATTCGTTTTGATGCATATTTCCTTCTTTTTGATGCTCGTTTTCTCGTTACGATCAATATTTCCTTTCTTTCGATGCATATTTCCTTCGTTTTGATTCTTATTTTCTCGTTACGATTAATAATACCTTCATTTCGATGTATATTTCCTTCATTTTAATGCTCCTTTTCTCGTTACGATCAACATTTCCTTCGTTTCGATATACATTTACTTCATTTTGATGCACTTTTTCTAGTTACGATCAGTATTTCCTTCATTTCGATGCATATTTACTTCATTTTTATGTTCCTTTTCTTTTTACAATCAACATTTCATTCGTTTCATTGCAGATTTCCATCATTTTGGTTTTTATGCTCCTTTTCTCGTTACGATCAACATTTCATTCGTTATGATGCATATTTCCATCATTTTGATTTTGATGCTCCTTTTCTCGTTACAATCAACATTTCCTTCTTTTCGATGCATATTTCCTTCGTTTCGATACATATTTCCTTTGTTTCGATGCACATTTCCTTTGTTACGGTGCATATTTCCATCATTTTTATGCACTTTTTTTAGTTACGATCAGCATTTCTTTCGTTTCAATGCATATTTACTTCATTTTTATGCTTCTTTTCTTGTTACGATCAATATTTCATTTGTTTTGATGAAGATTTCCTTCTTTTTGATGCTCATTTTCTTGTTATGATCAATAATTCCTTTGTTTCAATGTATATTTCCTTCATTTTGATGCTCCTTTTCTCGTTACGATCAATATTTCCTCTGTTTCGATGCATATTTCCTTCATTTTGATGCTCATTTTCTCGTTACGATCAATATTTCCTTTGTTTCGATGAATATTTCCTTAATTTTTATGCTCCTTTTCTTGTTACGATCAATATCTCATCCGTTTCGATGCAGATTTCCTTCTTTTTGATGCTCGTTTTCTCGTTATTATCAATATTTCCTTCATTTTGATGCTCCTTTTCTCGTTACGATCAACATTTCCTTCAGTTCGATGGATATTTCCTTCATTTTGATGCACTTTTTCTAGTTACGATCAGTATTTCCTTCGTTTTGATGCATATTTACTTGATGCACCTTTTCTCGTTACGATCAATATTACCTTTATTATCAATATTTCCTTCATTTTGATGCACCTTTTCTTGTTACGATTAACATTTCATTCGTTTCGATGTAGATTTCCATCATTTTGGTTTCGATGCTCCTTTTCTCGTTACGATCAACATTTCCTTCGTTTTGATGCATATTTCCTTTATTTTAATGCTTATTTTCTCGTTACATCAACATTACCTACGTTTCGATTCACATTTACTTCGTTTTGATTCTCATTTTCTCGTTACGATCAATATTACCTTCGTTTCGATGCAGATTTCCTTCTTTTTAATGCTTGTTTTCTCGTTACGATCAATATTTCCTTTCTTTCGATGCATATTTCCTTCGTTTTGATTCTTATTTTCTCGTTATGATCAATATTACCTTCATTTCGATGCATATTTCCTTCATTTTGATGCTCTTTTTCTCGTTACGATCAACATTTCCTTCATTTCGATGCATATTTCCTTAATGTTGATGCACTTTTTCTAGTTACAATCAGTATTTTCTTCGTTTTGATGCATATTTACTTCATTTTCATGCTCCTTTTCTTGTTACGATCGACATTTCATTTGTTTCGATGCATATTTTCGTCATTTTGATTTTGATGCTCCTTTTCTCATTATGATCAACATTTCCTTCGTTTCGATGCATATTTCCTTCATTTTGATGCTCATTTTCTCGTTACAATCAACATTACCTATGTTTCGATACATGTTTACTTTGTTTTGATTCTTATTTTCTCATTACGATCAATATTACCTTCGTTTCGATGCATATTTCCATCATTTTGATGCTCCTTCTCTCGTTACGATCAACATTTCATTCGTTTCGATGCATATTTCCATCATTTTGATTTTGATGCTCATTTTCTCATTACAATCAATATTTCCTTCGTTTCGATAGATATTTCTTTCATTCTGATGCAGTTTTCACGTTACGATCAGTATTTCCTTCTTTTGGATGCATATTTACTCATTTTGATGCTCCTTTTCTTTTTATGATCAATATTTTATTCATTTCGATGCAGATTTCCTTCTTTTTGATGCTCGTTTTCTTGTTAGGATCAATATTTCCTTTGTTTCAATGCATATTTCCTTCATTTTGATGCTCTCTTTCTTGTTACGATCAACATTTACTTCGTTTCGATGCATATTTACTTCATATTGATGCTTATTTTCTCGTTACGATCAATATTACATTCATTTCGATATAGATTTCCTATTTTTTTATGCTTGTTTTCTCGTTACGATCAATATTCCTTCGTTTCGATGCATATTTACTTCATTTTGATGCTCTTTTTCTTGTTACGATCAACATTTCATTCGTTTTGATGCAGATTTCCTTCTTTTTGATGCTCTTTTTCTCGTTACGATCAATATTTCCTTTTTTCGATGCATATTTCCTTCGTTTTGATTCTTATTTTCTCGTTATGATCAATATTACCTTCATTTCGATGCATATTTTCTTCATTTTGATGCTTCTTTTCTCGTTATGATCAACATTTCCTTCGTTTCGATGCATATTTCCTTCATTTTGATGCACTTTTTCTAGTTACGATAAGCATTTCCTTCATTTCGATGCATATTGACTTCATTTTTATGCTCCTTTTCTAGTTACGATCAACATTTCATTCGTTTCGTTGCAGATTTCCATCATTTTGATTTAATTCCCCTTTTCTCGTTACGATCAATATTTCCTTCGTTTTGATGCATATTTCCTTTATTTTGATCTCATTTTCTCGTTACAATCAACATTACCTACGTTTCGATGTATATTTTCTTTATTTTGATTCTCATTTTCTCATTACGATCAATATTACCTTCATTTTGATGCATATTTTCTTCATTTTGATGCTTCTTTTGTCGTTACGATCAACATTCCTTCGTTTCGAAGCATATTTCTTTCATTTTGATGCACTTTTTCTAGTTACGATAAGCATTTCCTTCATTTCGATGCATATTTACTATATTTTTATGCTCCTTTTCTTGTTACGATCAACATTTCATTCGTTTCGTTGCAGATTTCCATCATTTTGATTTTTGATGCTCCTTTTCTCGTTATGATCAATATTTCCTTCGTTTCGATGCATATTTCCTTCAATTTGATCTCATTTTCTCGTTACAATTAACATTACCTACGTTTCGATGCATATTTTCTTTATTTTGATTCTCATTTTATCATTACGATCAATATTACCTTCGTTTCGATGCATATTTCCTTCATTTTGAAGCTCCTTTTCTCGTTACGATCAACATTTCCTTCTTTTCGATGCATATTTCCTTCATTTTGATGCACTTTTTTAGTTACGATCAGCATTTCTTTCATTTTGATGCATATTTACTTTATTTTTATGCTCCTTTTCTTGTTACGATCAATATTTCATTCGTTTCAATGAAGATTTCCTTCTTTTTGATGCTCGTTTTCTTGTTATGATCAATATTTCCTTTATTTCGATGCATATTTCCTTCATTTTGATGCTCCTTTTCTCGTTATGATCAATATTTCCTTTGTTTCGATGCATATTTCCTTCATTTTGATGCTTATTTTCTCGTTACGATCAATATTTCCTTTATTTCGATGAATATTTCCTTCATTTTGATGCTCCTTTTCTTGTACGATCAATATCTCATCCGTTTCGATGAAGATTTCCTTCTTTTTGATGCTCGATTTCTCGTTATTATCAATATTTCCTTTATTTTGATGCTTCTTTTCTCGTTACGATCAATATTTCCTTCAGTTCGATGCATATTTCTTTCATTTTGATGCACTTTTTTAGTTACGATCAGCATTTCCTTCGTTTTGATGCATATTTACTTCATTTTATGCACCTTTTCTTGTTACGATCAACATTTCATTCGTTTCGATGTAGATTTCCATCATTTTTAGTTACGATCATCATTTCCTTCGTTTCGATACTCATTTTGTCAATTTTGAAGCTCATTTTCTCGATACAATCAATATGTCCTTTGTTACGATGCATATTTCCTTCATTTTGATGCTCATTTCTGGTTACAATCAACATTACCTACGTTTCGATGCATATTTTCTTCGTTTTGATTCTCATTTTCTCGTTACGATCAATATTACCTTCATTTCGATGCATATTTCCTTCATTTTGATTCTCCTTTTCTCGTTACGATCAACATTTTATTTGTTTTGATTCATATTTCCATCATTTTGATTTTGATGCCCCTTTTCTCGTTACGATCAACATTTCCTTCTTTTCGATGCATATTTCCTTTGTTTCTATGCATATTTCCTTTGTTTCGATGCACAAATCCTTCGTTTCGATTCATATTTCCTTCATTTTGATGCACTTTTTTTAGTTACGATCAGCATTTCCTTTGTTTCGATGCATATTTACTTCATTTTTATGCTCCTCTTCTTGTTACGATCAACATTTCATTCGTTTCGATGAAGATTTCCTTCTTTTTGATGCTCATTTTCTTGTTATGATCAATATTTCATTTGTTTCGACGCATATTTCCTTCATTTTGATGCTCCTTTTCTCGTTACGATCTATATTTCCTTTGTTTCGATGAATATTTCCTTCATTTTGATGCTCCTTTTCTTGTTACAATCAATATCTCATTCGTTTCGATGCAGATTTCCTTCTTTTTGATGCTCGTTTTCTTGTTATTATCAATATTTCCTTTGTTTTGATGCATATTTCCTTTATTTTGATTCAATTTTTCTAGTTACGATCAATATTACCTTCGTTTCGATGCATATTTTCTTCATTTTGATTCTCTTTTACTCGATACGATCAACATTTCCTTTATTTCGATGCATATTTACTTCATTTTGATGCTCCTTACCTTCGTTTCGATGCATATTTCCTTCATTTTGATGCTCTTTTTCTCGTTATGATCAATATTTACTTTGTTTCGATGCATATTTCCTTCATTTTGATGCTCCTTTTCTCTTTACGATCAATATTTCCTTCGTTTCGATGAATATTTCCTTCATTTTAATGCTCATTTTCACGTTACGATCAATATTTCCTTCGTTTCGATGCATATTTCCTTCATTTTGATGCTCGTTTTCTCGTTACAATAAATATTTTCTTCATTTCAATGCATATTTCCATTATTTTGATGCACTTTTTCTCGTTACGATCAGCATTTCCTTCGTTTCGATGCGTATTTACTTCATTTTGATGATCCTTTTCTTGTTATGATCAACATTTCCTTCGTTTCAATGTATATTAACTTAATTTTGATGCTTATTTTCTCGTTACGATCAACATTACATTCATTACGATGTAGATTTCCTATTTTTTTGCTTATTTTCTCGTTACGATCAATATTCCTTCGTTTCGATGCATATTTACTTTATTTTGATGCTCTTTTTCTTGTTACGATCAACATTTCATTCGTTTTGATGCAGATTTCCTTCTTTTTGATGCTCATTTTCTCGTTACGATCAATATTTCCTTTCTTTCGATGCATATTTCCTTCGTTTTGATTCTTATTTTCTCGTTACGATCAATATTACCTTCATTTCGATGCATATTTCCTTCGTTTTAATGCATCTTTTCTCGTTACGATCAACATTTCCTTCGTTTCGATATACATTTACTTCATTTTGATGCACTTTTTCTAGTTACTATCAGCATTTCCTTCATTTCGATGCATATTTACTTCATTTTTATGCTCCTTTTCTTGTTACGATCAACATTTCATTCGTTTTGATGTATATTTCCTTCTTTTTGATGCTCGTTTTCTCGTTACGATCAATATTTCCTTTCTTTTGATGCATATTTCCTTCGTTTTGATTCTTATTTTCTCGTTACGATTAATATTACCTTCATTTCGATGTATATTTCCTTCATTTTAATGCTCCTTTTCTCGTTACGATCAACATTTCCTTCGTTTCGATATACATTTACTTCATTTTGATGCACTTTTTCTAGTTACGATCAGTATTTCCTTCATTTTGATGCATATTTACTTCATTTTTATGTTCCTTTTCTTGTTACAATCAACATTTCATTCGTTTCATTGCAAATTTCCATCATTTTGGTTTTTATGCTCCTTTTCTCGTTACGATCAACATTTCATTCGTTTTGATGCATATTTCCATCATTTTGATTTTGATGCTCCTTTTCTCGTTACAATCAACATTTCCTTCTTTTCGATGCATATTTCCTTCGTTTCGATACATATTTCCTTTGTTTCGATGCACATTTACTTCGTTACGATGCATATTTCCATCATTTTTATGCACTTTTTTTGTTACGATCAGCATTTCTTTCGTTTCAATGCATATTTACTTCATTTTTATGCTTCTTTTCTTGTTACGATCAATATTTCATTTGTTTCGATGAAGATTTCCTTCTTTTTGATGCTCATTTTCTTGTTATGATCAATATTTCCTTTGTTTCAATGTATATTTCCTTCATTTTGATGCTCCTTTTCTCGTTATGATCAATATCTCCTCTGTTTAGATGCATATTTCCTTCATTTTGATGCTCCTTTTCTCGTTACGATCAACATTTCCTTTGTTTCGATGAATATTTCCTTCATTTTTATGCTCCTTTTCTTGTTACGATCAATATCTCATCCGTTTCGATGCAGATTTCCTTCTTTTTGATGCTCGTTTTCTCGTTACTATCAATATTTCCTTCATTTTGATGCTACTTTTCTCGTTACGATCAACATTTCCTTCAGTTCGATGGATATTTCCTTCATTTTGATGCACTTTTTCTAGTTACGATAAGTATTTCCTTCGTTTTGATGCATATTTACTTGATGCACCTTTTCTCGTTACGATTAATATTACCTTTATTATCAATATTTCCTTCATTTTGATGCACCTTTTCTTGTTACGATTAACATTTCATTCGTTTCGATGTAGATTTCCATCATTTTGGTTTCGATGCTCCTTTTCTCGTTACGATCAACATTTCCTTCGTTTTGATGCATATTTCCTTTATTTTGATGCTTATTTTCTCGTTACATCAACATTACCTACGTTTCGATTCACATTTACTTCGTTTTGATTCTCATTTTCTCGTTACGATCAATATTACCTTCGTTTCGATGCAGATTTCCTTCTTTTTAATGCTTGTTTTCTCGTTACGATCAATATTTCCTTTCTTTCGATGCATATTTCCTTCGTTTTGATTCTTATTTTCTCGTTATGATCAATATTACCTTCGTTTCGATGCATATTTCCTTCATTTTGATGCTCTTTTTCTCGTTACGATCAATATTTCCTTCATTTCGATGCATATTTCCTTCATGTTGATGCACTTTTTCTAGTTACAATCAGTATTTTCTTCGTTTTGATGCATATTTACTTCATTTTCATGCTCCTTTTCTTGTTACGATCGACATTTCATTTGTTTCGATGCATATTTTCGTCATTTTGATTTTGATGCTCCTTTACTCATTATGATCAACATTTCCTTCGTTTCGATGCATATTTCCTTCATTTTGATGCTCATTTTCTCGTTACAATCAACATTACCTATGTTTCGATGCATGTTTACTTCGTTTTGATTCTTATTTTCTCATTACGATCAATATTACCTTCGTTTCGATGCATATTTCCTTCATTTTGATGCTCCTTCTCTCGTTACGATCAACATTTCATTCGTTTCGATGCATATTTCCATCATTTTGATTTTGATGCTCATTTTCTCATTACAATCAATATTTCCTTCGTTTCGATGGATATTTCTTTCATTCTGATGCAGTTTTCACGTTACGATCAGCATTTCCTTCTTTTGGATGCATATTTACTCATTTTGATGCTCCTTTTCTTTTTATGATCAACATTTTATTCGTTTCGATGCAGATTTCCTTCTTTTTGATGCTCGTTTTCTTGTTAGGATCAATATTTCCTTTGTTTCAATGCATATTTCCTTCATTTTGATGCTCTCTTTCTTGTTACGATCAATATTTCCTTCGTTTCGATGCATATTTACTTCATATTGATGCTTATTTTCTCGTTACGATCAATATTACATTCATTTCGATATAGATTTCCTATTTTTTTATGCTTGTTTTCTCGTTACGATCAATATTCCTTCGTTTCGATGCATATTTACTTCATTTTGATGCTCTTTTTCTTGTTACGATCAGCATTTCATTCGTTTTGATGCAGATTCCCTTCTTTTTGATGCTCTTTTCTCGTTACGATCAATATTTCCTTTTTTCGATGCATATTTCCTTCGTTTTGATTCTTATTTTCTCGTTACGATCAATATTACCTTCATTTCGATGCATATTTTCTTCATTTTGATGCTTCTTTTCTCGTTATGATCATTTCCTTCGTTTCGATGCATATTTCCTTCATTTTGATGCACTTTTTCTAGTTACGATAAGCATTTCCTTCATTTCGATGCATATTTACTTCATTTTTATGCTCCTTTTCTAGTTACGATCAACATTTTATTCGTTTCGTTGCAGATTTCCACCATTTTGATTTAATGCTCCTTTTCTCGTTACGATCAATATTTCCTTCGTTTTGATGCATATTTCCTTCATTTTGATCTCATTTTCTCGTTACAATCAACATTACCTACGTTTCGATGCATATTTTCTTTATTTTGATTCTCATTTTCTCATTACGATCAATATTACCTTCATTTTGATGCATATTTTCTTCATTTTGATGCTTCTTTTCTCGTTACGATCAACATTCCTTCGTTTCGAAGCATATTTCTTTCATTTTGATGCACTTTTTCTAGTTATGATAAGCATTTCCTTAATTTCGATGCATATTTACTATATTTTTATGCTCCTTTTCTTGTTACGATCAACATTTCATTCGTTTCGTTGCAGATATCCATCATTTTGATTTTTGATGCTCCTTTTCTCGTTATGATCAATATTTCCTTCGTTTCGATGCATATTTCCCTCAATTTGATCTCATTTTCTTGTTACAATTAACATTACCTACGTTTCGATGCATATTTTCTTTATTTTGATTCTCATTTTATCATTACGATCAATATTACCTTCGTTTCGATGCATATTTCCTTCATTTTGAAGCTCCTTTTCTCGTTACGATCAACATTTCCTTCTTTTCGATGCATATTTCCTTCATTTTGATGCACTTTTTTTAGTTACGATCAGCATTTCTTTCATTTTGATGCATATTTACTTTATTTTTATGCTCCTTTTCTTGTTACGATCAATATTTCATTCGTTTCAATGAAGATTTCCTTCTTTTTGATGCTCGTTTTCTTGTTATGATCAATATTTCCTTTATTTCGATGCATATTTCCTTCATTTTGATGCTCCTTTTCTCGTTATGATCAATATTTCCTTTGTTTCGATGCATATTTCCTTCATTTTGATGCTTATTTTCTCGTTACGATCAATATTTCCTTTATTTCGATGAATATTTCCTTCATTTTGATGCTCCTTTTCTTGTACGATCAATATCTCATCCGTTTCGATGAAGATTTCCTTCTTTTTGATGCTCGATTTCTCGTTATTATCAATATTTCCTTTATTTTGATGCTTCTTTTCTCGTTACGATCAATATTTCCTTCAGTTCGATGCATATTTCTTTCATTTTGATGCACTTTTTTAGTTACGATCAGCATTTCCTTCGTTTTGATGCATATTTACTTCATTTTATGCACCTTTTCTTGTTACGATCAACATTTCATTCGTTTCGATGTAGATTTCCATCATTTTTAGTTACGATCATCATTTCCTTCGTTTCGATACTCATTTTGTCAATTTTGAAGCTCATTTTCTCGATACAATCAATATGTCCTTTGTTACGATGCATATTTCCTTCATTTTGATGCTAATTTCTGGTTACAATCAATTACCTACGTTTCGATGCATATTTTCTTCGTTTTGATTCTCATTTTCTCGTTACGATCAATATTACCTTCATTTCGATGCATATTTCCTTCATTTTGATTCTCCTTTTCTCGTTACGATCAACATTTTATTTGTTTTAATTCATATTTCCATCATTTTGATTTTGATGCCCCTTTTCTCGTTACGATCAACGTTTCCTTCTTTTCGATGCATATTTCCCTTGTTTCTATGCATATTTCCTTTGTTTCGATGCACAAATCCTTCGTTTCGATTCATATTTCCTTCATTTTGATGCACTTTTTTTAGTTACGATCAGCATTTCCTTTGTTTCGATGCATATTTACTTCATTTTTATGCTCCTCTTCTTGTTACGATCAACATTTCATTCGTTTCGATGAAGATTTCCTTCTTTTTGATGCTCGTTTTCTTGTTATGATCAATATTTCATTTGTTTCGACGCATATTTCCTTCATTTTGATGCTCCTTTTCTCGTTACGATCTATATTTCCTTTTTTTCGATGAATATTTCCTTCATTTTGATGCTCCTTTTCTTGTTACAATCAATATCTCATTCGTTTCGATGCAGATTTCCTTCTTTTTGATGCTCGTTTTCTTGTTATTATCAATATTTCCTTTGTTTTGATGCATATTTCCTTTATTTTGATTCAATTTTTCTAGTTACGATCAATATTACCTTCGTTTCGATGCATATTTTCTTCATTTTGATTCTCTTTTACTCGATACGATCAACATTTCCTTTATTTCGATGCATATTTACTTCATTTTGATGCTCATTACCTTCGTTTCGATGCATATTTCTTTCATTTTGATGCTCTTTTTCTCGTTATGATCAATATTTACTTTGTTTCGATGCATATTTCCTTCATTTTGATGCTCCTTTTCTCTTTACGATCAATATTTCCTTCGTTTCGATGAATATTTCCTTCATTTTAATGCTCATTTTCATGTTACGATCAATATTTCCTTCGTTTCGATGCATATTTTCTTCATTTTGATGCTCGTTTTCTCGTTACAATAAATATTTTCTTCATTTCAATGCATATTTCCATTATTTTGATGCACTTTTTCTCGTTACGATCAGCATTTCCTTCGTTTCGATGCGTATTTACTTAATTTTGATGATCCTTTTCTTGTTACGATCAACATTTCCTTCGTTTCAATGTATATTAACTTAATTTTGATGCTTATTTTCTCGTTACGATCAACATTACATTCATTACGATGTAGATTTCCTATTTTTTGCTTATTTTCTCGTTACGATCAATATTCCTTCGTTTCGATGCATATTTACTTTATTTTGATGCTCTTTTTCTTGTTATGATCAACATTTCATTCGTTTTGATGCAGATTTCCTTCTTTTTGATGCTCGTTTTCTCGTTACGATCAATATTTCCTTTCTTTCGATGCATATTTCCTTCGTTTTGATTCTTATTTTCTCGTTACGATCAATATTACCTTCATTTCGATGCATATTTCCTTCGTTTTAATGCTTCTTTTCTCGTTACGATCAACATTTCCTTCGTTTCGATATACATTTACTTCATTTTGATGCACTTTTTCTAGTTACTATCAGCATTTCCTTCATTTCGATGCATATTTACTTTATTTTTATGCTCCTTTTCTTGTTACGATCAACATTTCATTCGTTTTGATGCATATTTCCTTCTTTTTGATGCTCGTTTTCTCGTTACGATCAATATTTCCTTTCTTTTGATGCATATTTCCTTCGTTTTGATTCTTATTTTCTCGTTACGATTAATATTACCTTCATTTCGATGTATATTTCCTTCATTTTAATGCTCCTTTTCTCGTTACGATCAACATTTCCTTCGTTTCGATATACATTTACTTCATTTTGATGCACTTTTTCTAGTTACGATCAGTATTTCCTTCATTTTGATGCATATTTACTTCATTTTTATGTTCCTTTTCTTGTTACAATCAACATTTCATTCGTTTCATTGCAAATTTCCATCATTTTGGTTTTTATGCTCCTATTCTCGTTACGATCAACATTTCATTCGTTTTGATGCATATTTCCATCATTTTGATTTTGATGCTCCTTTTCTCGTTACAATCAACATTTCCTTCTTTTCGATGCATATTTCCTTCGTTTCGATACATATTTCCTTTGTTTCGATGCACATTTACTTCGTTACGATGCATATTTCCATCATTTTTATGCACTTTTTTTAGTTACGATCAGCATTTCTTTCGTTTCAATGCATATTTACTTCATTTTTATGCTTCTTTTCTTGTTACGATCAATATTTCATTTGTTTCGATGAAGATTTCCTTCTTTTTGATGCTCATTTTCTTGTTATGATCAATATTTCCTTTGTTTCAATGTATATTTCCTTCATTTTGATGCTCCTTTTCTCGTTATGATCAATATTTCCTCTGTTTAGATGCATATTTCCTTCATTTTGATGCTCCTTTTCTCGTTACGATCAACATTTCCTTTGTTTCGATGAATATTTCCTTCATTTTTATGCTCCTTTTCTTGTTACGATCAATATCTCATCCGTTTCGATGCAGATTTCCTTCTTTTTGATGCTCGTTTTCTCGTTACTATCAATATTTCCTTCATTTTGATGCTACTTTTCTCGTTACGATCAACATTTCCTTCAGTTCGATGGATATTTCCTTCATTTTGATGCACTTTTTCTAGTTACGATAAGTATTTCCTTCGTTTTGATGCATATTTACTTGATGCACCTTTTCTTGTTACGATTAATATTACCTTTATTATCAATATTTCCTTCATTTTGATGCACCTTTTCTTGTTACGATTAACATTTCATTCGTTTCGATGTAGATTTCCATCATTTTGGTTTCGATGCTCCTTTTCTCGTTACGATCAACATTTCCTTCGTTTTGATGCATATTTCCTTTACTTTGATGCTTATTTTCTCGTTACATCAACATTACCTACGTTTCGATTCACATTTACTTCGTTTTGATTCTCATTTTCTCGTTACGATCAATATTACCTTCGTTTCGATGCAGATTTCCTTCTTTTTAATGCTTGTTTTCTCGTTACGATCAATATTTCCTTTCTTTCGATGCATATTTCCTTCGTTTTGATTCTTATTTTCTCGTTATGATCAATATTACCTTCGTTTCGATGCATATTTCCTTCATTTTGATGCTCTTTTTCTCGTTACGATCAATATTTCCTTCATTTCGATGCATATTTCCTTCATGTTGATGCACTTTTTCTAGTTACAATCAGTATTTTCTTCGTTTTGATGCATATTTACTTCATTTTCATGCTCCTTTTCTTGTTACGATCGACATTTCATTTGTTTCGATGCATATTTTCGTCATTTTGATTTTGATGCTCCTTTACTCATTATGATCAACATTTCCTTCGTTTCGATGCATATTTCCTTCATTTTGATGCTCATTTTCTCGTTACAATCAACATTGCCTATGTTTCGATGCATGTTTACTTCGTTTTGATTCTTATTTTCTCATTACGATCAATATTACCTTCGTTTCGATGCATATTTCCTTCATTTTGATGCTCCTTCTCTCGTTACGATCAACATTTCATTCGTTTCGATGCATATTTCCATCATTTTGATTTTGATGCTCATTTTCTCATTACAATCAATATTTTCTTCATTTCGATGGATATTTCTTTCATTCTGATGCAGTTTTCACGTTACGATCAGCATTTCCTTCTTTTGGATGCATATTTACTCATTTTGATGCTCCTTTTCTTTTTATGATCAACATTTTATTCGTTTCGATGCAGATTTCCTTCTTTTTGATGCTCGTTTTCTTGTTAGGATCAATATTTCCTTTGTTTCAATGCATATTTCCTTCATTTTGATGCTCTCTTTCTTGTTACGATCAACATTTCCTTCGTTTCGATGCATATTTACTTCATATTGATGCTTATTTTCTCGTTACGATCAATATTACATTCATTTCGATATAGATTTACTATTTTTTATGCTTGTTTTCTCGTTACGATCAATATTCCTTCGTTTCGATGCATATTTACTTCATTTTGATGCTATTTTTCTTGTTACGATCAGCATTTCATTCGTTTTGATGCAGATTTCCTTCTTTTTGATGCTCTTTTCTCGTTACGATCAATATTTCCTTTTTTCGATGCATATTTCCTTCGTTTTGATTCTTATTTTCTCGTTACGATCAA
The DNA here is from genome assembly GCA_023678885.1 of Pogostemon cablin. Lineage (NCBI taxonomy): Eukaryota > Viridiplantae > Streptophyta > Magnoliopsida > Lamiales > Lamiaceae > Pogostemon > Pogostemon cablin. Next base: position 12,082,916 of record CM043005.1, read on the forward strand.
TATTACCTTCATTTCGATGCATATTTTCTTCATTTTGATGCTTCTTTTCTCGTTATGATCATTTCCTTCGTTTCGATGCATATTTCCTTCATTTTGATGCACTTTTTCTAGTTACGATAAGCATTTCCTTCATTTCGATGCATATTTACTTCATTTGTATGCTCCTTTTCTAGTTACGATCAACATTTTATTCGTTTCGTTGCAGATTTCCACCATTTTGATTTAATGCTCCTTTTCTCGTTACGATCAATATTTCCTTCGTTTTGATGCATATTTCCTTCATTTTGATCTCATTTTCTCGTTACAATCAACATTACCTACGTTTCGATGCATATTTTCTTTATTTTGATTCTCATTTTCTCATTACGATCAATATTACCTTCATTTTGATGCATATTTTCTTCATTTTGATGCTTCTTTTCTCGTTACGATCAACATTCCTTCGTTTCGAAGCATATTTCTTTCATTTTGATGCACTTTTTCTAGTTATGATAAGCATTTCCTTAATTTCGATGCATATTTACTATATTTTTATGCTCCTTTTCTTGTTACGATCAACATTTCATTCGTTTCGTTGCAGATATCCATCATTTTGATTTTTGATGCTCCTTTTCTCGTTATGATCAATATTTCCTTCGTTTCGATGCATATTTCCTTCAATTTGATCTCATTTTCTCGTTACAATTAACATTACCTACGTTTCGATGCATATTTTCTTTATTTTGATTCTCATTTTCTCATTACGATCAATATTACCTTCGTTTCGATGCATATTTCCTTCATTTTGAAGCTCCTTTTCTCGTTACGATCAACATTTCCTTCTTTTCGATGCATATTTCCTTCATTTTGATGCACTTTTTTTAGTTACGATCAGCATTTCTTTCATTTTGATGCATATTTACTTCATTTTTATGCTCCTTTTCTTGTTACAATCAATATTTCATTCGTTTCAATGAAGATTTCCTTCTTTTTGATGCTCGTTTTCTTGTTATGATCAATATTTCCTTTATTTTGATGCTTATTTCCTTCATTTTGATGCTCCTTTTCTCGTTATGATCAATATTTCCTTTGTTTCGATGCATATTTCCTTCATTTTGATGCTTATTTTCTCGTTACGATCAATATTTCCTTTATTTCGATGAATATTTCCTTCATTTTGATGCTCCTTTTCTTGTACGATCAATATCTCATCCGTTTCGATGAAGATTTCCTTCTTTTTGATGCTCGATTTCTCGTTATTATCAATATTTCCTTTATTTTGATGCTTCTTTTCTCGTTACGATCAATATTTCCTTCAGTTCGATGCATATTTCTTTCATTTTGATGCACTTTTTTAGTTACGATGAGCATTTCCTTTGTTTTGATGCATATTTACTTCATTTTTATGCACCTTTTCTTGTTACGATCAACATTTCATTCGTTTCGATGTAGATTTCCATCATTTTGGTTTTGATGCTCCTTTTCTCGTTACGATCAACATTCCATTCGTTTCGATGCATATTTCCTTCATTTTGATGCTTATTTTCTGGTTACAATCAACATTACCTACGTTTTGATGCATATTTTCTTCGTTTTGATTCTCATTTTCTCGTTACGATCAATATTACCTTCGTTTCGATGCATATTTCCTTCATTTTGATTCTCCTTTTCTCGTTACGATCAACATTTTATTTGTTTTGATTCATATTTCCATCATTTTGATTTTGATGCTCCTTTTCTCGTTACGATCAACATTTCCTTCTTTTCGATGCATATTTCCTTCGTTTCTATGCATATTTCCTTTGTTTCAATGCACAAATCCTTCGTTTCGATTCATATTTCCTTCATTTTGATGCACTTTTTTTTAGTTACGATCTGCATTTCCTTCGTTTCGATGCATATTTACTTCATTTTTATGCTCCTTTTCTTGTTACGATCAACATTTCATTCGTTTCGATGAAGATTTCCTTCTTTTTGATGCTCGTTTTCTTGTTATGATAAATATTTCCTTTGTTTCGATGCATATTTCCTTCATTTTGATGCTCCTTTTCTCGTTACGATCAATATTTCCTTTGTTTCGATGAATATTTCCTTCATTTTGATGCTCCTTTTCTTGTTACAATCAATATCTCATTCGTTTCGATGCATATTTCCTTCTTTTTGATGCTCGTTTTCTCTTTATTATCAATATTTCCTTTGTTTTGATGCATATTTCCTTTATTTTGATTCAATTTTTCTAGTTACGATCAATATTACCTTCGTTTCGATGCATTTTTCCTTCATTTTGATTCTCTTTTTCTCGATACGATCAATATTTCCTTTATTTCGATGCATATTTACTTCATTTTGATGCTCCTTACCTTCATTTCGATGCATATTTCCTTCATTTTGATGCTCATTTTCTCGTTATGATCAATATTTACTTTGTTTCGATGCATATTTCCTTCATTTTGATGCTCCTTTTCTCTTTACGATCAATATTTCCTTCGTTTCGATGAATATTTCCTTCATTTTAATGCTCATTTTCACGTTACGATCAATATTTCCTTCGTTTCGATGCATATTTCCTTCATTTTGATGCTCGTTTTCTCGTTACAATAAATATTTTCCTCGTTTCAATGCATACTTCCTTTATTTTGATGCACTTTTTCTCGTTACGATCAGCATTTCCTTCGTTTCGATGCGTATTTACTTCATTTTGATGATCCTTTTCTTGTTACGATCAACATTTCCTTCGTTTCAATGTATATTAACTTCATTTTGATGCTTATTTTCTCGTTACGATCAACATTACATTCATTTCGATGTAGATTTCCTATTTTTTTTGCTTATTTTCTCGTTAAGATCAATATTCCTTCGTTTCGATGCATATTTACTTCATTTTGATGCTCTTTTTCTTGTTAAGATCAACATTTCATTCGTTTTGATGCAGATTTCCTTCTTATTGATGCTCGTTTTCTCGTTACGATCAATATTTCCTTTTTTCGATGCATATTTCCTTCGTTTTGATTCTTATTTTCTCGTTATGATCAATATTACCTTCATTTCGATGCATATTTTCTTCATTTTAATGCTTCTTTTCTCGTTACGATCAACATTTCCTTCGTTTCGATATACATTTACTTCATTTTGATGCACTTTTTCTAGTTACAATCAGCATTTCCTTCATTTCGATGCATATTTACTTCATTTTTATGCTCCTTTTCTTGTTACGATCAACATTTCATTCGTTTCAGTGAAGATTTCCTTCTTTTTGATGCTCGTTTTCTTGTTATGATCAATATTTTCTTTATTTCGATGCATATTTCCTTCATTTTGATGCTCCTTTTCTCGTTATGATCAATATTTCCTTTGTTTCGATGCATATTTCCTTCATTTTGATGCTCATTTTCTCGTTACGATTAATATTTCCTTTATTTCGATGAATATTTCTTTCATTTTGATGCTCCTTTTCTTGTACGATCAATATCTCTTCCGTTTCGATGCAGATTTCCTTCTTTTTGATGCTCGATTTCTCATTATTATCAATATTTCTTTTATTTTGATGCTCCTTTTCTCGTTACGATCAACATTTCCTTCAGTTCGATGCATATTTCTTTCATTTTGATGCACTTTTTCTAGTTACGATCAGTATTTCCTTCGTTTTGATGCATATTTATTTCATTTTTATGCACCTTCTCTTGTTACGATCAACATTTCATTCGTTTTGATGTAGATTTCCATCATTTTGGTTTTGATGCTCCTTTTCTCGTTACGATCAACATTTCATTCGTTTTGATGCATATTTCCTTCATTTTGATGCTCATTTTCTGGTTACAATCAACATTACCTACGTTTTGATGCATATTTTCTTCGTTTTGATTCTCATTTTCTCGTTACGATCAATATTACCTTCGTTTCGATGCATATTTCCTTCATTTTGATTCTCCTTTTCTCGTTACGATCAACATTTTATTTGTTTTGATTCATATTTCCATCATTTTGATTTTGATGCTCCTTTTCTCGTTACGATCAACATTTCCTTCTTTTCGATGCATATTTCCTTCGTTTCTATGCATATTTCCTTTGTTTCAATGCACAAATCCTTCGTTTCGATTCATATTTCCTTCATTTTGATGCACTTTTTTTAGTTACGATCTGCATTTCCTTCGTTTCGATGCATATTTACTTCATTTTTATGCTCCTTTTCTTGTTACGATCAACATTTCATTCGTTTCGATGAAGATTTCCTTCTTTTTGATGCTCGTTTTCTTGTTATGATCAATATTTCCTTTGTTTCGATGCATATTTTCTTCATTTTGATGCTCCTTTTCTCGTTACGATCAATATTTCCTTTGTTTCGATGAATATTTCCTTCATTTTGATGTTCTTTTTCTTGTTACAATAAATATCTGATTCGTTTCGATGCAGATTTCCTTCTTTTTGATGCTCGTTTTCTCGTTATTATCAATATTTCCTTTGTTTTGATTCAATTTTTCTAGTTACGATCAATATTACCTTCGTTTCGATGCATTTTTCCTTCATTTTGATTCTCTTTTTCTCGATACGATCAATATTTCCTTTATTTCGATGCATATTTACTTCATTTTGATGCTCCTTACCTTCATTTCGATGTATATTTCCTTCATTTTGATGCTCATTTTCTCGTTATGATCAATATTTACTTTGTTTCGATGCATATTTCCTTCATTTTGATGCTCCTTTTCTCTTTACGATCAATATTTCCTTTGTTTCGATGAATATTTCCTTCATTTTAATGCTCATTTTCACGTTACGATCAATATTTCCTTCGTTTCGATGCATATTTCCTTCATTTTGATGCTCGTTTTCTCGTTACAATAAATATTTTCCTCGTTTCAATGCATACTTCCTTTATTTTGATGCACTTTTTTCTCGTTACGATCAGCATTTCCTTCGTTTCGATGCGTATTTACTTCATTTTGATGATCCTTTTCTTGTTACGATCAACATTTCCTTCGTTTCAATGTATATTAACTTCATTTTGATGCTTATTTTCTCGTTACGATCAACATTACATTCATTTCGATGTAGATTTCCTATTTTTTTGCTTATTTTCTCGTTACGATCAATATTCCTTCGTTTCGATGCATATTTACTTCATTTTGATGCTCTTTTTCTTGTTAAGATCAACATTTCATTCGTTTTGATGCAGATTTCCTTCTTATTGATGCTCGTTTTCTCGTTACGATCAATATTTCCTTTTTTCGATGCATATTTCCTTCGTTTTGATTCTTATTTTCTCGTTATGATCAATATTACCTTCATTTCGATGCATATTTTCTTCATTTTAATGCTTCTTTTCTCGTTACGATCAACATTTCCTTCGTTTCGATATACATTTACTTCATTTTGATGCACTTTTTCTAGTTACAATCAGCATTTCCTTCATTTCGATGCATATTTACTTCATTTTATGCTCCTTTTCTTGTTACGATCAACATTTCATTCGTTTCAGTGAAGATTTCCTTCTTTTTGATGCTCGTTTTCTTGTTATGATCAATATTTTCTTTATTTCGATGCATATTTCCTTTATTTTGATGCTCCTTTTCTCGTTATGATCAATATTTCCTTTGTTTCGATGCATATTTCCTTCATTTTGATGCTCATTTTCTTGTTACGATTAATATTTCCTTTATTTCGATGAATATTTCTTTCATTTTGATGCTCCTTTTCTTGTACGATCAATATCTCTTCCGTTTCGATGCAGATTTCCCTCTTTTTGATGCTCGATTTCTCATTATTATCAATATTTCCTTTATTTTGATGCTCCTTTTCTCGTTACGATCAACATTTCCTTCAGTTCGATGCATATTTCTTTCATTTTGATGCACTTTTTCTAGTTACGATCAGTATTTCCTTCGTTTTGATGCATATTTACTTCATTTTTATGCACCTTTTCTTGTTACGATCAACATTTCATTCGTTTTGATGTAGATTTCCATCATTTTGGTTTTGATGCTCCTTTTCTCGTTACGATCAACATTTCATTCGTTTGATGCATATTTCCTTCATTTTGATGCTCATTTTCTGGTTACAATCAACATTACCTACGTTTTGATGCATATTTTCTTCGTTTTGATTCTCATTTTCTCGTTACGATCAATATTACCTTCGTTTCGATGCATATTTCCTTCATTTTGATTCTCCTTTTCTCGTTACGATCAACATTTTATTTGTTTTGATTCATATTTCCATCATTTTGATTTTGATGCTCCTTTTCTCGTTACGATCAACATTTCCTTCTTTTCGATGCATATTTCCTTCGTTTCTATGCATATTTCCTTTGTTTCAATGCACAAATCCTTCGTTTCGATTCATATTTCCTTCATTTTGATGCACTTTTTTTAGTTACGATCTGCATTTCCTTCGTTTCGATGCATATTTACTTCATTTTTATGCTCCTTTTCTTGTTACGATCAACATTTCATTCGTTTCGATGAAGATTTCCTTCTTTTTGATGCTCATTTTCACGTTACGATCAATATTTCCTTCGTTTCGATGCATATTTCCTTCTTTTTGATGCTCGTTTTCTCGTTACAATAAATATTTTCCTCGTTTCAATGCATACTTCCTTTATTTTGATGTACTTTTTTCTCGTTACGATCAGCATTTCCTTCGTTTCGATGCGTATTTACTTCATTTTGATGATCCTTTTCTTGTTACGATCAACATTTCCTTCGTTTCAATGTATATTAACTTCATTTTGATGCTTATTTTCTCGTTACGATCAACATTACATTCATTTCGATGTAGATTTCCTATTTTTTTGCTTATTTTCTCGTTACGATCAATATTCCTTCGTTTCGATGCATATTTACTTCATTTTGATGCTCTTTTTCTTGTTAAGATCAACATTTCATTCGTTTTGATGCAGATTTCCTTCTTATTGATGCTCGTTTTCTCGTTACGATCAATATTTCCTTTTTTCGATGCATATTTCCTTCGTTTTGATTCTTATTTTCTCGTTATGATCAATATTACCTTCATTTCGATGCATATTTTCTTCATTTTAATGCTTCTTTTCTCGTTACGATCAACATTTCCTTCGTTTCGATATACATTTACTTCATTTTGATGCACTTTTTCTAGTTACAATCAGCATTTCCTTCATTTCGATGCATATTTACTTCATTTTATGCTCCTTTTCTTGTTACGATCAACATTTCATTCGTTTCAGTGAAGATTTCCTTCTTTTTGATGCTCGTTTTCTTGTTATGATCAATATTTTCTTTATTTCGATGCATATTTCCTTCATTTTGATGCTCCTTTTCTCGTTATGATCAATATTTCCTTTGTTTCGATGCATATTTCCTTCATTTTGATGCTCATTTTCTCGTTACGATTAATATTTCCTTTATTTCGATGAATATTTCTTTCATTTTGATGCTCCTTTTCTTGTACGATCAATATCTCTTCCGTTTCGATGCAGATTTCCTTCTTTTTGATGCTCGATTTCTCATTATTATCAATATTTCTTTTATTTTGATGCTCCTTTTCTCGTTACGATCAACATTTCCTTCAGTTCGATGCATATTTCTTTCATTTTGATGCACTTTTTCTAGTTACGATCAGTATTTCCTTCGTTTTGATGCATATTTATTTCATTTTTATGCACCTTCTCTTGTTACGATCAACATTTCATTCGTTTTGATGTAGATTTCCATCATTTTGGTTTTGATGCTCCTTTTCTCGTTACGATCAACATTTCATTCGTTTTGATGCATATTTCCTTCATTTTGATGCTCATTTTCTGGTTACAATCAACATTACCTACGTTTTGATGCATATTTTCTTCGTTTTGATTCTCATTTTCTCGTTACGATCAATATTACCTTCGTTTCGATGCATATTTCCTTCATTTTGATTCTCCTTTTCTCGTTACGATCAACATTTTATTTGTTTTGATTCATATTTCCATCATTTTGATTTTGATGCTCCTTTTCTCGTTACGATCAACATTTCCTTCTTTTCGATGCATATTTCCTTCGTTTCTATGCATATTTCCTTTGTTTCAATGCACAAATCCTTCGTTTCGATTCATATTTCCTTCATTTTGATGCACTTTTTTTAGTTACGATCTGCATTTCCTTCGTTTCGATGCATATTTACTTCATTTTTATGCTCCTTTTCTTGTTACGATCAACATTTCATTCGTTTCGATGAAGATTTCCTTCTTTTTGATGCTCATTTTCACGTTACGATCAATATTTCCTTCGTTTCGATGCATATTTCCTTCATTTTGATGCTCGTTTTCTCGTTACAATAAATATTTTCCTCGTTTCAATGCATACTTCCTTTATTTTGATGCACTTTTTTCTCGTTACGATCAGCATTTCCTTCGTTTCGATGCGTATTTACTTCATTTTGATGATCCTTTTCTTGTTACGATCAATATTTCCTTCGTTTCAATGTATATTAACTTCATTTTGATGCTTATTTTCTCGTTACGATCAACATTACATTCATTTCGATGTAGATTTCCTATTTTTTTGCTTATTTTCTCGTTACGATCAATATTCCTTCGTTTCGATGCATATTTACTTCATTTTGATGCTCTTTTTCTTGTTAAGATCAACATTTCATTCGTTTTGATGCAGATTTCCTTCTTATTGATGCTCGTTTTCTCGTTACGATCAATATTTCCTTTTTTCGATGCATATTTCCTTCGTTTTGATTCTTATTTTCTCGTTATGATCAATATTACCTTCATTTCGATGCATATTTTCTTCATTTTAATGCTTCTTTTCTCGTTACGATCAACATTTCCTCCGTTTCGATATACATTTACTTCATTTTGATGCACTTTTTCTAGTTACAATCAGCATTTCCTTCATTTCGATGCATATTTACTTCATTTTATGCTCCTTTTCTTGTTACGATCAACATTTCATTCGTTTCAGTGAAGATTTCCTTCTTTTTGATGCTCGTTTTCTTGTTATGATCAATATTTTCTTTATTTCGATGCATATTTCCTTCATTTTGATGCTCCTTTTCTCGTTATGATCAATATTTCCTTCATTTTGATGCTCATTTTCTCGTTACGATTAATATTTCCTTTATTTCGATGAATATTTCTTTCATTTTGATGCTCCTTTTCTTGTACGATCAATATCTCTTCCGTTTCGATGCAGATTTCCTTCTTTTTGATGCTCGATTTCTCATTATTATCAATATTTCTTTTATTTTGATGCTCCTTTTCTCGTTACGATCAATATTTCCTTCAGTTTGATGCATATTTCTTTCATTTTGATGCACTTTTTCTAGTTACGATCAGTATTTCCTTCGTTTTGATACATATTTATTTCATTTTTATGCACCTTCTCTTGTTACGATCAACATTTCATTCGTTTTGATGTAGATTTCCATCATTTTGGTTTTGATGCTCCTTTTCTCGTTACGATCAACATTTCATTCGTTTTGATGCATATTTCCTTCATTTTGATGCTCATTTTCTGGTTACAATCAACATTACCTACGTTTTGATGCATATTTTCTTCGTTTTGATTCTCATTTTCTCGTTACGATCAATATTACCTTCGTTTCGATGCATATTTCCTTCATTTTGATTCTCCTTTTCTCGTTACGATCAACATTTTATTTGTTTTGATTCATATTTCCATCATTTTGATTTTGATGCTCCTTTTCTCGTTACGATCAACATTTCCTTCTTTTCGATGCATATTTCCTTCGTTTCTATGCATATTTCCTTTGTTTCAATGCACAAATCCTTCGTTTCGATTCATATTTCCTTCATTTTGATGCACTTTTTTTAGTTACGATCTGCATTTCCTTCGTTTCGATGCATATTTACTTCATTTTTATGCTCCTTTTCTTGTTACGATCAACATTTCATTCGTTTCGATGAAGATTTCCTTCTTTTTGATGCTCGTTTTCTTGTTATGATCAATATTTCCTTTGTTTCGATGCATATTTTCTTCATTTTGATGCTCCTTTTCTCGTTACGATCAATATTTCCTTTGTTTCGATGAATATTTCCTTCATTTTGATGTTCTTTTTCTTGTTACAATAAATATCTGATTCGTTTCAATGCAGATTTCCTTCTTTTTGATGCTCGTATTCTCGTTATTATCAATATTTCCTTTGTTTTGATTCAATTTTTCTAGTTACGATCAATATTACCTTCGTTTCGATGCATTTTTCCTTCATTTTGATTCTCTTTTTCTCGATACGATCAATATTTCCTTTGTTTCGATGCATATTTACTTCATTTTGATGCTCCTTACCTTCATTTCGATGTATATTTCCTTCATTTTGATGCTCATTTTCTCGTTATGATCAATATTTACTTTGTTTCGATGCATATTTCCTTCATTTTGATGCTCCTTTTCTCTTTACGATCAATATTTCCTTCGTTTCGATGAATATTTCCTTCATTTTAATGCTCATTTTCACGTTACGATCAATATTTCCTTCGTTTCGATGCATATTTCCTTCATTTTGATGCTCGTTTTCTCGTTACAATAAATATTTTCCTCGTTTCAATGCATACTTCCTTTATTTTGATGCACTTTTTTCTCGTTACGATCAGCATTTCCTTCGTTTCGATGCGTATTTACTTCATTTTGATGATCCTTTTCTTGTTACGATCAACATTTCCTTCGTTTCAATGTATATTAACTTCATTTTGATGCTTATTTTCTCGTTACGATCAACATTACATTCATTTCGATGTAGATTTCCTATTTTTTTGCTTATTTTCTCGTTACGATCAATATTCCTTCGTTTCGATGCATATTTACTTCATTTTGATGCTCTTTTTCTTGTTAAGATCAACATTTCATTCGTTTTGATGCAGATTTCCTTCTTATTGATGCTCGTTTTCTCGTTACGATCAATATTTCCTTTTTTCGATGCATATTTCCTTCGTTTTGATTCTTATTTTCTCGTTATGATCAATATTACCTTCATTTCGATGCATATTTTCTTCATTTTAATGCTTCTTTTCTCGTTACGATCAACATTTCCTCCGTTTCGATATACATTTACTTCATTTTGATGCACTTTTTCTAGTTACGATCTGCATTTCCTTCGTTTCGATGCATATTTACTTCATTTTTATGCTCCTTTTCTTGTTACGATCAACATTTCATTCGTTTCGATGAAGATTTCCTTCTTTTTGATGCTCATTTTCACGTTACGATCAATATTTCCTTCGTTTCGATGCATATTTCCTTCATTTTGATGCTCGTTTTCTCGTTACAATAAATATTTTCCTCGTTTCAATGCATACTTCCTTTATTTTGATGCACTTTTTTCTCGTTACGATCAGCATTTCCTTCGTTTCGATGCGTATTTACTTCATTTTGATGATCCTTTTCTTGTTACGATCAATATTTCCTTCGTTTCAATGTATATTAACTTCATTTTGATGCTTATTTTCTCGTTACGATCAACATTACATTCATTTCGATGTAGATTTCCTATTTTTTTGCTTATTTTCTCGTTACGATCAATATTCCTTCGTTTCGATGCATATTTACTTCATTTTGATGCTCTTTTTCTTGTTAAGATCAACATTTCATTCGTTTTGATGCAGATTTCCTTCTTATTGATGCTCGTTTTCTCGTTACGATCAATATTTCCTTTTTTCGATGCATATTTCCTTCGTTTTGATTCTTATTTTCTCGTTATGATCAATATTACCTTCATTTCGATGCATATTTTCTTCATTTTAATGCTTCTTTTCTCGTTACGATCAACATTTCCTCCGTTTCGATATACATTTACTTCATTTTGATGCACTTTTTCTAGTTACAATCAGCATTTCCTTCATTTCGATGCATATTTACTTCATTTTATGCTCCTTTTCTTGTTACGATCAACATTTCATTCGTTTCAGTGAAGATTTCCTTCTTTTTGATGCTCGTTTTCTTGTTATGATCAATATTTTCTTTATTTCGATGCATATTTCCTTCATTTTGATGCTCCTTTTCTCGTTATGATCAATATTTCCTTCATTTTGATGCTCATTTTCTCGTTACGATTAATATTTCCTTTATTTCGATGAATATTTCTTTCATTTTGATGCTCCTTTTCTTGTACGATCAATATCTCTTCCGTTTCGATGCAGATTTCCTTCTTTTTGATGCTCGATTTCTCATTATTATCAATATTTCTTTTATTTTGATGCTCCTTTTCTCGTTACGATCAATATTTCCTTCAGTTTGATGCATATTTCTTTCATTTTGATGCACTTTTTCTAGTTACGATCAGTATTTCCTTCGTTTTGATACATATTTATTTCATTTTTATGCACCTTCTCTTGTTACGATCAACATTTCATTCGTTTTGATGTAGATTTCCATCATTTTGGTTTTGATGCTCCTTTTCTCGTTACGATCAACATTTCATTCGTTTTGATGCATATTTCCTTCATTTTGATGCTCATTTTCTGGTTACAATCAACATTACCTACGTTTTGATGCATATTTTCTTCGTTTTGATTCTCATTTTCTCGTTACGATCAATATTACCTTCGTTTCGATGCATATTTCCTTCATTTTGATTCTCCTTTTCTCGTTACGATCAACATTTTATTTGTTTTGATTCATATTTCCATCATTTTGATTTTGATGCTCCTTTTCTCGTTACGATCAACATTTCCTTCTTTTCGATGCATATTTCCTTCGTTTCTATGCATATTTCCTTTGTTTCAATGCACAAATCCTTCGTTTCGATTCATATTTCCTTCATTTTGATGCACTTTTTTTAGTTACGATCTGCATTTCCTTCGTTTCGATGCATATTTACTTCATTTTTATGCTCCTTTTCTTGTTACGATCAACATTTCATTCGTTTCGATGAAGATTTCCTTCTTTTTGATGCTCGTTTTCTTGTTATGATCAATATTTCCTTTGTTTCGATGCATATTTTCTTCATTTTGATGCTCCTTTTCTCGTTACGATCAATATTTCCTTTGTTTCGATGAATATTTCCTTCATTTTGATGTTCTTTTTCTTGTTACAATAAATATCTGATTCGTTTCGATGCAGATTTCCTTCTTTTTGATGCTCGTATTCTCGTTATTATCAATATTTCCTTTGTTTTGATTCAATTTTTCTAGTTACGATCAATATTACCTTCGTTTCGATGCATTTTTCCTTCATTTTGATTCTCTTTTTCTCGATACGATCAATATTTCCTTTGTTTCGATGCATATTTACTTCATTTTGATGCTCCTTACCTTCATTTCGATGTATATTTCCTTCATTTTGATGCTCATTTTCTCGTTATGATCAATATTTACTTTGTTTCGATGCATATTTCCTTCATTTTGATGCTCCTTTTCTCTTTACGATCAATATTTCCTTCGTTTCGATGAATATTTCCTTCATTTTAATGCTCATTTTCACGTTACGATCAATATTTCCTTCGTTTCGATGCATATTTCCTTCATTTTGATGCTCGTTTTCTCGTTACAATAAATATTTTCCTCGTTTCAATGCATACTTCCTTTATTTTGATGCACTTTTTTCTCGTTACGATCAGCATTTCCTTCGTTTCGATGCGTATTTACTTCATTTTGATGATCCTTTTCTTGTTACGATCAACATTTCCTTCGTTTCAATGTATATTAACTTCATTTTGATGCTTATTTTCTCGTTACGATCAACATTACATTCATTTCGATGTAGATTTCCTATTTTTTTGCTTATTTTCTCGTTACGATCAATATTCCTTCGTTTCGATGCATATTTACTTCATTTTGATGCTCTTTTTCTTGTTAAGATCAACATTTCATTCGTTTTGATGCAGATTTCCTTCTTATTGATGCTCGTTTTCTCGTTACGATCAATATTTCCTTTTTTCGATGCATATTTCCTTCGTTTTGATTCTTATTTTCTCGTTATGATCAATATTACCTTCATTTCGATGCATATTTTCTTCATTTTAATGCTTCTTTTCTCGTTACGATCAACATTTCCTTCGTTTCGATATACATTTACTTCATTTTGATGCACTTTTTCTAGTTACAATCAGCATTTCCTTCATTTCGATGCCTATTTACTTCATTTTATGCTCCTTTTCTTGTTACGATCAACATTTCATTCGTTTCAGTGAAGATTTCCTTCTTTTTGATGCTCGTTTTCTTGTTATGATCAATATTTTCTTTATTTCGATGCATATTTCCTTCATTTTGATGCTCCTTTTCTCGTTATGATCAATATTTCCTTTGTTTTGATGCATATTTCCTTCATTTTGATGCTCATTTTCTTGTTACGATTAATATTTCCTTTATTTCGATGAATATTTCTTTCATTTTGATGCTCCTTTTCTTGTACGATCAATATCTCTTCCGTTTCGATGTTGATTTCCTTCTTTTTGATGCTCGATTTCTCATTATTATCAATATTTCCTTTATTTTGATGCTCCTTTTCTCGTTACGATCAACATTTCCTTCAGTTCGATGCATATTTCTTTCATTTTGATGCACTTTTTCTAGTTACGATCAGTATTTCCTTCGTTTTGATGCATATTTACTTCATTTTTATGCACCTTTTCTTGTTACGATCAACATTTCATTCGTTTTGATGTAGATTTCCATCATTTTGGTTTTGATGCTCCTTTTCTCGTTACGATCAACATTTCATTCGTTTGATGCATATTTCCTTCATTTTGATGCTCATTTTCTGGTTACAATCAACATTACCTACGTTTTGATGCATATTTTCTTCGTTTTGATTCTCATTTTCTCGTTACGATCAATATTACCTTCGTTTCGATGCATATTTCCTTCATTTTGATTCTCCTTTTCTCGTTACGATCAACATTTTATTTGTTTTGATTCATATTTCCATCATTTTGATTTTGATGCTCCTTTTCTCGTTACGATCAACATTTCCTTCTTTTCGATACATATTTCCTTCGTTTCTCTGCATATTTCCTTTGTTTCAATGCACAAATCCTTCGTTTCGATTCATATTTCCTTCATTTTGATGCACTTTTTTTAGTTACGATCTGCATTTCCTTCGTTTCGATGCATATTTACTTCATTTTTATGCTCCTTTTCTTGTTACGATCAACATTTCATTCGTTTCGATGAAGATTTCCTTCTTTTTGATGCTCATTTTCACGTTACGATCAATATTTCCTTCGTTTCGATGCATATTTCCTTCATTTTGATGCTCGTTTTCTCGTTACAATAAATATTTTCCTCGTTTCAATGCATACTTCCTTTATTTTGATGTACTTTTTTCTCGTTACGATCAGCATTTCCTTCGTTTCGATGCGTATTTACTTCATTTTGATGATCCTTTTCTTGTTACGATCAACATTTCCTTCGTTTCAATGTATATTAACTTCATTTTGATGCTTATTTTCTCGTTACGATCAACATTACATTCATTTCGATGTAGATTTCCTATTTTTTTGCTTATTTTCTCGTTACGATCAATATTCCTTCGTTTCGATGCATATTTACTTCATTTTGATGCTCTTTTTCTTGTTAAGATCAACATTTCATTCGTTTTGATGCAGATTTCCTTCTTATTGATGCTCGTTTTCTCGTTACGATCAATATTTCCTTTTTTCGATGCATATTTCCTTCGTTTTGATTCTTATTTTCTCGTTATGATCAATATTACCTTCATTTCGATGCATATTTTCTTCATTTTAATGCTTCTTTTCTCGTTACGATTAACATTTCCTTCGTTTCGATATACATTTACTTCATTTTGATGCACTTTTTCTAGTTACAATCAGCATTTCCTTCATTTCGATGCATATTTACTTCATTTTATGCTCCTTTTCTTGTTACGATCAACATTTCATTCGTTTCAGTGAAGATTTCCTTCTTTTTGATGCTCGTTTTCTTGTTATGATCAATATTTTCTTTATTTCGATGCATATTTCCTTCATTTTGATGCTCCTTTTCTCGTTATGATCAATATTTCCTTTGTTTCGATGCATATTTCCTTCATTTTGATGCTCATTTTCTCGTTACGATTAATATTTCCTTTATTTCGATGAATATTTCTTTCATTTTGATGCTCCTTTTCTTGTACGATCAATATCTCTTCCGTTTCGATGCAGATTTCCTTCTTTTTGATGCTCGATTTCTCATTATTATCAATATTTCTTTTATTTTGATGCTCCTTTTCTCGTTACGATCAACATTTCCTTCAGTTCGATGCATATTTCTTTCATTTTGATGCACTTTTTCTAGTTACGATCAGTATTTCCTTCGTTTTGATGCATATTTATTTCATTTTTATGCACCTTCTCTTGTTACGATAAACATTTCATTCGTTTTGATGTAGATTTCCATCATTTTGGTTTTGATGCTCCTTTTCTCGTTACGATCAACATTTCATTCGTTTTGATGCATATTTCCTTCATTTTGATGCTCATTTTCTGGTTACAATCAACATTACCTACGTTTTGATGCATATTTTCTTCGTTTTGATTCTCATTTTCTCGTTACGATCAATATTACCTTCGTTTCGATGCATATTTCCTTCATTTTGATTCTCCTTTTCTCGTTACGATCAACATTTTATTTGTTTTGATTCATATTTCCATCATTTTGATTTTGATGCTCCTTTTCTCGTTACGATCAACATTTCCTTCTTTTCGATGCATATTTCCTTCGTTTCTATGCATATTTCCTTTGTTTCAATGCACAAATCCTTCGTTTCGATTCATATTTCCTTCATTTTGATGCACTTTTTTTAGTTACGATCTGCATTTCCTTCGTTTCGATGCATATTTACTTCATTTTTATGCTCCTTTTCTTGTTACGATCAACATTTCATTCGTTTCGATGAAGATTTCCTTCTTTTTGATGCTCATTTTCACGTTACGATCAATATTTCCTTCGTTTCGATGCATATTTCCTTCATTTTGATGCTCGTTTTCTCGTTACAATAAATATTTTCCTCGTTTCAATGCATACTTCCTTTATTTTGATGCACTTTTTTCTCGTTACGATCAGCATTTCCTTCGTTTCGATGCGTATTTACTTCATTTTGATGATCCTTTTCTTGTTACGATCAACATTTCCTTCGTTTCAATGTATATTAACTTCATTTTGATGCTTATTTTCTCGTTACGATCAACATTACATTCATTTCGATGTAGATTTCCTATTTTTTTGCTTATTTTCTCGTTACGATCAATATTCCTTCGTTTCGATGCATATTTACTTCATTTTGATGCTCTTTTTCTTGTTAAGATCAACATTTCATTCGTTTTGATGCAGATTTCCTTCTTATTGATGCTCGTTTTCTCGTTACGATCAATATTTCCTTTTTTCGATGCATATTTCCTTCGTTTTGATTCTTATTTTCTCGTTATGATCAATATTACCTTCATTTCGATGCATATTTTCTTCATTTTAATGCTTCTTTTCTCGTTACGATCAACATTTCCTTCGTTTCGATATACATTTACTTCATTTTGATGCACTTTTTCTAGTTACAATCAGCATTTCCTTCATTTCGATGCATATTTACTTCATTTTATGCTCCTTTTCTTGTTACGATCAACATTTCATTCGTTTCAGTGAAGATTTCCTTCTTTTTGATGCTCGTTTTCTTGTTATGATCAATATTTTCTTTATTTCGATGCATATTTCCTTCATTTTGATGCTCCTTTTCTCGTTATGATCAATATTTCCTTCATTTTGATGCTCATTTTCTCGTTACGATTAATATTTCCTTTATTTCGATGAATATTTCTTTCATTTTGATGCTCCTTTTCTTGTACGATCAATATCTCTTCCGTTTCGATGCAGATTTCCTTCTTTTTGATGCTCGATTTCTCATTATTATCAATATTTCTTTTATTTTGATGCTCCTTTTCTCGTTACGATCAATATTTCCTTCAGTTCGATGCATATTTCTTTCATTTTGATGCACTTTTTCTAGTTACGATCAGTATTTCCTTCGTTTTGATGCATATTTATTTCATTTTTATGCACCTTCTCTTGTTACGATCAACATTTCATTCGTTTTGATGTAGATTTCCATCATTTTGGTTTTGATGCTCCTTTTCTCGTTACGATCAACATTTCATTCGTTTTGATGCATATTTCCTTCATTTTGATGCTCATTTTCTGGTTACAATCAACATTACCTACGTTTTGATGCATATTTTCTTCGTTTTGATTCTCATTTTCTCGTTACGATCAATATTACCTTCGTTTCGATGCATATTTCCTTCATTTTGATTCTCCTTTTCTCGTTACGATCAACATTTTATTTGTTTTGATTCATATTTCCATCATTTTGATTTTGATGCTCCTTTTCTCGTTACGATCAACATTTCCTTTTTTTCGATGCATATTTCCTTCGTTTCTATGCATATTTCCTTTGTTTCAATGCACAAATCCTTCGTTTCGATTCATATTTCCTTCATTTTGATGCACTTTTTTTAGTTACGATCTGCATTTCCTTCGTTTCGATGCATATTTACTTCATTTTTATGCTCCTTTTCTTGTTACGATCAACATTTCATTCGTTTCGATGAAGATTTCCTTCTTTTTGATGCTCGTTTTCTTGTTATGATCAATATTTCCTTTGTTTCGATGCATATTTTCTTCATTTTGATGCTCCTTTTCTCGTTACGATCAATATTTCCTTTGTTTCGATGAATATTTCCTTCATTTTGATGTTCTTTTTCTTGTTACAATAAATATCTGATTCGTTTCGATGCAGATTTCCTTCTTTTTGATGCTCGTATTCTCGTTATTATCAATATTTCCTTTGTTTTGATTCAATTTTTCTAGTTACGATCAATATTACCTTCGTTTCGATGCATTTTTCCTTCATTTTGATTCTCTTTTTCTCGATACGATCAATATTTCCTTTATTTCGATGCATATTTACTTCATTTTGATGCTCCTTACCTTCATTTCGATGTATATTTCCTTCATTTTGATGCTCATTTTCTCGTTATGATCAATATTTACTTTGTTTCGATGCATATTTCCTTCATTTTGATGCTCCTTTTCTCTTTACGATCAATATTTCCTTCGTTTCGATGAATATTTCCTTCATTTTAATGCTCATTTTCACGTTACGATCAATATTTCCTTCGTTTCGATGCATATTTCCTTCATTTTGATGCTCGTTTTCTCGTTACAATAAATATTTTCCTCGTTTCAATGCATACTTCCTTTATTTTGATGCACTTTTTTCTCGTTACGATCAGCATTTCCTTCGTTTCGATGCGTATTTACTTCATTTTGATGATCCTTTTCTTGTTACGATCAACATTTCCTTCGTTTCAATGTATATTAACTTCATTTTGATGCTTATTTTCTCGTTACGATCAACATTACATTCATTTCGATGTAGATTTCCTATTTTTTTGCTTATTTTCTCGTTACGATCAATATTCCTTCGTTTCGATGCATATTTACTTCATTTTGATGCTCTTTTTCTTGTTAAGATCAACATTTCATTCGTTTTGATGCAGATTTCCTTCTTATTGATGCTCGTTTTCTCGTTACGATCAATATTTCCTTTTTTCGATGCATATTTCCTTCGTTTTGATTCTTATTTTCTCGTTATGATCAATATTACCTTCATTTCGATGCATATTTTCTTCATTTTAATGCTTCTTTTCTCGTTACGATCAACATTTCCTTCGTTTCGATATACATTTACTTCATTTTGATGCACTTTTTCTAGTTACAATCAGCATTTCCTTCATTTCGATGCATATTTACTTCATTTTATGCTCCTTTTCTTGTTACGATCAACATTTCATTCGTTTCAGTGAAGATTTCCTTCTTTTTGATGCTCGTTTTCTTGTTATGATCAATATTTTCTTTATTTCGATGCATATTTCCTTCATTTTGATGCTCCTTTTCTCGTTATGATCAATATTTCCTTCATTTTGATGCTCATTTTCTCGTTACGATTAATATTTCCTTTATTTCGATGAATATTTCTTTCATTTTGATGCTCCTTTTCTTGTACGATCAATATCTCTTCCGTTTCGATGCAGATTTCCTTCTTTTTGATGCTCGATTTCTCATTATTATCAATATTTCTTTTATTTTGATGCTCCTTTTCTCGTTACGATCAATATTTCCTTCAGTTCGATGCATATTTCTTTCATCTTGATGCACTTTTTCTAGTTACGATCAGTATTTCCTTCGTTTTGATGCATATTTATTTCATTTTTATGCACCTTCTCTTGTTACGATCAACATTTCATTCGTTTTGATGTAGATTTCCATCATTTTGGTTTTGATGCTCCTTTTCTCGTTACGATCAACATTTCATTCGTTTTGATGCATATTTCCTTCATTTTGATGCTCATTTTCTGGTTACAATCAACATTACCTACGTTTTGATGCATATTTTCTTCGTTTTGATTCTCATTTTCTCGTTACGATCAATATTACCTTCGTTTCGATGCATATTTCCTTCATTTTGATTCTCCTTTTCTCGTTACGATCAACATTTTATTTGTTTTGATTCATATTTCCATCATTTTGATTTTGATGCTCCTTTTCTCGTTACGATCAACATTTCCTTCTTTTCGATGCATATTTCCTTCGTTTCTATGCATATTTCCTTTGTTTCAATGCACAAATCCTTCGTTTCGATTCATATTTCCTTCATTTTGATGCACTTTTTTTAGTTACGATCTGCATTTCCTTCGTTTCGATGTATATTTACTTCATTTTTATGCTCCTTTTCTTGTTACGATCAACATTTCATTCGTTTCGATGAAGATTTCCTTCTTTTTGATGCTCGTTTTCTTGTTATGATCAATATTTCCTTTGTTTCGATGCATATTTTCTTCATTTTGATGCTCCTTTTCTCGTTACGATCAATATTTCCTTTGTTTCGATGAATATTTCCTTCATTTTGATGTTCTTTTTCTTGTTACAATAAATATCTGATTCGTTTCGATGCAGATTTCCTTCTTTTTGATGCTCGTATTCTCGTTATTATCAATATTTCCTTTGTTTTGATTCAATTTTTCTAGTTACGATCAATATTACCTTCGTTTCGATGCATTTTTCCTTCATTTTGATTCTCTTTTTCTCGATACGATCAATATTTCCTTTATTTCGATGCATATTTACTTCATTTTGATGCTTCTTACCTTCATTTCGATGTATATTTCCTTCATTTTGATGCTCATTTTCTCGTTATGATCAATATTTACTTTGTTTCGATGCATATTTCCTTCATTTTGATGCTCCTTTTCTCTTTACGATCAATATTTCCTTCGTTTCGATGAATATTTCCTTCATTTTAATGCTCATTTTCACGTTACGATCAATATTTCCTTCGTTTCGATGCATATTTCCTTCATTTTGATGCTCGTTTTCTCGTTACAATAAATATTTTCCTCGTTTCAATGCATACTTCCTTTATTTTGATGCACTTTTTTCTCGTTACGATCAGCATTTCCTTCGTTTCGATGCGTATTTACTTCATTTTGATGATCCTTTTCTTGTTACGATCAACATTTCCTTCGTTTCAATGTATATTAACTTCATTTTGATGCTTATTTTCTCGTTACGATCAACATTACATTCATTTCGATGTAGATTTCCTATTTTTTTGCTTATTTTCTCGTTACGATCAATATTCCTTCGTTTCGATGCATATTTACTTCATTTTGATGCTCTTTTTCTTGTTAAGATCAACATTTCATTCGTTTTGATGCAGATTTCCTTCTTATTGATGCTCGTTTTCTCGTTACGATCAATATTTCCTTTTTTCGATGCATATTTCCTTCGTTTTGATTCTTATTTTCTCGTTATGATCAATATTACCTTCATTTCGATGCATATTTTCTTCATTTTAATGCTTCTTTTCTCGTTACGATCAACATTTCCTTCGTTTCGATATACATTTACTTCATTTTGATGCACTTTTTCTAGTTACAATCAGCATTTCCTTCATTTCGATGCATATTTACTTCATTTTATGCTCCTTTTCTTGTTACGATCAACATTTCATTCGTTTCAGTGAAGATTTCCTTCTTTTTGATGCTCGTTTTCTTGTTATGATCAATATTTTCTTTATTTCGATGCATATTTCCTTCATTTTGATGCTCCTTTTCTCGTTATGATCAATATTTCCTTTGTTTCGATGCATATTTCCTTCATTTTGATGCTCATTTTCTTGTTACGATTAATATTTCCTTTATTTCGATGAATATTTCTTTCATTTTGATGCTCCTTTTCTTGTACGATCAATATCTCTTCCGTTTCGATGCTGATTTCCTTCTTTTTGATGTTCGATTTCTCATTATTATCAATATTTCCTTTATTTTGATGCTCCTTCTCTCGTTACGATCAACATTTCCTTCAGTTCGATGCATATTTCTTTCATTTTGATGCACTTTTTCTAGTTACGATCAGTATTTCCTTCGTTTTGATGCATATTTACTTCATTTTTATGCACCTTTTCTTGTTACGATCAACATTTCATTCGTTTTGATGTAGATTTCCATCATTTTGGTTTTGATGCTCCTTTTCTCGTTACGATCAACATTTCATTCGTTTGATGCATATTTCCTTCATTTTGATGCTCATTTTCTGGTTACAATCAACATTACCTACGTTTTGATGCATATTTTCTTCGTTTTGATTATCATTTTCTCGTTACGATCAATATTACCTTCGTTTCGATGCATATTTCCTTCATTTTGATTCTCCTTTTCTCGTTACGATCAACATTTTATTTGTTTTGATTCATATTTCCATCATTTTGATTTTGATGCTCCTTTTCTCGTTACGATCAACATTTCCTTCTTTTCGATGCATATTTCCTTCGTTTCTATGCATATTTCCTTTGTTTCAATGCACAAATCCTTCGTTTCGATTCATATTTCCTTCATTTTGATGCACTTTTTTTAGTTACGATCTGCATTTCCTTCGTTTCGATGCATATTTACTTCATTTTTATGCTCCTTTTCTTGTTACGATCAACATTTCATTCGTTTCGATGAAGATTTCCTTCTTTTTGATGCTCATTTTCACGTTACGATCAATATTTCCTTCGTTTCGATGCATATTTCCTTCATTTTGATGCTCGTTTTCTCGTTACAATAAATATTTTCCTCGTTTCAATGCATACTTCCTTTATTTTGATGCACTTTTTTCTCGTTACGATCAGCATTTCCTTCGTTTCGATGCGTATTTACTTCATTTTGATGATCCTTTTCTTGTTACGATCAACATTTCCTTCGTTTCAATGTATATTAACTTCATTTTGATGCTTATTTTCTCGTTACGATCAACATTACATTCATTTCGATGTAGATTTCCTATTTTTTTGCTTATTTTCTCGTTACGATCAATATTCCTTCGTTTCGATGCATATTTACTTCATTTTGATGCTCTTTTTCTTGTTAAGATCAACATTTCATTCGTTTTGATGCAGATTTCCTTCTTATTGATGCTCGTTTTCTTGTTACGATCAATATTTCCTTTTTTCGATGCATATTTCCTTCGTTTTGATTCTTATTTTCTCGTTATGATCAATATTACCTTCATTTCGATGCATATTTTCTTCATTTTAATGCTTCTTTTCTCATTACGATCAACATTTCCTTCGTTTCGATATACATTTACTTCATTTTGATGCACTTTTTCTAGTTACAATCAGCATTTCCTTCATTTCGATGCATATTTACTTCATTTTATGCTCCTTTTCTTGTTACGATCAACATTTCATTCGTTTCAGTGAAGATTTCCTTCTTTTTGATGCTCGTTTTCTTGTTATGATCAATATTTTCTTTATTTCGATGCATATTTCCTTCATTTTGATGCTCCTTTTCTCGTTATGATCAATATTTCCTTTGTTTCGATGCATATTTCCTTCATTTTGATGCTCATTTTCTTGTTACGATTAATATTTCCTTTATTTCGATGAATATTTCTTTCATTTTGATGCTCCTTTTCTTGTACGATCAATATCTCTTCCGTTTCGATGCAGATTTCCTTCTTTTTGATGCTCGATTTCTCATTATTATCAATATTTCCTTTATTTTGATGCTCCTTTTCTCGTTACGATCAACATTTCCTTCAGTTCGATGCATATTTCTTTCATTTTGATGCACTTTTTCTAGTTACGATCAGTATTTCCTTCGTTTTGATGCATATTTATTTCATTTTTATGCACCTTTTCTTGTTACGATCAACATTTCATTCGTTTTGATGTAGATTTCCATCATTTTGGTTTTGATGCTCCTTTTCTCGTTACGATCAACATTTCATTCGTTTGATGCATATTTCCTTCATTTTGATGCTCATTTTCTGGTTACAATCAACATTACCTACGTTTTGATGCATATTTTCTTCGTTTTGATTCTCATTTTTTCGTTACGATCAATATTACCTTCGTTTCGATGCATATTTCCTTCATTTTGATTCTCCTTTTCTCGTTACGATCAACATTTTATTTGTTTTGATTCATATTTCCATCATTTTGATTTTGATGCTCCTTTTCTCGTTACGATCAACATTTCCTTCTTTTCGATGCATATTTCCTTCGTTTCTATGCATATTTCCTTTGTTTCAATGCACAAATCCTTCGTTTCGATTCATATTTCCTTCATTTTGATGCACTTTTTTTAGTTACGATCTGCATTTCCTTCGTTTCGATGCATATTTACTTCATTTTTATGCTCCTTTTCTTGTTACGATCAACATTTCATTCGTTTCGATGAAGATTTCCTTCTTTTTGATGCTCATTTTCACGTTACGATCAATATTTCCTTCGTTTCGATGCATATTTCCTTCATTTTGATGCTCGTTTTCTCGTTACAATAAATATTTTCCTCGTTTCAATGCATACTTCCTTTATTTTGATGTACTTTTTTCTCGTTACGATCAGCATTTCCTTCGTTTCGATGCGTATTTACTTCATTTTGATGATCCTTTTCTTGTTACGATCAACATTTCCTTCGTTTCAATGTATATTAACTTCATTTTGATGCTTATTTTCTCGTTACGATCAACATTACATTCATTTCGATGTAGATTTCCTATTTTTTTGCTTATTTTCTCGTTACGATCAATATTCCTTCGTTTCGATGCATATTTACTTCATTTTGATGCTCTTTTTCTTGTTAAGATCAACATTTCATTCGTTTTGATGCAGATTTCCTTCTTATTGATGCTCGTTTTCTCGTTGCGATCAATATTTCCTTTTTTCGATGCATATTTCCTTCGTTTTGATTCTTATTTTCTCGTTATGATCAATATTACCTTCATTTCGATGCATATTTTCTTCATTTTAATGCTTCTTTTCTCGTTACGATCAACATTTCCTTCGTTTCGATATACATTTACTTCATTTTGATGCACTTTTTCTAGTTACAATCAGCATTTCCTTCATTTCGATGCATATTTACTTCATTTTATGCTCCTTTTCTTGTTACGATCAACATTTCATTCGTTTCAGTGAAGATTTCCTTCTTTTTGATGCTCGTTTTCTTGTTATGATCAATATTTTCTTTATTTCGATGCATATTTCCTTCATTTTGATGCTCCTTTTCTCGTTATGATCAATATTTCCTTTGTTTCGATGCATATTTCCTTCATTTTGATGCTTATTTTCTCGTTACGATTAATATTTCCTTTATTTCGATGAATATTTCTTTCATTTTGATGCTCCTTTTCTTGTACGATCAATATCTCTTCCGTTTCGATGCAGATTTCCTTCTTTTTGATGCTCGATTTCTCATTATTATCAATATTTCTTTTATTTTGATGCTCCTTTTCTCGTTACGATCAACATTTCCTTCAGTTCGATGCATATTTCTTTCATTTTGATGCACTTTTTCTAGTTACGATCAGTATTTCCTTCGTTTTGATGCATATTTATTTCATTTTTATGCACCTTCTCTTGTTACGATCAACATTTCATTCGTTTTGATGTAGATTTCCATCATTTTGGTTTTGATGCTCCTTTTCTCGTTACGATCAACATTTCATTCGTTTTGATGCATATTTCCTTCATTTTGATGCTCATTTTCTGGTTACAATCAACATTACCTACGTTTTGATGCATATTTTCTTCGTTTTGATTCTCATTTTCTCGTTACGATCAATATTACCTTCGTTTCGATGCATATTTCCTTCATTTTGATTCTCCTTTTCTCGTTACGATCAACATTTTATTTGTTTTGATTCATATTTCCATCATTTTGATTTTGATGCTCCTTTTCTCGTTACGATCAACATTTCCTTCTTTTCGATGCATATTTCCTTCGTTTCTATGCATATTTCCTTTGTTTCAATGCACAAATCCTTCGTTTCGATTCATATTTCCTTCATTTTGATGCACTTTTTTTAGTTACGATCTGCATTTCCTTCGTTTCGATGCATATTTACTTCATTTTTATGCTCCTTTTCTTGTTACGATCAACATTTCATTCGTTTCGATGAAGATTTCCTTCTTTTTGATGCTCATTTTCACGTTACGATCAATATTTCCTTCGTTTCGATGCATATTTCCTTCATTTTGATGCTCGTTTTCTCGTTACAATAAATATTTTCCTCGTTTCAATGCATACTTCCTTTATTTTGATGTACTTTTTTCTCGTTACGATCAGCATTTCCTTCGTTTCGATGCGTATTTACTTCATTTTGATGATCCTTTTCTTGTTACGATCAACATTTCCTTCGTTTCAATGTATATTAACTTCATTTTGATGCTTATTTTCTCGTTACGATCAACATTACATTCATTTCGATGTAGATTTCCTATTTTTTTGCTTATTTTCTCGTTACGATCAATATTCCTTCGTTTCGATGCATATTTACTTCATTTTGATGCTCTTTTTCTTGTTAAGATCAACATTTCATTCGTTTTGATGCAGATTTCCTTCTTATTGATGCTCGTTTTCTCGTTGCGATCAATATTTCCTTTTTTCGATGCATATTTCCTTCGTTTTGATTCTTATTTTCTCGTTATGATCAATATTACCTTCATTTCGATGCATATTTTCTTCATTTTAATGCTTCTTTTCTCGTTACGATCAACATTTCCTTCGTTTCGATATACATTTACTTCATTTTGATGCACTTTTTCTAGTTACAATCAGCATTTCCTTCATTTCGATGCATATTTACTTCATTTTATGCTCCTTTTCTTGTTACGATCAACATTTCATTCGTTTCAGTGAAGATTTCCTTCTTTTTGATGCTCGTTTTCTTGTTATGATCAATATTTTCTTTATTTCGATGCATATTTCCTTCATTTTGATGCTCCTTTTCTCGTTATGATCAATATTTCCTTTGTTTCGATGCATATTTCCTTCATTTTGATGCTTATTTTCTCGTTACGATTAATATTTCCTTTATTTCGATGAATATTTCTTTCATTTTGATGCTCCTTTTCTTGTACGATCAATATCTCTTCCGTTTCGATGCAGATTTCCTTCTTTTTGATGCTCGATTTCTCATTATTATCAATATTTCTTTTATTTTGATGCTCCTTTTCTCGTTACGATCAACATTTCCTTCAGTTCGATGCATATTTCTTTCATTTTGATGCACTTTTTCTAGTTACGATCAGTATTTCCTTCGTTTTGATGCATATTTATTTCATTTTTATGCACCTTCTCTTGTTACGATCAACATTTCATTCGTTTTGATGTAGATTTCCATCATTTTGGTTTTGATGCTCCTTTTCTCGTTACGATCAACATTTCATTCGTTTTGATGCATATTTCCTTCATTTTGATGCTCATTTTCTGGTTACAATCAACATTACCTACGTTTTGATGCATATTTTCTTCGTTTTGATTCTCATTTTCTCGTTACGATCAATATTACCTTCGTTTCGATGCATATTTCCTTCATTTTGATTCTCCTTTTCTCGTTACGATCAACATTTTATTTGTTTTGATTCATATTTCCATCATTTTGATTTTGATGCTCCTTTTCTCGTTACGATCAACATTTCCTTCTTTTCGATGCATATTTCCTTCGTTTCTATGCATATTTCCTTTGTTTCAATGCACAAATCCTTCGTTTCGATTCATATTTCCTTCATTTTGATGCACTTTTTTTAGTTACGATCTGCATTTCCTTCATTTCGATGCATATTTACTTCATTTTTATGCTCCTTTTCTTGTTACGATCAACATTTCATTCGTTTCGATGAAGATTTCCTTCTTTTTGATGCTCGTTTTCTTGTTATGATCAATATTTCCTTTGTTTCGATGCATATTTTCTTCATTTTGATGCTCCTTTTCTCGTTACGATCAATATTTCCTTTGTTTCGATGAATATTTCCTTCATTTTGATGTTCTTTTTCTTGTTACAATAAATATCTGATTCGTTTCGATGCAGATTTCCTTCTTTTTGATGCTCGTATTCTCGTTATTATCAATATTTCCTTTGTTTTGATTCAATTTTTCTAGTTACGATCAATATTACCTTCGTTTCGATGCATTTTTCCTTCATTTTGATTCTCTTTTTCTCGATACGATCAATATTTCCTTTATTTCGATGCATATTTACTTCATTTTGATGCTCCTTACCTTCATTTCGATGTATATTTCCTTCATTTTGATGCTCATTTTCTCGTTATGATCAATATTTACTTTGTTTCGATGCATATTTCCTTCATTTTGATGCTCCTTTTCTCTTTACGATCAATATTTCCTTCGTTTCGATGAATATTTCCTTCATTTTAATGCTCATTTTCACGTTACGATCAATATTTCCTTCGTTTCGATGCATATTTCCTTCATTTTGATGCTCGTTTTCTCGTTACAATAAATATTTTCCTCGTTTCAATGCATACTTCCTTTATTTTGATGCACTTTTTTCTCGTTACGATCAGCATTTCCTTCGTTTCGATGCGTATTTACTTCATTTTGATGATCCTTTTCTTGTTACGATCAACATTTCCTTCGTTTCAATGTATATTAACTTCATTTTGATGCTTATTTTCTCGTTACGATCAACATTACATTCATTTCGATGTAGATTTCCTATTTTTTTGCTTATTTTCTCGTTACGATCAATATTCCTTCGTTTCGATGCATATTTACTTCATTTTGATGCTCTTTTTCTTGTTAAGATCAACATTTCATTCGTTTTGATGCAGATTTCCTTCTTATTGATGCTCGTTTTCTCGTTACGATCAATATTTCCTTTTTTCGATGCATATTTCCTTCGTTTTGATTCTTATTTTCTCGTTATGATCAATATTACCTTCATTTCGATGCATATTTTCTTCATTTTAATGCTTCTTTTCTCGTTACGATCAACATTTCCTTCGTTTCGATATACATTTACTTCATTTTGATGCACTTTTTCTAGTTACAATCAGCATTTCCTTCATTTCGATGCATATTTACTTCATTTTATGCTCCTTTTCTTGTTACGATCAACATTTCATTCGTTTCAGTGAAGATTTCCTTCTTTTTGATGCTCGTTTTCTTGTTATGATCAATATTTTCTTTATTTCGATGCATATTTCCTTCATTTTGATGCTCCTTTTCTCGTTATGATCAATATTTCCTTTGTTTCGATGCATATTTCCTTCATTTTGATGCTCATTTTCTTGTTACGATTAATATTTCCTTTATTTCGATGAATATTTCTTTCATTTTGATGCTCCTTTTCTTGTACGATCAATATCTCTTCCGTTTCGATGCAGATTTCCTTCTTTTTGATGCTCGATTTCTCATTATTATCAATATTTCCTTTATTTTGATGCTCCTTTTCTCGTTACGATCAACATTTCCTTCAGTTCGATGCATATTTCTTTCATTTTGATGCACCTTTTCTAGTTACGATCAGTATTTCCTTCGTTTTGATGCATATTTACTTCATTTTTATGCACCTTTTCTTGTTACGATCAACATTTCATTCGTTTTGATGTAGATTTCCATCATTTTGGTTTTGATGCTCCTTTTCTCGTTACGATCAACATTTCATTCGTTTGATGCATATTTCCTTCATTTTGATGCTCATTTTCTGGTTACAATCAACATTATCTACGTTTTGATGCATATTTTCTTCGTTTTGATTATCATTTTCTCGTTACGATCAATATTACCTTCGTTTCGATGCATATTTCCTTCATTTTGATTCTCCTTTTCTCGTTACGATCAACATTTTATTTGTTTTGATTCATATTTCCATCATTTTGATTTTGATGCTCCTTTCCTCGTTACGATCAACATTTCCTTCTTTTCGATGCATATTTCCTTCGTTTCTATGCATATTTCCTTTGTTTCAATGCACAAATCCTTCGTTTCGATTCATATTTCCTTCATTTTGATGCACTTTTTTTAGTTACGATCTGCATTTCCTTCGTTTCGATGCATATTTACTTCATTTTTATGCTCCTTTTCTTGTTACGATCAACATTTCATTCGTTTCGATGAAGATTTCCTTCTTTTTGATGCTCATTTTCACGTTACGATCAATATTTCCTTCATTTTGATGCTCGTTTTCTCGTTACAATAAATATTTTCCTCGTTTCAATGCATACTTCCTTTATTTTGATGCACTTTTTTCTCGTTACGATCAGCATTTCCTTCGTTTCGATGCGTATTTACTTCATTTTGATGATCCTTTTCTTGTTACGATCAACATTTCCTTCGTTTCAATGTATATTAACTTCATTTCGATGCTTATTTTCTCGTTACGATCAACATTACATTCATTTCGATGTAGATTTCCTATTTTTTTGCTTATTTTCTCGTTACGATCAATATTCCTTCGTTTCGATGCATATTTACTTCATTTTGATGCTCTTTTTCTTGTTAAGATCAACATTTCATTCGTTTTGATGCAGATTTCCTTCTTATTGATGCTCGTTTTCTCGTTACGATCAATATTTCCTTTTTTCGATGCATATTTCCTTCGTTTTGATTCTTATTTTCTCGTTATGATCAATATTACCTTCATTTCGATGCATATTTTCTTCATTTTAATGCTTCTTTTCTCGTTACGATCAACATTTCCTTCGTTTCGATATACATTTACTTCATTTTGATGCACTTTTTCTAGTTACAATCAGCATTTCCTTCATTTCGATGCATATTTACTTCATTTTATGCTCCTTTTATTGTTACGATCAACATTTCATTCGTTTCAGTGAAGATTTCCTTCTTTTTGATGCTCGTTTTCTTGTTATGATCAATATTTTCTTTATTTCGATGCATATTTCCTTCATTTTGATGCTCCTTTTCTCGTTATGATCAATATTTCCTTTGTTTCGATGCATATTTCCTTCATTTTGATGCTCATTTTCTTGTTACGATTAATATTTCCTTTATTTCGATGAATATTTCTTTCATTTTGATGCTCCTTTTCTTGTACGATCAATATCTCTTCCGTTTCGATGCAGATTTCCTTCTTTTTGATGCTCGATTTCTCATTATTATCAATATTTCCTTTATTTTGATGCTCCTTTTCTCGTTACGATCAACATTTCCTTCAGTTCGATGCATATTTCTTTCATTTTGATGCACTTTTTCTAGTTACGATCAGTATTTCCTTCGTTTTGATGCATATTTATTTCATTTTTATGCACCTTTTCTTGTTACGATCAACATTTCATTCGTTTTGATGTAGATTTCCATCATTTTGGTTTTGATGCTCCTTTTCTCGTTACGATCAACATTTCATTCGTTTTGATGCATATTTCCTTCATTTTGATGCTCATTTTCTGGTTACAATCAACATTACCTACGTTTTGATGCATATTTTCTTCGTTTTGATTCTCATTTTCTCGTTACGATCAATATTACCTTCGTTTCGATGCATATTTCCTTCATTTTGATGCTCCTTTTCTCGTTACGATCAACATTTCCTTCTTTTCGATGCATATTTCCTTCATTTTGATGCACTTTTTTTAGTTACGATCAGCATTTCTTTCATTTTGATGCATATTTACTTCATTTTTATGCTCCTTTTCTTGTTATGATCAATATTTCATTCGTTTCAATGAAGATTTCCTTCTTTTTGATGCTCGTTTTCTTGTTATGATCAATATTTCCTTTATTTCGATGCATATTTCCTTAATTTTGATGCTCCTTTTCTCGTTATGATCAATATTTCCTTTGTTTCGATGCATATTTCCTTCATTTTGATGCTCATTTTCTCATTACGATCAATATTTCCTTTATTTCGATGAATATTTCCTTCTATTTGATGCTCCTTTTCTTGTACGATCAATATCTCATCCGTTTCGATGAGGATTTCCTTCTTTTTGATGCTCGATTTCTCGTTATTATCAATATTTCCTTTATTTTGATGCTCCTTTTCTCGTTACGATCAATATTTCCTTCAGTTCGATGCATATTTCTTTCATTTTGATGCACTTTTTTAGTTACGATCAGCATTTCCTTCGTTTTGATGCATATTTACTTCATTTTTATGCACCTTTTCTTGTTACGATCAACATTTCATTCGTTTCGATGTAGATTTCCATCATTTTGGTTTTGATGCTCCTTTTCTCGTTACGATCAACATTTCATTCATTTCGATGCATATTTCCTTCATTTTGATGCTCATTTCTGGTTACAATCAACATTACCTACGTTTCGATGCATATTTTCTTCGTTTTGATTCTCATTTTCTCGTTACGATCAATAGTACCTTCGTTTCGATGCATATTTCCTTCATTTTGATTCTCCTTTTCTCGTTACGATCAACATTTTATTTGTTTTGATTCATATTTCCATCATTTTGATTTTGATGCTCCTTTTCTCGTTACGATCAACATTTCCTTCTTTTCGATGCATATTTCCTTCGTTTCTATGCATATTTCCTTTGTTTCGATGCACAAATCCTTCGTTTCGATTCATATTTCCTTCATTTTGATGCACTTTTTTTAGTTACGATCTGCATTTCCTTCGTTTCGATGCATATTTACTTCATTTTTATGCTCCTTTTCTTGTTATGATCAACATTTCATTCGTTTCGATGAAGATTTCCTTTTTTTTATGCTCGTTTTCTTGTTATGATCAATATTTCCTTTGTTTCGATGCATATTTCCTTCATTTTGATGAAGCTTTTCTCGTTACGATCAATATTTCCTTTGTTTCGATGAATATTTCCTTCATTTTGATGCTCCTTTTCTTGTTACAATCAATATCTCATTCGTTTCGATGCAGATTTCCTTCTTTTTGATGCTCGTTTTCTCGTTATTATCAATATTTCCTTTGTTTTGATGCATATTTCCTTTATTTTGATTCAATTTTTCTAGTTACGATCAATATTACCTTCGTTTCGATGCATATTTCCTTCATTTTGATTCTCTTTTTCTCGATACGATCAATATTTCCTTTATTTCGATGCATATTTACTTCATTTTGATGCTCCTTACCTTCATTTCGATGCATATTTCCTTCATTTTGATGCTCTTTTTCTCGTTATGATCAATATTTACTTTGTTTCGATGCATATTTCCTTCATTTTGATGCTCTTTTTCTCTTTACGATCAATATTTCCTTCGTTTCGATGAATATTTCCTTCATTTTAATGCTTATTTTCACGTTACGATCAATATTTCCTTCGTTTCGATGCATATTTCCTTCATTTTGATTCTCCTTTTCTCGTTACGATCAACATTTTATTTGTTTTGATGCATATTTCCATCATTTTGATTTTGATGCTCCTTTTCTCATTACGATCAACATTTCCTTCTTTTCGATGCATATTTCCTTCATTTCTATGCATATTTCCTTTGTTTCGATGCACAAATCCTTCGTTTCGATTCATATTTCCTTCATTTTGATGCACTTTTTTTAGTTACGATCAGCATTTCCTTCGTTTTGATGCATATTTACTTCATTTTTATACTCCTTTTCTTGTTACGATCAACATTTCATTCGTTTCGATGAAGATTTCCTTCTTTTTTATGCTCGTTTTCTTGTTATGATCAATATTTTCTTTGTTTCGATGCATATTTCCTTCATTTTGATGCTCCTTTTCTCGTTACGATCAACATTTCCTTCTTTTCGATGCATATTTCCTTCATTTTGATGCACTTTTTTTAGTTACGATCAGCATTTCTTTCATTTTGATGCATATTTACTTTATTTTTATGCTCCTTTTCTTGTTATGATCAATATTTCATTCGTTTCAATGAAGATTTCCTTCTTTTTGATGCTCGTTTTCTTGTTATGATCAATATTTCCTTTATTTCGATGCATATTTCCTTAATTTTGATGCTCCTTTTCTCGTTATGATCAATATTTCCTTTGTTTCGATGCATATTTCCTTCATTTTGATGCTCATTTTCTCATTACGATCAATATTTCCTTTATTTCGATGAATATTTCCTTCTATTTGATGCTCCTTTTCTTGTACGATCAATATCTCATCTGTTTCGATGAGGATTTCCTTCTTTTTGATGCTCGATTTCTCGTTATTATCAATATTTCCTTTATTTTGATGCTCCTTTTCTCGTTACGATCAATATTTCCTTCAGTTCGATGCATATTTCTTTCATTTTGATGCACTTTTTTAGTTACGATCAGCATTTCCTTCGTTTTGATGCATATTTACTTCATTTTTATGCACCTTTTCTTGTTACGATCAACATTTCATTCGTTTCGATGTAGATTTCCATCATTTTGGTTTTGATGCTCCTTTTCTCGTTACGATCAACATTTCATTCATTTCGATGCATATATCCTTCATTTTGATGCTCATTTCTGGTTACAATCAACATTACCTACGTTTCGATGCATATTTTCTTCGTTTTGATTCTCATTTTCTCGTTACGATCAATATTACCTTCGTTTCGATGCATATTTCCTTCATTTTGATTCTCCTTTTCTCGTTACGATCAACATTTTATTTGTTTTGATTCATATTTCCATCATTTTGATTTTGATGCTCCTTTTCTCGTTACGATCAATATTTCCTTCTTTTCGATGCATATTTCCTTCGTTTCTATACATATTTCCTTTGTTTCGATGCACAAATCCTTCGTTTCGATTCATATTTCCTTCATTTTGATGCACTTTTTTTAGTTACGATCTGCATTTCCTTCGTTTCGATGCATATTTACTTCATTTTTATGCTCCTTTTCTTGTTATGATCAACATTTCATTCGTTTCGATGAA
The DNA here is from genome assembly GCA_023678885.1 of Pogostemon cablin. Classification (NCBI taxonomy): domain Eukaryota; kingdom Viridiplantae; phylum Streptophyta; class Magnoliopsida; order Lamiales; family Lamiaceae; genus Pogostemon; species Pogostemon cablin. The sequence continues at coordinate 12,117,968 of CM043005.1, forward strand.
GATTTCCTTTTTTTTATGCTCGTTTTCTTGTTATGATCAATATTTCCTTTGTTTCGATGCATATTTCCTTCATTTTGATGAAGCTTTTCTCGTTACGATCAATATTTCCTTTGTTTCGATGAATATTTCCTTCATTTTGATGCTCCTTTTCTTGTTACAATCAATATCTCATTCGTTTCGATGCAGATTTCCTTCTTTTTGATGCTCGTTTTCTCGTTATTATCAATATTTCCTTTGTTTTGATGCATATTTCCTTTATTTTGATTCAATTTTTCTAGTTACGATCAATATTACCTTCGTTTCAATGCATATTTCCTTCATTTTGATTCTCTTTTTCTCGATACGATCAATATTTCCTTTATTTCGATGCATATTTACTTCATTTTGATGCTCCTTACCTTCATTTCGATGCATATTTCCTTTCTTTTTGATGCTCTTTTTCTCGTTATGATCAATATTTACTTTGTTTCGATGCATATTTCCTTCATTTTGATGCTCTTTTTCTCTTTACGATCAATATTTCCTTCGTTTCGATGAATATTTCCTTCATTTTAATGCTTATTTTCACGTTACGATCAATATTTCCTTCGTTTCGATGCATATTTCCTTCATTTTGATGCTCGTTTTCTCGTTACAATAAATATTTTCTTCGTTTCAATGCATATTTCCTTTATTTTGATGCACTTTTTCTCGTTACGATCAGCATTTCCTTCGTTTCGATGCGTATTTACTTCATTTTGATGATCCTTTTCTTGTTACGATCAACATTTCCTTCGTTTCGATGTATATTAACTTCATTTTGATGCTTATTTTCTCGTTACGATCAACATTACATTCATTTCGATGTAGATTTCCTATTTTTTTGCTTATTTTCTCGTTACGATCAATATTCCTTCGTTTCGATGCATATTTACTTCATTTTGATGCTCTTTTTCTTGTTACGATCAACATTTCATTCGTTTTGATGCAGATTTCCTTCTTTTTGATGCTCGTTTTCTCGTTACGATCAATATTTCCTTTCTTTCGATGCATATTTCCTTCGTTTTGATTCTTATTTTCTCGTTACGATCAATATTACCTTCATTTCGATGCATATTTCCTTCATTTTAATGCTTCTTTTCTCGTTACGATCAACATTTCCTTCGTTTCGATATACATTTACTTCATTTTGATGCACTTTTTCTAGTTACTATCAGCATTTCCTTCATTTCGATGCATATTTACTTCATTTTTATGTTCCTTTTCTTGTTACGATCAACATTTCATTTGTTTCAATGAAGATTTCCTTCTTTTTGATGCTCGTTTTCTTGTTATGATCAATATTTTCTTTATTTCAATGCATATTTCCTTCATTTTGATGCTCCTTTTCTCGTTATGATCAATATTTCCTTTGTTTCGATGCATATTTCCTTCATTTTGATGCTCATTTTCTCGTTACGATCAATATTTCCTTTATTTCGATGAATATTTCTTTCATTTTGATGCTCCTTTTCTTGTACGATCAATATCTCTTCCGTTTCGATGCAGATTTCCTTCTTTTTGATGCTCGATTTCTCATTATTATCAATATTTCCTTTATTTTGATGCTCCTTTTCTCGTTACGATCAACATTTCCTTCAATTCGATGCATATTTCTTTCATTTTGATGCACTTTTTCTAGTTACGATCAGCATTTCCTTCGTTTTGATGCATATTTACTTCATTTTTATGCACCTTTTCTTGTTACGATCAACATTTCATTCGTTTCGATGTAGATTTCCATCATTTTGGTTTTGATGCTCCTTTTCTCGTTACGATCAACATTTCATTCGTTTCGATGCATATTTCCTTCATTTTGATGCTCATTTTCTGGTTACAATCAACATTACCTACGTTTCGATGCATATTTTCTTCGTTTTGATTCTCATTTTCTCGTTACGATCAATATTACCTTCGTTTCGATGCATATTTCCTTCATTTTGATTCTCCTTTTCTCGTTACGATCAACATTTTATTTGTTTTGATGCATATTTCCATCATTTTGATTTTGATGCTCCTTTTCTCATTACGATCAACATTTCCTTCTTTTCGATGCATATTTCCTTCATTTCTATGCATATTTCCTTTGTTTCGATGCACAAATCCTTCGTTTCGATTCATATTTCCTTCATTTTGATGCACTTTTTTTAGTTACGATCAGCATTTCCTTCGTTTTGATGCATATTTACTTCATTTTTATACTCCTTTTCTTGTTACGATCAACATTTCATTCGTTTCGATGAAGATTTCCTTCTTTTTTATGCTCGTTTTCTTGTTATGATCAATATTTTCTTTGTTTCGATGCATATTTCCTTCATTTTGATGCTCCTTTTCACGTTACGATCAATATTTCCTTTGTTTCGATGAATATTTCCTTTATTTTGATGCTCCTTTTCTTGTTACAATCAATATCTCATTCGTTTCGATGCAGATTTTCTTCTTTTTGATGCTCATTTTCTCGTTATTATATATATTTCCTTTGTTTTGATGCATATTTCCTTTATTTTGATTCAATTTTTCTAGTTACGATCAATATTACCTTCGTTTCGATGCATATTTCCTTCATTTTGATTCTCTTTTTATCGATACGATCAACATTTCCTTTATTTCGATGCATATTTACTTCATTTTGATGCTCCTTACCTTCGTTTCGATGCATATTTCCTTCATTTTGATGCTCCTTTTCTCTTTACGATCAATATTTCCTTCATTTCGATGAATATTTCCTTCATTTTAATGCTCATTTTCACGTTACGATCAATATTTCCTTCGTTTCGATGCATATTTCCTTCATTTTGATGCTCGTTTTCTCGTTACAATCAATATTTTCTTCGTTTCGATGCATATTTTCTTTATTTTGATGCACTTTTTCTCGTTACGATCAGTATTTCCATCGTTTCGATGCGTATTTACTCCATTTTGATGATCCTTTTCTTGTTACGGTCAACATTTCCTTCGTTTCGATGTATATTAACTTCATTTTGATGCTTATTTTCTCGTTACGATCAGCATTACATTCATTTCGATGTAGATTTCCTATTTTTTTATGCTTGTTTTCTCGTTACGATCAATATTCCTTCGTTTCGATGCATATTTACTTCATTTTGATGCTCTTTTTCTTGTTACGATCAACATTTCATTCGTTTTGATGCAGATTTCCTTCTTTTTGATGCTCGTTTTCTCGTTACGATCAATATTTCCTTTCTTTCGATGCATATTTTCTTCGTTTTGATTCTTATTTTCTTGTTACGATCAATATTACCTTCATTTCGATGCATATTTCTTTCATTTTAATGCTCCTTTTCTCGTTACGATCAACATTTCCTTCGTTTCGATATACATTTACTTCATTTTGATGCACTTTTTCTAGTTACGATCAGTATTTCCTTCATTTCGATGCATATTTACTTCATTTTTATGCTCATTTTCTTGTTACGATTAACATTTCATTCGTTTCGTTCCAGATTTCCATCATTTTGGTTTTTATGCTCCTTTTCTTGTTACGATCAACATTTCATTCGTTTTGATGCATATTTCCATCATTTTGATTTTGATGCTCCTTTTCTCGTTACAATCAACATTTCCTTCTTTTCGATGCATATTTCCTTCGTTTCAATGCATATTTCCTTTCTTTCGATGCACATTTCCTTCGTTGCGATGTATATTTTCTTCATTTTTATGCATTTTTTTTAGTTACAATCAGCATTTCTTTCGTTTCGATGCATATTTACGTCATTTTTATGCTTCTTTTCTTGTTACGATCAATATTTCATTTGTTTCGATGAAGATTTCCTTCTTTTTGATGCTCATTTTCTTGTTATGATCAATATTTCCTTTGTTTCGATGTATATTTCCTTCATTTTGATGCTCCTTTTCTCGTTATGATCAATATTTCCTCTGTTTCGATGCATATTTTCTTCATTTTGATGCTCCTTTTCTCGTTACGATCAATATTTCCTTTGTTTCGATGAATATTTCCTTCATTTTTATGCTCCTTTTCTTGTTACGATCAATATCTCATCCGTTTCGATGCAGATTTCTTTCTTTTTGATGCTCGTTTTCTCGTTATTATCAATATTTCCTTTATTTTGATGCTCCTTTTCTCGTTACGATCAACATTTCCTTCAGTTCGATGGATATTTCCTTCATTTTGATGCACTTTTTCTAGTTACGATCAGTATTTCCTTCGTTTTGATGCATATTTACTTGATGCACCTTTTCTCGTTACGATCAATATTACCTTTATTATCAATATTTTCTTCATTTTGATGCACCTTTTCTTGTTACGATCAACATTTCATTCGTTTCGATGTAGATTTCCATCATTTTGGTTTCGATGCTCCTTTTCTCATTACGATCAACATTTTCTTCATTTTGATACATATTTCCTTCATTTTGATGCTTATTTTCTCGTTACAGTCAACATTACCTACGTTTCGATGCATATTTACTTCGTTTTGATTCTCATTTTCTCGTTACGATCAATATTACCTTCGTTTCGATGCATATTTTCTTCATTTTGATGCTTCTTTTCTCGTTACGATCAACATTTCATTCATTTCGATGCATATTTCCATCATTTTGATTTTGATGCTCATTTTCTCGTTACGATCAATATTTCCTTCATTTTGATGAATATTTCCTTCATTTTGATGCACTTTTTCTCGTTACGATTAGCATTTCCTTCTTTTCGATTCATATTTACTCATTTTGATGCTCCTTTTCATTTTATGATCAACATTTCAATCGTTTCGACGCAGATTTCCTTTTTTTGATGCTCGTTTTCTTGTTATGATCAATATTTCCTTTGTTTCGATGCATATTTCCTTCATTTTAACGCTCCTTTTCCCATTACGATCAACATTTCCTTCGTTTCGATGAATATTTCCTTCATTTTGATGCTCCTTTTCTTGTTACGATCAATATCTCATTCGTTTCGATGCAGATTTCCTTCTTTTTGATGCTCGTTTTCTCGTTATTATCAATATTTCCTTTGTTTTGATGCATATTTCCTTTATTTTGATTCAATTTTTCTAGTTACGATCAATATTACCTTCGTTTCGATGCATATTTCCTTCATTTTGATTCTCTTTTTCTCGATACGATCAATATTTCCTTTATTTCGATGCATATTTACTTCATTTTGATGCTCCTTACCTTCATTTTGATGCATATTTCCTTCATTTTGATGCTCTTTTTCTCGTTATGATCAATATTTACTTTGTTTCGATGCATATTTACTTCATTTTGATGCTCCTTACCTTCATTTTTATGCATATTTCCTTCATTTTGATGCTCTTTTTCTCGTTATGATCAATATTTACTTTGTTTCGATGCATATTTTCTTCATTTTGATGCTCCTTTTCTCTTTACGATCAATATTTCCTTCATTTCGATGAATATTTCCTTCATTTTAATGCTCATTTTCACATTACGATCAATATTTTCTTCGTTTCGATGCATATTTCCTTCATTTTGATGCTCGTTTTCTCGTTACAATCAATATTTTCTTCATTTCAATGCATATTTCCTTTATTTTGATGCACTTTTTCTCGTTACGATCAACATTTCCTTCGTTTCGATGAGTATTTACTTTATTTTGATGATTCTTTTCTTGTTACGATCAACATTTCCTTCGTTTCGATGTATATTAACTTCATTTTGATGTTTATTTTCTCGTTACGATCAACATTACATTCATTTCGATGTAGATTTCCTATTTTTTTTGCTTGTTTTCTCGTTACGATCAATATTCCTTCATTTCGATGCATATTTACTTCATTTTGAAGCTCTTTTTCTTGTTACGATCAACACTTCATTCGTTTTGATGCAGATTTCCTTCTTTTTGATGCTCGTTTTCTCGTTACGATCAATATTTCCTTTCTTTCGATGCATATTTCCTTCGTTTTGATTCTTATTTTCTCGTTACGATCAATATTACCTTCATTTCGATGCATATTTCCTTCATTTTAATGCTCCTTTCCTCGTTACGATCAATATTTCCTTCGTTTCGATATACGTTTACTTTATTTTGATGCACTTTTTCTAGTTACGATCAGCATTTCCTTCATTTCGATGCATATTTACTTTATTTTTATGCTCCTTTTCTGGTTACGATCAACATTTCATTCGTTTCAATGAAGATTTCCTTCTTTTTGATGCTCGTTTTCTTGTTATGATCAATATTTTCTTTATTTCGATGCATATTTCATTCATTTTGATTCTCCTTTTCTCGTTATGATCAATATTTCCTTTGTTTCGATGCATATTTCCTTCATTTTGATGCTCATTTTCTCGTTATGATCAATATTTCCTTTATTTCGATGAATATTTCTTTCATTTTGATGCTCCTTTTCTTGTACGATCAATATCTCTTCCGTTTCGATGCAGATTTCCTTCTTTTTGATGCTCGATTTCTCATTATTATCAATATTTCCTTTATTTTGATGCTCCTTTTCTCGTTACGATCTACATTTCCTTCAGTTCGATGCATATTTCTTTCATTTTGATGCACTTTTTCTAGTTACGATCAGCATTACCTTCGTTTTGATGCATATTTACTTCATTTTTATGCACATTTTCTTCTTACGATCAACATTTCATTCGTTTCGATGTAGATTTCCATCATTTTGGTTTTGATGCTCCTTTTCTCGTTACGATCAACATTTCATTCGTTTCGATGCATATTTCCTTCATTTTAATGCTCATTTTCTGGTTACAATCAACATTACCTACGTTTCGATGCATATTTTCTTTGTTTTGATTCTCATTTTCTCGTTACGATCAATATTACCTTCGTTTCGATGCATATTTCCTTCATTTTGATTCTCCTTTTCTCGTTACGATCAACATTTTATTTGTTTTGATGCATATTTCCATCATTTTGATTTTGATGCTCCTTTTCTCGTTACGATCAACATTTCCTTCTTTTCGATGCATATTTCCTTCATTTCTATGCATATTTCCTTTGTTTCGATGCACAAATCCTTCGTTTCGATTCATATTTCCTTCATTTTGATGCACTTTTTTTAGTTACGATCAGCATTTCCTTCGTTTTGATGCATATTTACTTCATTTTTATGCTCCTTTTCTTGTTACGATCAACATTTCATTCGTTTCGATGAAGATTTCCCTCTTTTTGATGCTCGTTTTCTTGTTATGATCAATATTTTCTTTGTTTCGATGCATATTTCCTTCATTTTGATGCTCCTTTTCTCGTTACGATCAATATTTCCTTCTTTTCGATGCATATTTCCTTCATTTTGATGCACTTTTTTTAGTTACGATCAGCATTTCTTTCATTTTGATGCATATTTACTTCATTTTTATGCTCCTTTTCTTGTTATGATCAATATTTCATTCGTTTCAATGAAGATTTCCTTCTTTTTGATGCTCGTTTTCTTGTTATGATCAATATTTCCTTTATTTCGATGCATATTTCCTTAATTTTGATGCTCCTTTTCTCGTTATGATCAATATTTCCTTTGTTTCGATGCATATTTCCTTCATTTTGATGCTCATTTTCTCATTACGATCAATATTTCCTTTATTTCGATGAATATTTCCTTCTATTTGATGCTCCTTTTCTTGTACGATCAATATCTCATCTGTTTCGATGAGGATTTCCTTCTTTTTGATGCTCGATTTCTCGTTATTATCAATATTTCCTTTATTTTGATGCTCCTTTTCTCGTTACGATCAATATTTCCTTCAGTTCGATGCATATTTCTTTCATTTTGATGCACTTTTTTAGTTACGATCAGCATTTCCTTCGTTTTGATGCATATTTACTTCATTTTTATGCACCTTTTCTTGTTACGATCAACATTTCATTCGTTTCGATGTAGATTTCCATCATTTTGGTTTTGATGCTCCTTTTCTCGTTACGATCAACATTTCATTCATTTCGATGCATATATCCTTCATTTTGATGCTCATTTCTGGTTACAATCAACATTACCTACGTTTCGATGCATATTTTCTTCGTTTTGATTCTCATTTTCTCGTTACGATCAATATTACCTTCGTTTCGATGCATATTTCCTTCATTTTGATTCTCCTTTTCTCGTTACGATCAACATTTTATTTGTTTTGATTCATATTTCCATCATTTTGATTTTGATGCTCCATTTCTCGTTACGATCAATATTTCCTTCTTTTCGATGCATATTTCCTTCGTTTCTATGCATATTTCCTTTGTTTCGATGCACAAATCCTTCGTTTCGATTCATATTTCCTTCATTTTGATGCACTTTTTTTAGTTACGATCTGCATTTCCTTCGTTTCGATGCATATTTACTTCATTTTTATGCTCCTTTTCTTGTTATGATCAACATTTCATTCGTTTCGATGAAGATTTCCTTTTTTTTATGCTCGTTTTCTTGTTATGATCAATATTTCCTTTGTTTCGATGCATATTTCCTTCATTTTGATGAAGCTTTTCTCGTTACGATCAATATTTCCTTTGTTTCGATGAATTTTTCCTTCATTTTGATGCTCCTTTTCTTGTTACAATCAATATCTCATTCGTTTCGATGCAGATTTCCTTCTTTTTGATGCTCGTTTTCTCGTTATTATCAATATTTCCTTTGTTTTGATGCATATTTCCTTTATTTTGATTCAATTTTTCTAGTTACGATCAATATTACCTTCGTTTCAATGCATATTTCCTTCATTTTGATTCTCTTTTTCTCGATACGATCAATATTTCCTTTATTTCGATGCATATTTACTTCATTTTGATGCTCCTTACCTTCATTTCGATGCATATTTCCTTTCTTTTTGATGCTCTTTTTCTCGTTATGATCAATATTTACTTTGTTTCGATGCATATTTCCTTCATTTTGATGCTCTTTTTCTCTTTACGATCAATATTTCCTTCGTTTCGATGAATATTTCCTTCATTTTAATGCTTATTTTCACGTTACGATCAATATTTCCTTCGTTTCGATGCATATTTCCTTCATTTTGATGCTCGTTTTCTCGTTACAATAAATATTTTCTTCGTTTCAATGCATATTTCCTTTATTTTGATGCACTTTTTCTCGTTACGATCAGCATTTCCTTCGTTTCGATGCGTATTTACTTCATTTTGATGATCCTTTTCTTGTTACGATCAACATTTCCTTCGTTTCGATGTATATTAACTTCATTTTGATGCTTATTTTCTCGTTACGATCAACATTACATTCATTTCGATGTAGATTTCCTATTTTTTTGCTTATTTTCTCGTTACGATCAATATTCCTTCGTTTCGATGCATATTTACTTCATTTTGATGCTCTTTTTCTTGTTACGATCAACATTTCATTCGTTTTGATGCAGATTTCCTTCTTTTTGATGCTCGTTTTCTCGTTACGATCAATATTTCCTTTCTTTCGATGCATATTTCCTTCGTTTTGATTCTTATTTTCTCGTTACGATCAATATTACCTTCATTTCGATGCATATTTCCTTCATTTTAATGCTTCTTTTCTCGTTACGATCAACATTTCCTTCGTTTCGATATACATTTACTTCATTTTGATGCACTTTTTCTAGTTACTATCAGCATTTCCTTCATTTCGATGCATATTTACTTCATTTTTATGTTCCTTTTCTTGTTACGATCAACATTTCATTTGTTTCAATGAAGATTTCCTTCTTTTTGATGCTCGTTTTCTTGTTATGATCAATATTTTCTTTATTTCAATGCATATTTCCTTCATTTTGATGCTCCTTTTCTCGTTATGATCAATATTTCCTTTGTTTCGATGCATATTTCCTTCATTTTGATGCTCATTTTCTCGTTACGATCAATATTTCCTTTATTTCGATGAATATTTCTTTCATTTTGATGCTCCTTTTCTTGTACGATCAATATCTCTTCCGTTTCGATGCAGATTTCCTTCTTTTTGATGCTCGATTTCTCATTATTATCAATATTTCCTTTATTTTGATGCTCCTTTTCTCGTTACGATCAACATTTCCTTCAATTCGATGCATATTTCTTTCATTTTGATGCACTTTTTCTAGTTACGATCAGCATTTCCTTCGTTTTGATGCATATTTACTTCATTTTTATGCACCTTTTCTTGTTACGATCAACATTTCATTCGTTTCGATGTAGATTTCCATCATTTTGGTTTTGATGCTCCTTTTCTCGTTACGATCAACATTTCATTCGTTTCGATGCATATTTCCTTCATTTTGATGCTCATTTTCTGGTTACAATCAACATTACCTACGTTTCGATGCATATTTTCTTCGTTTTGATTCTCATTTTCTCGTTACGATCAATATTACCTTCGTTTCGATGCATATTTCCTTCATTTTGATTCTCCTTTTCTCGTTACGATCAACATTTTATTTGTTTTGATGCATATTTCCATCATTTTGATTTTGATGCTCCTTTTCTCATTACGATCAACATTTCCTTCTTTTCGATGCATATTTCCTTCATTTCTATGCATATTTCCTTTGTTTCGATGCACAAATCCTTCGTTTCGATTCATATTTCCTTCATTTTGATGCACTTTTTTTAGTTACGATCAGCATTTCCTTCGTTTTGATGCATATTTACTTCATTTTTATACTCCTTTTCTTGTTACGATCAACATTTCATTCGTTTCGATGAAGATTTCCTTCTTTTTTATGCTCGTTTTCTTGTTATGATCAATATTTTCTTTGTTTCGATGCATATTTCCTTCATTTTGATGCTCCTTTTCACGTTACGATCAATATTTCCTTTGTTTCGATGAATATTTCCTTTATTTTGATGCTCCTTTTCTTGTTACAATCAATATCTCATTCGTTTCGATGCAGATTTTCTTCTTTTTGATGCTCATTTTCTCGTTATTATATATATTTCCTTTGTTTTGATGCATATTTCCTTTATTTTGATTCAATTTTTCTAGTTACGATCAATATTACCTTCGTTTCGATGCATATTTCCTTCATTTTGATTCTCTTTTTATCGATACGATCAACATTTCCTTTATTTCGATGCATATTTACTTCATTTTGATGCTCCTTACCTTCGTTTCGATGCATATTTCCTTCATTTTGATGCTCTTTTTCTCGTTATGATATATATTTACTTTGTTTCGATGCATATTTCCTTCATTTTGATGCTCCTTTTCTCTTTACGATCAATATTTCCTTCATTTCGATGAATATTTCCTTCATTTTAATGCTCATTTTCACGTTACGATCAATATTTCCTTCGTTTCGATGCATATTTCCTTCATTTTGATGCTCGTTTTCTCGTTACAATCAATATTTTCTTCGTTTCGATGCATATTTTCTTTATTTTGATGCACTTTTTCTCGTTACGATCAGTATTTCCATCGTTTCGATGCGTATTTACTCCATTTTGATGATCCTTTTCTTGTTACGGTCAACATTTCCTTCGTTTCGATGTATATTAACTTCATTTTGATGCTTATTTTCTCGTTACGATCAGCATTACATTCATTTCGATGTAGATTTCCTATTTTTTTATGCTTGTTTTCTCGTTACGATCAATATTCCTTCGTTTCGATGCATATTTACTTCATTTTGATGCTCTTTTTCTTGTTACGATCAACATTTCATTCGTTTTGATGCAGATTTCCTTCTTTTTGATGCTCGTTTTCTCGTTACGATCAATATTTCCTTTCTTTCGATGCATATTTTCTTCGTTTTGATTCTTATTTTCTTGTTACGATCAATATTACCTTCATTTCGATGCATATTTCTTTCATTTTAATGCTCATTTTCTCGTTACGATCAACATTTCCTTCGTTTCGATATACATTTACTTCATTTTGATGCACTTTTTCTAGTTACGATCAGTATTTCCTTCATTTCGATGCATATTTACTTCATTTTTATGCTCATTTTCTTGTTACGATTAACATTTCATTCGTTTCGTTCCAGATTTCCATCATTTTGGTTTTTATGCTCCTTTTCTTGTTACGATCAACATTTCATTCGTTTTGATGCATATTTCCATCATTTTGATTTTGATGCTCCTTTTCTCGTTACAATCAACATTTCCTTCTTTTCGATGCATATTTCCTTCGTTTCAATGCATATTTCCTTTCTTTCGATGCACATTTCCTTCGTTGCGATGCATATTTCCTTCATTTTTATGCATTTTTTTTAGTTACAATCAGCATTTCTTTCGTTTCGATGCATATTTACGTCATTTTTATGCTTCTTTTCTTGTTACGATCAATATTTCATTTGTTTCGATGAAGATTTCCTTCTTTTTGATGCTCATTTTCTTGTTATGATCAATATTTCCTTTGTTTCGATGTATATTTCCTTCATTTTGATGCTCCTTTTCTCGTTATGATCAATATTTCCTCTGTTTCGATGCATATTTTCTTCATTTTGATGCTCCTTTTCTCGTTATGATCAATATTTCCTTTGTTTCGATGAATATTTCCTTCATTTTTATGCTCCTTTTCTTGTTACGATCAATATCTCATCCGTTTCGATGCAGATTTCTTTCTTTTTGATGCTCGTTTTCTCGTTATTATCAATATTTCCTTTATTTTGATGCTCCTTTTCTCATTACGATCAACATTTCCTTCAGTTCGATGGATATTTCCTTCATTTTGATGCACTTTTTCTAGTTACGATCAGTATTTCCTTCGTTTTGATGCATATTTACTTGATGCACCTTTTCTCGTTACGATCAATATTACCTTTATTATCAATATTTTCTTCATTTTGATGCACCTTTTCTTGTTACGATCAACATTTCATTCGTTTCGATGTAGATTTCCATCATTTTGGTTTCGATGCTCCTTTTCTCATTACGATCAACATTTTCTTCATTTTGATACATATTTCCTTCATTTTGATGCTTATTTTCTCGTTACAGTCAACATTACCTACGTTTCGATGCATATTTACTTCGTTTTGATTCTCATTTTCTCGTTACGATCAATATTACCTTCGTCTCGATGCATATTTTCTTCATTTTGATGCTTCTTTTCTCGTTACGATCAACATTTCATTCATTTCGATGCATATTTCCATCATTTTGATTTTGATGCTCATTTTCTCGTTACGATCAATATTTCCTTCATTTTGATGAATATTTCCTTCATTTTGATGCACTTTTTCTCGTTACGATTAGCATTTCCTTCTTTTCGATTCATATTTACTCATTTTGATGCTCCTTTTCATTTTATGATCAACATTTCAATCGTTTCGACGCAGATTTCCTTTTTTTGATGCTCGTTTTCTTGTTATGATCAATATTTCCTTTGTTTCGATGCATATTTCCTTCATTTTAACGCTCCTTTTCCCATTACGATCAACATTTCCTTCGTTTCGATGAATATTTCCTTCATTTTGATGCTCCTTTTCTTGTTACGATCAATATCTCATTCGTTTCGATGCAGATTTCCTTCTTTTTGATGCTCGTTTTCTCGTTATTATCAATATTTCCTTTGTTTTGATGCATATTTCCTTTATTTTGATTCAATTTTTCTAGTTACGATCAATATTACCTTCGTTTCGATGCATATTTCCTTCATTTTGATTCTCTTTTTCTCGATACGATCAATATTTCCTTTATTTCGATGCATATTTACTTCATTTTGATGCTCCTTACCTTCATTTTGATGCATATTTCCTTCATTTTGATGCTCTTTTTCTCGTTATGATCAATATTTACTTTGTTTCGATGCATATTTACTTCATTTTGATGCTCCTTACCTTCATTTTTATGCATATTTCCTTCATTTTGATGCTCTTTTTCTCGTTATGATCAATATTTACTTTGTTTCGATGCATATTTCCTTCATTTTGATGCTCCTTTTCTCTTTACGATCAATATTTCCTTCATTTCGATGAATATTTCCTTCATTTTAATGCTCATTTTCACATTACGATCAATATTTTCTTCGTTTCGATGCATATTTCCTTCATTTTGATGCTCGTTTTCTCGTTACAATCAATATTTTCTTCATTTCAATGCATATTTCCTTTATTTTGATGCACTTTTTCTCGTTACGATCAACATTTCCTTCGTTTCGATGAGTATTTACTTTATTTTGATGATTCTTTTCTTGTTACGATCAACATTTCCTTCGTTTCGATGTATATTAACTTCATTTTGATGTTTATTTTCTCGTTACGATCAACATTACATTCATTTCGATGTAGATTTCCTATTTTTTTTGCTTGTTTTCTCGTTACGATCAATATTCCTTCATTTCGATGCATATTTACTTCATTTTGAAGCTCTTTTTCTTGTTACGATCAACACTTCATTCGTTTTGATGCAGATTTCCTTCTTTTTGATGCTCGTTTTCTCGTTACGATCAATATTTCCTTTCTTTCGATGCATATTTCCTTCGTTTTGATTCTTATTTTCTCGTTACGATCAATATTACCTTCATTTCGATGCATATTTCCTTCATTTTAATGCTCCTTTCCTCGTTACGATCAATATTTCCTTCGTTTCGATATACGTTTACTTTATTTTGATGCACTTTTTCTAGTTACGATCAGCATTTCCTTCATTTCGATGCATATTTACTTTATTTTTATGCTCCTTTTCTTGTTACGATCAACATTTCATTCGTTTCAATGAAGATTTCCTTCTTTTTGATGCTCGTTTTCTTGTTATGATCAATATTTTCTTTATTTCGATGCATATTTCATTCATTTTGATTCTCCTTTTCTCGTTATGATCAATATTTCCTTTGTTTCGCTGCATATTTCCTTCATTTTGATGCTCATTTTCTCGTTATGATCAATATTTCCTTTATTTCGATGAATATTTCTTTCATTTTGATGCTCCTTTTCTTGTACGATCAATATCTCTTCCGTTTCGATGCAGATTTCCTTCTTTTTGATGCTCGATTTCTCATTATTATCAATATTTCCTTTATTTTGATGCTCCTTTTCTCGTTACGATCTACATTTCCTTCAGTTCGATGCATATTTCTTTCATTTTGATGCACTTTTTCTAGTTACGATCAGCATTACCTTCGTTTTGATGCATATTTACTTCATTTTTATGCACATTTTCTTCTTACGATCAACATTTCATTCGTTTCGATGTAGATTTCCATCATTTTGGTTTTGATGCTCCTTTTCTCGTTACGATCAACATTTCATTCGTTTCGATGCATATTTCCTTCATTTTAATGCTCATTTTCTGGTTACAATCAACATTACCTACGTTTCGATGCATATTTTCTTTGTTTTGATTCTCATTTTCTCGTTACGATCAATATTACCTTCGTTTCGATGCATATTTCCTTCATTTTGATTCTCCTTTTCTCGTTACGATCAACATTTTATTTGTTTTGATGCATATTTCCATCATTTTGATTTTGATGCTCCTTTTCTCGTTACGATCAACATTTCCTTCTTTTCGATGCATATTTCCTTCATTTCTATGCATATTTCCTTTGTTTCGATGCACAAATCCTTCGTTTCGATTCATATTTCCTTCATTTTGATGCACTTTTTTTAGTTACGATCAGCATTTCCTTCGTTTTGATGCATATTTACTTCATTTTTATGCTCCTTTTCTTGTTACGATCAACATTTCATTCGTTTCGATGAAGATTTCCCTCTTTTTGATGCTCGTTTTCTTGTTATGATCAATATTTTCTTTGTTTCGATGCATATTTCCTTCATTTTGATGCTCCTTTTCTCGTTACGATCAATATTTCCTTTGTTTCGATGAATATTTCCTTTATTTTGATGCTCCTTTTCTTGTTACAATCAATAACTCATTCGTTTCGATGCAGATTTCCTTCTTTTTGATGCTCATTTTCTCGTTATTATCAATATTTCCTTTGTTTTGATGCATATTTCCTTTATTTGATTCAATTTTTCTAGTTACGATCAATATTACCTTCGTTTCGATGCATATTTCCTTCATTTTGATTCTCTTTTTCTCGATACGATCAATATTTTCTTTATTTAGATGCATATTTACTTCATTTTGATGCTCCTTACCTTCGTTTCGATGCATATTTCCTTCATTTTGATGCTCTTTTTCTCGTTATGATCAATATTTACTTTGTTTCGATGCACATTTCCTTCATTTTGATGCTCCTTTTCTCTTTACGATCAATATTTCCTTCATTTTGGTGAATATTTCCTTCATTTTAATGCTCATTTTCACGTTGCGATCAATATTTCCTTCGTTTCGATGCATATTTCCTTCATTTTGATGCTCGTTTTCTTGTTACAATTAATATTTTCTTCGTTTCGATGCATATTTTCTTTATTTTGATGCACTTTTTCTCATTACGATCAGTATTTCCTTCGTTTCGATGCGTATTTACTTCATTTTGATGATCATTTTCTTGTTACGATCAACATTTCCTTCGTTTCGATGTATATTAACTTCATTTTGATGCTTATTTTCTTGTTACGATCAACATTACATTCATTTCGATGTAGATTTCCTATTTTTTTTGCTTATTTTCTCGTTACGATCAATATTCCTTCGTTTCGATGCATATTTACTTCATTTTGATGCTCTTTTTCTTGTTACGATCAACATTTCATTCGTTTTGATACAGATTTCCTTCTTTTTGATGCTCGTTTTCTCGTTACGATCAATATTTCCTTTCTTTCGATGCATATTTCCTTCGTTTTGATTCTTATTTTCTCGTTACGATCAATATTACCTTTATTTCGATACATATTTCCTTCATTTTAATGCTTCTTTTCTCGTTACGATCAACATTTCCTTCGTTTCGATATACATTTACTTCATTTTGATGCACTATTTCTTGTTACGATCAGCATTTCCTTCATTTCGATGCATATTTACTTCATTTTTATGCTCCTTTTCTTGTTACGATTAACATTTCATTCGTTTCGTTGTAGATTTCCATCATTTTAGTTTTTATGCTCCTTTTCTCGTTACGATCAACATTTCATTCGTTTTGATGCATATTTCCATCATTTTGATTTTGATGATCCTTTTCTCGTTATAATCAACATTTTCTTCTTTTCGATGCATATTTCCTTCGTTTCAATGCATATTTCCTTTGTTTCGATGCACATTTCCTTCGTTGCGATGCATATTTCCTTCATTTTTATGCACTTTTTTTAGTTACAATCAGCATTTCTTTCGTTTCGATGCATATTTACTTCATTTTTATGCTCCTTTTCCTGTTACGATCAATATTTCATTTGTTTCGATGAAGATTTCCTTCTTTTTGATGCTCATTTTCTTGTTATGATCAATATTTCCTTTGTTTCGATGTATATTTCCTTCATTTTGATGCTCCTTTTCTCGTTATGATCAATATTTCCTCTGTTTCGATTCATATTTTCTTCATTTTGATGCTCCTTTTCTCGTTACGATCAATATTTCCTTTGTTTCGATGAATATTTCCTTCATTTTTATGCTCCTTTTCTTGTTACGATCAATATCTCATCCGTTTCGATGCAGATTTCCCTCTTTTTGATGCTCGTTTTCTCGTTATTATCAATATTTCCTTTATTTTGATGCTCCTTTTCTCGTTACGATCAACATTTCCTTCAGTTCGATGGATATTTCCTTCATTTTGATGCACTTTTTCTAGTTACGATCAGTATTTCCTTCATTTTGATGCATATTTACTTGATGCACCTTTTCTCGTTACGATCAATATTACCTTTATTATCAATATTTCCTTCATTTTGATGCACCTTTTCTTGTTACGATCAACATTTCATTCGTTTCGATGTAGATTTCCATCATTTTGGTTTCGATGCTCCTTTTCTCGTTACGATCAACATTTCCTTCATTTTGATACATATTTACATCATTTTGATGCTTATTTTCTCGTTACAGTCAACATTACCTACGTTTCGATGCATATTTACTTCGTTTTGATTCTCATTTTTTCGTTACGATCAATATTACCTTCGTTTCGATGCATATTTTCTTCATTTTGATGCTTCTTTTCTCGTTACGATCAACATTTCATTCGTTTCGATGCATATTTCCATCATTTTGATTTTGATGCTTATTTTCTCGTTACGATCAATATTTCCTTCATTTCAATGCATATTTCCTTCATTTTGATGCACTTTTTCTCGTTACGATCAGCATTTCCTTCTTTTCGATTCATATTTACTCATTTTGATGCTCCTTTTCTTTTTATGATCAACATTTCAATCGTTTCGATGCAGATTTCCTTTTTTTGATGGTCGTTTTCTTGTTATGATCAATATTTCCTTTGTTTCGATGCATATTTCCTTCATTTTAACGCTCCTTTTCCCATTACGATCAACATTTCCTTCGTTTCGATGAATATTTCCTTCATTTTGATGCTCCTTTTCTTGTTACGATCAATATCTCATTCGTTTCGATGCAGATTTCCTTCTTTTTGATGCTCGTTTTCTCGTTATTATCAATATTTCCTTTGTTTTGATGCATATTTCCTTTATTTTGATTCAATTTTTCTAGTTACGATCAATATTACCTTCGTTTCGATGCATATTTCCTTCATTTTGATTCTCTTTTTCTCGATACGATCAATATTTCCTTTATTTCGATGCATATTTACTTCATTTTGATGCTCCTTACCTTCATTTTGATGCATATTTCCTTCATTTTGATGCTCTTTTTCTCGTTATGATCAATATTTACTTTGTTTCGATGCATATTTCCTTCATTTTGATGCTCCTTTTCTCTTTACGATCAATATTTCCTTCATTTCGATGAATATTTCCTTCATTTTAATGCTCATTTTCACGTTACGATCAATATTTTCTTCGTTTGGATGCATATTTCCTTCATTTTGATGCTCGTTTTCTCGTTACAATCAATATTTTCTTCATTTCAATGCATATTTCCATTATTTTGATGCACTTTTTCTCGTTACGATCAACATTTCCTTCGTTTCGATGCGTATTTACTTTATTTTGATGATTCTTTTCTTGTTACGATCAACATTTCCTTATTTTCGATGTATATTAACTTCATTTTGATGCTTATTTTCTCGTTACGATCAACATTACATTCATTTCGATGTAGATTTCCTATTTTTTTTGCTTGTTTTCTCGTTACGATCAATATTCCTTCATTTCGATGCATATTTACTTTATTTTGATGCTCTTTTTCTTGTTACGATCAACATTTCATTCGTTTTGATGCATATTTCCTTCTTTTTGATGCTCGTTTTCTCGTTACGATCAATATTTCCTTTCTTTCGATGCATATTTCCTTCGTTTTGATTCTTATTTTCTCGTTACGATCAATATTACCTTCATTTCGATGCATATTTCCTTCATTTTAATGCTCCTTATCTCGTTACGATCAACATTTCCTTCGTTTCGATATACATTTACTTCATTTTGATGCACTTTTTCTAGTTACGATCAGCATTTCCTTCATTTCGATGCATATTTACTTTATTTTTATGCTCCTTTTCTTGTTACGATCAACATTTCATTCGTTTCAATGAAGATTTCCTTCTTTTTGATGCTCGTTTTCTTGTTATGATCAATATTTTCTTTATTTCGATGCATATTTCCTTCATTTTGATGCTCATTTTCTCGTTATGATCAATATTTCCTTTGTTTCGATGCATATTTCCTTCATTTTGATGCTCATTTTCTCATTATGATCAATATTTCCTTTATTTAGATGAATATTTCTTTCATTTTGATGCTCCTTTTCTTGTACGATCAATATCTCTTCCGTTTCGATGCAGATTTCCTTCTTTTTGATGCTCGATTTCTCATTATTATCAATATTTCCTTTATTTTGATGCTCCTTTTCTCGTTACGATCAACATTTCCTTCAGTTCGATGCATATTTCTTTCATTTTGATGCATTTTTTCTAGTTACGATCAGCATTACCTTCGTTTTGATGCATATTTACTTCATTTTTATGCACCTTTTCTTCTTACGATCAACATTTCATTCGTTTCGATGTAGATTTCCATCATTTTGGTTTTGATGCTCCTTTTCTCGTTACGATCAACATTTCATTCGTTTCGATGCATATTTCCTTCATTTTAATGCTCATTTTCTGGTTACAATCAACATTACCTACGTTTCGATGCATATTTTCTTCGTTTTGATTCTCATTTTCTCGTTACGATCAATATTACCTTCGTTTCGATGCATATTTCCTTCATTTTGATTCTCCTTTTCTCGTTACGATCAACATTTTATTTTTTTTGATGCATATTTCCATCATTTTGATTTTGATGCTCCTTTTCTCGTTACGATCAACATTTCCTTCTTTTCGATGCATATTTCCTTCATTTCTATGCATATTTCCTTTGTTTCGATGCACAAATCCTTCGTTTCGATTCATATTTCCTTCATTTTGATGCACTTTTTTTAGTTACGATCAGCATTTTCTTCGTTTTGATGCATATTTACTTCATTTTTATGCTCCTTTTCTTGTTACGATCAATATTTCATTCGTTTCGATGAAGATTTCCCTCTTTTTGACGCTCGTTTTCTTGTTATGATCAATATTTTCTTTGTTTCGATGCATATTTCCTTCATTTTGATGCTCCTTTTCTCGTTACGATCAATATTTCCTTTGTTTCGATGAATATTTCCTTTATTTTGATGCTCCTTTTCTTGTTACAATCAATATCTCATTCGTTTCGATGCAGATTTCCTTCTTTTTGATGCTCATTTTCTCGTTATTATCAATATTTCCTTTGTTTTGATGCATATTTCCTTTATTTTGATTCAATTTTTCTAGTTACGATCAATATTACCTTCGTTTCGATGCATATTTCCTTCATTTTGATTCTCTTTTTCTCGATACGATCAATATTTCCTTTATTTCGATGCATATTTACTTCATTTTGATGCTCCTTACCTTCGTTTCGATGCATATTTCCTTCATTTTGATGCTCTTTTTCTCGTTATGATCAATATTTACTTTGTTTCGATGCATATTTCCTTCATTTTGATGCTCCTTTTCTCTTTACGATCAATATTTCCTTCATTTTGATGAATATTTCCTTCATTTTAATGCTCATTTTCACGTTACGATCAATATTTCCTCCGTTTCGATGCATATTTCCTTCATTTTGATGCTCGTTTTCTTGTTACAATTAATATTTTCTTCGTTTCGATGCATATTTTCTTTATTTTGATGCACTTTTTCTCATTACGATCAGTATTTCCTTCGTTTCGATGCGTATTTACTTCATTTTGATGATCCTTTTCTTGTTACGATCAACATTTCCTTCGTTTCGATGTATATTAACTTCATTTTGATGCTTATTTTCTTGTTACGATCAACATTACATTCATTTCGATGTAGATTTCCTATTTTTTTTGCTTATTTTCTCGTTACGATCAATATTCCTTCGTTTCGATGCATATTTACTTCATTTTGATGCTCTTTTTCTTGTTACGATCAACATTTCATTCGTTTTGATGCAGATTTCCTTCTTTTTGATGCTCGTTTTCTCGTTACGATCAATATTTCCTTTCTTTCGATGCATATTTCTTTCGTTTTGATTCTTATTTTCTCGTTACGATCAATATTACCTTCATTTCGATGCATATTTCCTTCATTTTAATGCTTCTTTTCTCGTTACGATCAACATTTCCTTCGTTTCGATATACATTTACTTCATTTTGATGCACTTTTTCTTGTTACGATCAGCATTTCCTTCATTTCGATGCATATTTACTTCATTTTTATGCTCCTTTTCTTGTTACGATTAACATTTCATTCGTTTCGTTGCAGATTTCCATCATTTTAGTTTTTATGCTCCTTTTCTCGTTACGATCAACATTTCATTCGTTTTGATGCATATTTCCATCATTTTGATTTTGATGCTCCTTTTCTCGTTATAATCAACATTTCCTTCTTTTCGATGCATATTTCCTTCGTTTCAATGCATATTTCCTTTGTTTCGATGCACATTTCCTTCGTTGCGATGCATATTTCCTTCATTTTTATGCACTTTTTTTAGTTACAATCAGCATTTCTTTCGTTTCGATGCATATTTACTTCATTTTTATGCTCCTTTTCTTGTTACGATCAATATTTCATTTGTTTCGATGAAGATTTCCTTCTTTTTGATGCTCATTTTCTTGTTATGATCAATATTTCCTTTGTTTCGATGTATATTTCCTTCATTTTGATGCTCCTTTTCTCGTTATGATCAATATTTCCTCTGTTTCGATTCATATTTTCTTCATTTTGATGCTCCTTTTCTCGTTACGATCAATATTTCATTTGTTTCGATGAATATTTCCTTCATTTTTATGCTCCTTTTCTTGTTACGATCAATATCTCATCCGTTTCGATGCAGATTTCCTTCTTTTTGATGCTCGTTTTCTCGTTATTATCAATATTTCCTTTATTTTGATGCTCCTTTTCTCGTTACGATCAACATTTCCTTCAGTTCGATGGATATTTCCTTCATTTTGATGCACTTTTTCTAGTTACGATCAGTATTTCCTTCATTTTGATGCATATTTACTTGATGCACCTTTTCTCGTTACGATCAATATTACCTTTATTATCAATATTTCCTTCATTTTGATGCACCTTTTCTTGTTACGATCAACATTTCATTCGTTTCGATGTAGATTTCCATCATTTTGGTTTCGATGCTCCTTTTCTCGTTACGATCAACATTTCCTTCATTTTGATACATATTTCCATCATTTTGATGCTTATTTTCTCGTTACAGTCAACATTACCTACGTTTCGATGCATATTTACTTCGTTTTGATTCTCATTTTCTCGTTACGATCAATATTACCTTCGTTTCGATGCATATTTTCTTCATTTTGATGCTTCTTTTCTCGTTACGATCAACATTTCATTCGTTTCGATGCATATTTCCATCATTTTGATTTTGATGCTTATTTTCTCGTTACGATCAATATTTCCTTCATTTCAATGCATATTTCCTTCATTTTGATGCACTTTTTCTCGTTACGATCAGCATTTCCTTCTTTTCGATTCATATTTACACATTTTGATGCTCCTTTTCTTTTTATGATCAACGCAGATTTCCTTTTTTTGATGCTCGTTTTCTTGTTATGATCAATATTTCCTTTGTTTCGATGCATATTTCCTTCATTTTAACGCTCCTTTTCCCATTACGATCAACATTTCCTTCGTTTCGATGAATATTTCCTTCATTTTGATGCTCCTTTTCTTGTTACGATCAATATCTCATTCGTTTCGATGCAGATTTCCTTCTTTTTGATGCTCGTTTTCTCGTTATTATCAATATTTCCTTTGTTTTGATGCATATTTCCTTTATTTTGATTCAATTTTTCTAGTTACGATCAATATTACCTTCGTTTCGATGCATATTTCCTTCATTTTGATTCTCTTTTTCTCGATACGATCAATATTTCCTTTATTTCGATGCATATTTACTTCATTTTGATGCTCCTTACCTTCATTTTGATGCATATTTCCTTCATTTTGATGCTCTTTTTCTCGTTATGATCAATATTTACTTTGTTTCGATGCATATTTCCTTCATTTTGATGCTCCTTTTCTCTTTACGATCAATATTTCCTTCATTTCGATGAATATTTCCTTCATTTTAATGCTCATTTTCACGTTACGATCAATATTTTCTTCGTTTCGATGCATATTTCCTTCATTTTGATGCTCGTTTTCTCGTTACAATCAATATTTTCTTCATTTCAATGCATATTTCCATTATTTTGATGCACTTTTTCTCGTTACGATCAACATTTCCTTCGTTTCGATGCGTATTTACTTTATTTTGATGATTCTTTTCTTGTTACGATCAACATTTCCTTATTTTCGATGTATATTAACTTCATTTTGATGCTTATTTTCTCGTTACGATCAACATTACATTCATTTCGATGTAGATTTCCTATTTTTTTGCTTGTTTTCTCGTTACGATCAATATTCCTTCATTTCGATGCATATTTACTTTATTTTGATGCTCTTTTTCTTGTTACGATCAACATTTCATTCGTTTTGATGCAGATTTCCTTCTTTTTGATGCTCGTTTTCTCGTTACGATCAATATTTCCTTTCTTTCGATGCATATTTCCTTCGTTTTGATTCTTATTTTCTCGTTACGATCAATATTACCTTCATTTCGATGCATATTTCCTTCATTTTAATGCTCCTTATCTCGTTACGATCAACATTTCCTTCGTTTCGATATACATTTACTTCATTTTGATGCACTTTTTCTAGTTACGATCAGCATTTCCTTCATTTCGATGCATATTTACTTTATTTTTATGCTCCTTTTGTTGTTACGATCAACAATTCATTCGTTTCAATGAAGATTTCCTTCTTTTTGATGCTCGTTTTCTTGTTATGATCAATATTTTCTTTATTTCGATGCATATTTCCTTCATTTTGATGCTCCTTTTCTCGTTATGATCAATATTTCCTTTGTTTCGATGCATATTTCCTTCATTTTGATGCTCATTTTCTCGTTATGATCAATATTTCCTTTATTTCGATGAATATTTCTTTCATTTTGATGTTCCTTTTCTTGTACGATCAATATCTCTTCCGTTTCGATGCAGATTTCCTTCTTTTTGATGCTCGATTTCTCATTATTATCAATATTTCCTTTATTTTGATGCTCCTTTTCTCGTTACGATCAACATTTCCTTCAGTTCGATGCATATTTCTTTCATTTTGATGCACTTTTTCTAGTTACGATCAGCATTACCTTCGTTTTGATGCATATTTACTTCATTTTTATGCACCTTTTCTTCTTACGATCAACATTTCATTCGTTTCGATGTAGATTTCCATCATTTTGGTTTTGATGCTCCTTTTCTCGTTACGATCAACATTTCATTCGTTTCGATGCATATTTCCTTCATTTTAATGCTCATTTTCTGGTTACAATCAACATTACCTACGCTTCGATGCATATTTTCTTCGTTTTGATTCTCATTTTCTCGTTACGATCAATATTACCTTCGTTTCGATGCATATTTCCTTCATTTTGATTCTCCTTTTCTCGTTACGATCAACATTTTATTTGTTTTGATGCATATTTCCATAATTTTGATTTTGATGCTCCTTTTCTCGTTACGATCAACATTTCCTTCTTTTCGATGCATATTTCCTTCATTTCTATGCATATTTCCTTTGTTTCGATGCACAAATCTTCGTTTCGATTCATATTTCCTTCATTTTGATGCATTTTTTTTAGTTACGATCAGCATTTTCTTCGTTTTGATGCATATTTACTTCATTTTTATGCTCCTTTTCTTGTTACGATCAACATTTCATTCGTTTCGATGAAGATTTCCCTCTTTTTGATGCTCGTTTTCTTGTTATGATCAATATTTTCTTTGTTTCGATGCATATTTCCTTCATTTTGATGCTCCTTTTCTCGTTACGATCAATATTTCCTTTGTTTCGATGAATATTTCCTTTATTTTGATGCTCCTATTCTTGTTACAATCAATATCTCATTCGTTTCGATGCAGATTTCCTTCTTTTTGATGCTCATTTTCTCGTTATTATCAATATTTCCTTTGTTTTGATGCATATTTCCTTTATTTTGATTCAATTTTTCTAGTTACGATCAATATTACCTTCGTTTCGATGCATATTTCCTTCATTTTGATTCTCTTTTTCTCGATACGATCAATATTTCCTTTATTTCGATGCATATTTACTTCATTTTGATGCTCCTTACCTTCGTTTCGATGCATATTTCCTTCATTTTGATGCTCTTTTTCTCGTTATGATCAATATTTACTTTGTTTCGATGCATATTTCCTTCATTTTGATGCTCCTATTCTCTTTACGATCAATATTTCCTTCATTTTGATGAATATTTCCTTCATTTTAATGCTCATTTTCACGTTACGATCAATATTTCCTTCGTTTCGATGCATATTTCCTTCATTTTGATGCTCGTTTTCTTGTTACAATTAATATTTTCTTCGTTTCGATGCATATTTTCTTTATTTTGATGCACTTTTTCTCATTACGATCAGTATTTCCTTCGTTTCGATGCGTATTTACTTCATTTTGATGATCCTTTTCTTGTTACGATCAACATTTCCTTCGTTTCGATGTATATTAACTTCATTTTGATGCTTATTTTCTCGTTACGATCAATATTCCTTCGTTTCGATGCATATTTACTTCATTTTGATGCTCTTTTTCTTGTTACGATCAACATTTCATTCGTTTTGATGCAGATTTCCTTCTTTTTGATGCTCGTTTTCTCGTTACGATCAATATTTCCTTTCTTTCGATGCATATTTCCTTCGTTTTGATTCTTATTTTCTCGTTACGATCAATATTACCTTCATTTCGATGCATATTTCCTTCATTTTAATGCTTCTTTTCTCGTTACGATCAACATTTCCTTCGTTTCGATATACATTTACTTCATTTTGATGCACTTTTTCTTGTTACGATCAGCATTTCCTTCATTTCGAAGCATATTTACTTCATTTTTATGCTCCTTTTCTTGTTACGATTAACATTTCATTCGTTTCGTTGCAGATTTCCATCATTTTAGTTTTTATGCTTCTTTTCTCGTTACGATCAACATTTCATTCGTTTTGATGCATATTTCCATCATTTTGATTTTGATGCTCCTTTTCTCGTTATAATCAACATTTCCTTCTTTTCGATGCATATTTCCTTCGTTTCAATGCATATTTCCTTTGTTTCGATGCACATTTCCTCCGTTGCGATGCATATTTCCTTCATTTTTATGCACGTTTTTAGTTACAATCAGCATTTCTTTCGTTTCGATGCATATTTACTTCATTTTTATGCTCCTTTTCTTGTTACGATCAATATTTCATTTGTTTCGATGAAGATTTCCTTCTTTTTGATGCTCATTTTCTTGTTATGATCAATATTTCCTTTGTTTCGATGTATATTTCCTTCATTTTGATGCTCCTTTTCTCGTTATGATCAATATTTCCTCTGTTTCGATTCATATTTTCTTCATTTTGATGCTCCTTTTCTCGTTACGATCAATATTTCCTTTGTTTCGATGAATATTTCCTTCATTTTTATGCTCCTTTTCTTGTTACGATCAATATCTCATCCGTTTCGATGCAGATTTCCTTCTTTTTGATGCTCGTTTTCTCGTTATTATCAATATTTCCTTCATTTTGATGCTCATTTTCTCGTTACGATCAACATTTCCTTCAGTTCGATGGATATTTCCTTCATTTTGATGCACTTTTTCTAGTTACGATCAGTATTTCCTTCATTTTGATGCATATTTACTTGATGCACCTTTTCTCGTTACGATCAATATTACCTTTATTATCAATATTTCCTTCATTTTGATGCACCTTTTCTTGTTACGATCAACATTTCATTCGTTTCGATGTAGATTTCCATCATTTTGGTTTCGATGCTCCTTTTCTCGTTACGATCAACATTTCCTTCATTTTGATACATATTTCCATCATTTTGATGCTTATTTTCTCGTTACAGTCAACATTACCTACATTTCGATGCATATTTACTTCGTTTTGATTCTCATTTTCTCGTTACGATCAATATTACCTTCGTTTCGATGCATATTTTCTTCATTTTGATGCTTCTTTTCTCGTTCCGATCAACATTTCATTCGTTTCGATGCATATTTCCATCATTTTGATTTTGATGCTTATTTTCTCGTTACGATCAATATTTCCTTCATTTCAATGCATATTTCCTTCATTTTGATGCACTTTTTCTCGTTACGATCAGCATTTCCTTCTTTTCGATTCATATTTACACATTTTGTTGCTCCTTTTCTTTTTATGATCAACGCAGATTTCCTTTTTTTGATGCTCGTTTTCTTGTTATGATCAATATTTCCTTTGTTTCGATGCATATTTCCTTCATTTTAACGCTCCTTTTCCCATTACGATCAACATTTCCTTCGTTTCGATGAATATTTCCTTCATTTTGATGCTCCTTTTCTTGTTACGATCAATATCTCATTCGTTTCGAAGCAGATTTCCTTCTTTTTGATGCTCGTTTTCTCGTTATTATCAATATTTCCTTTGTTTTGATGCATATTTCCTTTATTTTGATTCAATTTTTATAGTTACGATCAATATTACCTTCGTTTCGATGCATATTTCCTTCATTTTGATTCTCTTTTTCTCGATACGATCAATATTTCCTTTATTTCGATGCATATTTACTTCATTTTGATGCTCCTTACCTTCGTTTCGATGCATATTTCCTTCATTTTGATGCTCCTATTCTCTTTACGATCAATATTTCCTTCATTTTGATGAATATTTCCTTCATTTTAATGCTCATTTTCACGTTAAGATCAATATTTCCTTCGTTTCGATGCATATTTCCTTCATTTTGATGCTCGTTTTCTTGTTACAATTAATATTTTCTTCGTTTCGATGCATATTTTCTTTATTTTGATGCACTTTTTCTCATTACGATCAGTATTTCCTTCGTTTCGATGCGTATTTACTTCATTTTGATGATCCTTTTCTTGTTACGATCAACATTTCCTTCGTTTCGATGTATATTAACTTCATTTTGATGCTTATTTTCTCGTTACGATCAATATTCCTTCGTTTCGATGCATATTTACTTCATTTTGATGCTCTTTTTCTTGTTACGATCAACATTTCATTCGTTTTGATGCAGATTTCCTTCTTTTTGATGCTCGTTTTCTCGTTACGATCAATATTTCCTTTCTTTCGATGCATATTTCCTTCGTTTTGATTCTTATTTTCTCGTTACGATCAATATTACCTTCATTTCGATGCATATTTCCTTCATTTTAATGCTTCTTTTCTCGTTACGATCAACATTTCCTTCGTTTCGATATACATTTACTTCATTTTGATGCACTTTTTCTTGTTACGATCAGCATTTCCTTCATTTCGAAGCATATTTACTTCATTTTTATGCTCCTTTTCTTGTTACGATTAACATTTCATTCGTTTCGTTGCAGATTTCCATCATTTTAGTTTTTATGCTCCTTTTCTCGTTACGATCAACATTTCATTCGTTTTGATGCATATTTCCATCATTTTGATTTTGATGCTCCTTTTCTCATTATAATCAACATTTCCTTCTTTTCGATGCATATTTCCTTCGTTTCAATGCATATTTCCTTTGTTTCGATGCACATTTCCTTCGTTGCGATGCATATTTCCTTCATTTTTATGCACGTTTTTAGTTACAATCAGCATTTCTTTCGTTTCGATGCATATTTACTTCATTTTTATGCTCCTTTTCTTGTTACGATCAATATTTCATTTGTTTCGATGAAGATTTCCTTCTTTTTGATGCTCATTTTCTTGTTATGATCAATATTTCCTTTGTTTCGATGTATATTTCCTTCATTTTGATGCTCCTTTTCTCGTTATGATCAATATTTCCTCTGTTTCGATTCATATTTTCTTCATTTTGATGCTCCTTTTCTCGTTACGATCAATATTTCCTTTGTTTCGATGAATATTTCCTTCATTTTTATGCTCCTTTTCTTGTTACGATCAATATCTCATCCGTTTCGATGCAGATTTCCTTCTTTTTGATGCTCGTTTTCTCGTTATTATCAATATTTCCTTCATTTTGATGCTCCTTTTCTCGTTACGATCAACATTTCCTTCAGTTCGATGGATATTTCCTTCATTTTGATGCACTTTTTCTAGTTACGATCAGTATTTCCTTCATTTTGATGCATATTTACTTGATGCACCTTTTCTCGTTACGATCAATATTACCTTTATTATCAATATTTCCTTCATTTTGATGCACCTTTTCTTGTTACGATCAACATTTCATTCGTTTCGATGTAAATTTCCATCATTTTGGTTTCGATGCTCCTTTTCTCGTTACGATCAACATTTCCTTCATTTTGATACATATTTCCATCATTTTGATGCTTATTTTCTCGTTACAGTCAACATTACCTACGTTTCGATGCATATTTACTTCGTTTTGATTCTCATTTTCTCGTTACGATCAATATTACCTTCGTTTCGATGCATATTTTCTTCATTTTGATGCTTCTTTTCTCGTTACGATCAACATTTCATTCGTTTCGATGCATATTTCCATCATTTTGATTTTGATGCTTATTTTCTCGTTACGATCAATATTTCCTTCATTTCAATGCATATTTCCTTCATTTTGATGCACTTTTTCTCGTTACGATCAGCATTTCCTTCTTTTCGATTCATATTTACACATTTTGATGCTCCTTTTCTTTTTATGATCAACGCAGATTTCCTTTTTTTGATGCTCGTTTTCTTGTTATGATCAATATTTCCTTTGTTTCGATGCATATTCCCTTCATTTTAACGCTCCTTTTCTTTCTAGTTACGATCAATATTACCTTCGTTTCGATGCATATTTCCTTCATTTTGATTCTCTTTTTCTCGATACGATCAATATTTCCTTTATTTCGATGCATATTTACTTCATTTTGATGCTCCTTACCTTCATTTTGATGCATATTTCCTTCATTTTGATGCTCTTTTTCTCGTTATGATCAATATTTACTTTGTTTCGATGCATATTTCTTTCATTTTGATGCTCCTTTTCTCTTTACGATCAATATTTCCTTCATTTCGATGAATATTTCCTTCATTTTAATGCTCATTTTCACGTTACGATCAATATTTTCTTCGTTTCGATGCATATTTCCTTCATTTTGATGCTCGTTTTCTCGTTACAATCAATATTTTCTTCATTTCAATGCATATTTCCATTATTTTGATGCACTTTTTCTCGTTACGATCAACATTTCCTTCGTTTCGATGCGTATTTACTTTATTTTGATGATTCTTTTCTTGTTACGATCAACATTTCCTTATTTTCGATGTATATTAACTTCATTTTGATGCTTATTTTCTCGTTACGATCAACATTACATTCATTTCGATGTAGATTTCCTATTTTTTTTGCTTATTTTCTTGTTACGATCAATATTCCTTCATTTCGATGCATATTTACTTTATTTTGATGCTCTTTTTCTTGTTACGATCAACATTTCATTCGTTTTGATGCAGATTTCCTTCTTTTTGATGCTCGTTTTCTCGTTACGATCAATATTTCCTTTCTTTCGATGCATATTTCCTTCGTTTTGATTCTTATTTTCTCGTTACGATCAATATTACCTTCATTTCGATGCATATTTCCTTCATTTTAATGCTCCTTATCTCGTTACGATCAACATTTCCTTCGTTTCGATATACATTTACTTCATTTTGATGCACTTTTTCTAGTTACGATCAGCATTTCCTTCATTTCGATGCATATTTACTTTATTTTTATTCTCCTTTTCTTGTTACGATCAACAATTCATTCGTTTCAATGAAGATTTCCTTCTTTTTGATGCTCGTTTTCTTGTTATGATCAATATTTTCTTTATTTCGATGCATATTTCCTTCATTTTGATG
Organism: Pogostemon cablin; assembly: GCA_023678885.1. Lineage (NCBI taxonomy): Eukaryota > Viridiplantae > Streptophyta > Magnoliopsida > Lamiales > Lamiaceae > Pogostemon > Pogostemon cablin. The sequence continues at coordinate 12,149,310 of CM043005.1, forward strand.
CTCATTTTCTCGTTATGATCAATATTTCCTTTGTTTCGATGCATATTTCCTTCATTTTGATGCTCATTTTCTCGTTATGATCAATATTTCCTTTATTTCGATGAATATTTCTTTCATTTTGATGCTCCTTTTCTTGTACGATCAATATCTCTTCCGTTTCGATGCAGATTTCCTTCTTTTTGATGCTCGATTTCTCATTATTATCAATATTTCCTTTATTTTGATGCTCCTTTTCTCGTTACGATCAACATTTCCTTCTGTTCGATGCATATTTCTTTCATTTTGATGCACTTTTTCTAGTTACGATCAGCATTACCTTCGTTTTGATGCATATTTACTTCATTTTTATGCACCTTTTCTTCTTAAGATCAACATTTCATTCGTTTCGATGTAGATTTCCATCATTTTGGTTTTGATGCTCCTTTTCTCGTTACGATCAACATTTCATTCGTTTCGATGCATATTTCCTTCATTTTAATGCTCATTTTCTGGTTACAATCAACATTACCTACGTTTCGATGCATATTTTCTTCGTTTTGATTCTCATTTTCTCGTTACGATCAATATTACCTTCGTTTCGATGCATATTTCCTTCATTTTGATTCTCCTTTTCTCGTTACGATCAACATTTTATTTGTTTTGATGCATATTTCCATCATTTTGATTTTGATGCTCCTTTTCTCGTTACGATCAACATTTCCTTCTTTTCGATGCATATTTCCTTCATTTCTATGCATATTTCCTTTGTTTCGATGCACAAATCCTTCGTTTCGATTCATATTTCCTTCATTTTGATGCACTTTTTTTAGTTACGATCAGCATTTTCTTCGTTTTGATGCATATTTACTTAATTTTTATGCTCCTTTTCTTGTTACGATCAACATTTCATTCGTTTCGATGAAGATTTCCCTCTTTTTGATGCTCGTTTTCTTGTTATGATCAATATTTTCTTTGTTTCGATGCATATTTCCTTCATTTTGATGCTCCTTTTCTCGTTACGATCAATATTTCCTTTGTTTCGATGAATATTTCCTTTATTTTGATGCTCATTTTCTTGTTACAATCAATATCTCATTCGTTTCGATGCAGATTTCCTTCTTTTTGATGCTCATTTTCTCGTTATTATCAATATTTCATTTGTTTTGATGCATATTTCCTTTATTTTGATTCAATTTTTCTAGTTACGATCAATATTACCTTCGTTTCGATGCATATTTCCTTCATTTTGATTATCTTTTTCTCGATACGATCAATATTTCCTTTATTTCGATGCATATTTACTTCATTTTGATGCTCCTTACCTTCGTTTCGATGCATATTTCCTTCATTTTGATGCTCTTTTTCTCGTTATGATCAATATTTACTTTGTTTCGATGCATATTTCCTTCATTTTGATGCTCCTATTCTCTTTACGATCAATATTTCCTTCATTTTGATGAATATTTCCTTCATTTTAATGCTCATTTTCACGTTACGATCAATATTTCCTTCGTTTCGATGCATATTTCCTTCATTTTGATGCTCTTTTTCTTGTTACAATTAATATTTTCTTCGTTTCGATGCATATTTTCTTTATTTTGATGCACTTTTTCTCATTACGATCAGTATTTCCTTCGTTTCGATGCGTATTTACTTCATTTTGATGATCCTTTTCTTGTTACGATCAACATTTCCTTCGTTTCGATGTATATTAACTTCATTTTGATGCTTATTTTCTCGTTACGATCAATATTCCTTCGTTTCGATGCATATTTACTTCATTTTGATGCTCTTTTTCTTGTTACGATCAACATTTCATTCGTTTTGATGCAGATTTCCTTCTTTTTGATGCTCGTTTTCTCGTTACGATCAATATTTCCTTTCTTTCGATGCATATTTCCTTCGTTTTGATTCTTATTTTCTCGTTACGATCAATATTACCTTCATTTCGATGCATATTTCCTTCATTTTAATGCTTCTTTTCTCGTTACGATCAACATTTCCTTCGTTTCGATATACATTTACTTCATTTTGATGCACTTTTTCTTGTTACGATCAGCATTTCCTTCATTTCGATGCATATTTACTTCATTTTTATGCTTCTTTTCTTGTTACGATTAACATTTCATTCGTTTCGTTGCAGATTTCCATCATTTTAGTTTTTATGCTCCTTTTCTCGTTACGATCAACATTTCATTCGTTTTGATGCATATTTCCATCATTTTGATTTTGATGCTCCTTTTCTCGTTATAATCAACATTTCCTTCTTTTCGATGCATATTTCCTTCGTTTCAATGCATATTTCCTTTGTTTCGATGCACATTTCCTTCGTTGCGATGCATATTTCCTTCATTTTTATGCACTTTTTTTAGTTACAATCAGCATTTCTTTCGTTTCGATGCATATTTACTTAATTTTTATGCTCCTTTTCTTGTTACGATCAATATTTCATTTGTTTCGATGAAGATTTCCTTCTTTTTGATGCTCATTTTCTTGTTATGATCAATATTTCCTTTGTTTCGATGTATATTTCCTTCATTTTGATGCTCCTTTTCTCGTTATGATCAATATTTCCTCTGTTTCGATTCATATTTTCTTCATTTTGATGCTCCTTTTCTCGTTACGATCAATATTTCCTTTGTTTCGATGAATATTTCCTTCATTTTTATGCTCCTTTTCTTGTTACGATCAATATCTCATCCGTTTCGATGCAGATTTCCTTCTTTTTGATGCTCGTTTTCTCGTTATTATCAATATTTCCGTCATTTTGATGCTCCTTTTCTCGTTACGATCAACATTTCCTTCAGTTCGATGGATATTTCCTTCATTTTGATGCACTTTTTCTAGTTACGATCAGTATTTCCTTCATTTTGATGCATATTTACTTGATGCACCTTTTCTCGTTACGATCAATATTACCTTTATTATCAATATTTCCTTCATTTTGATGCACCTTTTCTTGTTACGATCAACATTTCATTCGTTTCGATGTAGATTTCCATCATTTTGGTTTCGATGCTCCTTTTCTCGTTACGATCAACATTTCCTTCATTTTGATACATATTTCCATCATTTTGATGCTTATTTTCTCGTTACAGTCAACATTACCTACGTTTCGATGCATATTTACTTCGTTTTGATTCTCATTTTCTCGTTACGATCAATATTACCTTCGTTTCGATGCATATTTTCTTCATTTTGATGCTTCTTTTCTCGTTACGATCAACATTTCATTCGTTTCGATGCATATTTCCATCATTTTGATTTTGATGCTTATTTTCTCGTTACGATCAATATTTCCTTCATTTCAATGCATATTTCCTTCATTTTGATGCACTTTTTCTCGTTACGATCAGCATTTCCTTCTTTTCGATTCATATTTACACATTTTGATGCTCCTTTTCTTTTTATGATCAACGCAGATTTCCTTTTTTTGATGCTAGTTTTCTTGTTATGATCAATATTTCCTTTGTTTCGATGCATATTCCCTTCATTTTAACGCTCCTTTTCTTTCTAGTTACGATCAATATTACCTTCGTTTCGATGCATATTTCCTTCATTTTGATTCTCTTTTTCTCGATACGATCAATATTTCCTTTATTTCGATGCATATTTACTTCATTTTGATGCTCCTTACCTTCATTTTGATGCATATTTCCTTCATTTTGATGCTCTTTTTCTCGTTATGATCAATATTTACTTTGTTTCGATGCATATTTCTTTCATTTTGATGCTCCTTTTCTCTTTACGATCAATATTTCCTTCATTTCGATGAATATTTCCTTCATTTTAATGCTCATTTTCACGTTACGATCAATATTTTCTTCGTTTCGATGCATATTTCCTTCATTTTGATGCTCGTTTTCTCGTTACAATCAATATTTTCTTCATTTCAATGCATATTTCCATTATTTTGATGCACTTTTTCTCGTTACGATCAACATTTCCTTCGTTTCGATGCGTATTTACTTTATTTTGATGATTCTTTTCTTGTTACGATCAACATTTCCTTATTTTCGATGTATATTAACTTCATTTTGATGCTTATTTTCTCGTTACGATCAACATTACATTCATTTCGATGTAGATTTCCTATTTTTTTTGCTTATTTTCTTGTTACGATCAATATTCCTTCATTTCGATGCATATTTACTTTATTTTGATGCTCTTTTTCTTGTTACGATCAACATTTCATTCGTTTTGATGCAGATTTCCTTCTTTTTGATGCTCGTTTTCTCGTTACGATCAATATTTCCTTTCTTTCGATGCATATTTCCTTCGTTTTGATTCTTATTTTCTCGTTACGATCAATATTACCTTCATTTCGATGCATATTTCCTTCATTTTAATGCTCCTTATCTCGTTACGATCAACATTTCCTTCGTTTCGATATACATTTACTTCATTTTGATGCACTTTTTCTAGTTACGATCAGCATTTCCTTCATTTCGATGCATATTTACTTTATTTTTATTCTCCTTTTCTTGTTACGATCAACAATTCATTCGTTTCAATGAAGATTTCCTTCTTTTTGATGCTCGTTTTCTTGTTATGATCAATATTTTCTTTATTTCGATGCATATTTCCTTCATTTTGATGCTCATTTTCTCGTTATGATCAATATTTCCTTTGTTTCGATGCATATTTCCTTCATTTTGATGCTCATTTTCTCGTTATGATCAATATTTCCTTTATTTCGATGAATATTTCTTTCATTTTGATGCTCCTTTTCTTGTACGATCAATATCTCTTCCGTTTCGATGCAGATTTCCTTCTTTTTGATGCTCGATTTCTCATTATTATCAATATTTCCTTTATTTTGATGCTCCTTTTCTCGTTACGATCAACATTTCCTTCTGTTCGATGCATATTTCTTTCATTTTGATGCACTTTTTCTAGTTACGATCAGCATTACCTTCGTTTTGATGCATATTTACTTCATTTTTATGCACCTTTTCTTCTTACGATCAACATTTCATTCGTTTCGATGTAGATTTCCATCATTTTGGTTTTGATGCTCCTTTTCTCGTTACGATCAACATTTCATTCGTTTCGATGCATATTTCCTTCATTTTAATGCTCATTTTCTGGTTACAATCAACATTACCTACGTTTCGATGCATATTTTCTTCGTTTTGATTCTCATTTTCTCGTTACGATCAATATTACCTTCGTTTCGATGCATATTTCCTTCATTTTGATTCTCCTTTTCTCGTTACGATCAACATTTTATTTGTTTTGATGCATATTTCCATCATTTTGATTTTGATGCTCCTTTTCTCGTTACGATCAACATTTCCTTCTTTTCGATGCATATTTCCTTCATTTCTATGCATATTTCCTTTGTTTCGATGCACAAATCCTTCGTTTCGATTCATATTTCCTTCATTTTGATGCACTTTTTTTAGTTACGATCAGCATTTTCTTCGTTTTGATGCATATTTACTTCATTTTTATGCTCCTTTTCTTGTTACGATCAACATTTCATTCGTTTCGATGAAGATTTCCCTCTTTTTGATGCTCGTTTTCTTGTTATGATCAATATTTTCTTTGTTTCGATGCATATTTCCTTCATTTTGATGCTCCTTTTCTCGTTACGATCAATATTTCCTTTGTTTCGATGAATATTTCCTTTATTTTGATGCTCCTTTTCTTGTTACAATCAATATCTCATTCGTTTCGATGCAGATTTCCTTCTTTTTGATGCTCATTTTCTCGTTATTATCAATATTTCATTTGTTTTGATGCATATTTCCTTTATTTTGATTCAATTTTTCTAGTTACGATCAATATTACCTTCGTTTCGATGCATATTTCCTTCATTTTGATTATCTTTTTCTCGATACGATCAATATTTCCTTTATTTCGATGCATATTTACTTCATTTTGATGCTCCTTACCTTCGTTTCGATGCATATTTCCTTCATTTTGATGCTCTTTTTCTCGTTATGATCAATATTTACTTTGTTTCGATGCATATTTCCTTCATTTTGATGCTCCTATTCTCTTTACGATCAATATTTCCTTCATTTTGATGAATATTTCCTTCATTTTAATGCTCATTTTCACGTTACGATCAATATTTCCTTCGTTTCGATGCATATTTCCTTCATTTTGATGCTCTTTTTCTTGTTACAATTAATATTTTCTTCGTTTCGATGCATATTTTCTTTATTTTGATGCACTTTTTCTCATTACGATCAGTATTTCCTTCGTTTCGATGCGTATTTACTTCATTTTGATGATCCTTTTCTTGTTACGATCAACATTTCCTTCGTTTCGATGTATATTAACTTCATTTTGATGCTTATTTTCTCGTTACGATCAATATTCCTTCGTTTCGATGCATATTTACTTCATTTTGATGCTCTTTTTCTTGTTACGATCAACATTTCATTCGTTTTGATGCAGATTTCCTTCTTTTTGATGCTCGTTTTCTCGTTACGATCAATATTTCCTTTCTTTCGATGCATATTTCCTTCGTTTTGATTCTTATTTTCTCGTTACGATCAATATTACCTTCATTTCGATGCATATTTCCTTCATTTTAATGCTTCTTTTCTCGTTACGATCAACATTTCCTTCGTTTCGATATACATTTACTTCATTTTGATGCACTTTTTCTTGTTACGATCAGCATTTCCTTCATTTCGATGCATATTTACTTCATTTTTATGCTTCTTTTCTTGTTACGATTAACATTTCATTCGTTTCGTTGCAGATTTCCATCATTTTAGTTTTTATGCTCCTTTTCTCGTTACGATCAACATTTCATTCGTTTTGATGCATATTTCCATCATTTTGATTTTGATGCTCCTTTTCTCGTTATAATCAACATTTCCTTCTTTTCGATGCATATTTCCTTCGTTTCAATGCATATTTCCTTTGTTTCGATGCACATTTCCTTCGTTGCGATGCATATTTCCTTCATTTTTATGCACTTTTTTTAGTTACAATCAGCATTTCTTTCGTTTCGATGCATATTTACTTAATTTTTATGCTCCTTTTCTTGTTACGATCAATATTTCATTTGTTTCGATGAAGATTTCCTTCTTTTTGATGCTCATTTTCTTGTTATGATCAATATTTCCTTTGTTTCGATGTATATTTCCTTCATTTTGATGCTCCTTTTCTCGTTATGATCAATATTTCCTCTGTTTCGATTCATATTTTCTTCATTTTGATGCTCCTTTTCTCGTTACGATCAATATTTCCTTTGTTTCGATGAATATTTCCTTCATTTTTATGCTCCTTTTCTTGTTTCGATCAATATCTCATCCGTTTCGATGCAGATTTCCTTCTTTTTGATGCTCGTTTTCTCGTTATTATCAATATTTCCTTCATTTTGATGCTCCTTTTCTCGTTACGATCAACATTTCCTTCAGTTCGATGGATATTTCCTTCATTTTGATGCACTTTTTCTAGTTACGATCAGTATTTCCTTCATTTTGATGCATATTTACTTGATGCACCTTTTCTCGTTACGATCAATATTACCTTTATTATCAATATTTCCTTCATTTTGATGCACCTTTTCTTGTTACGATCAACATTTCATTCGTTTCGATGTAGATTTCCATCATTTTGGTTTCGATGCTCCTTTTCTCGTTACGATCAACATTTCCTTCATTTTGATACATATTGCCATCATTTTGATGCTTATTTTCTCGTTACAGTCAACATTACCTACGTTTCGATGCATATTTACTTCGTTTTGATTCTCATTTTCTCGTTACGATCAATATTACCTTCGTTTCGATGCATATTTTCTTCATTTTGATGCTTCTTTTCTCGTTACGATCAACATTTCATTCGTTTCGATGCATATTTCCATCATTTTGATTTTGATGCTTATTTTCTCGTTACGATCAATATTTCCTTCATTTCAATGCATATTTCCTTCATTTTGATGCACTTTTTCTCGTTACGATCAGCATTTCCTTCTTTTCGATTCATATTTACTCATTTTGATGCTCCTTTTCTTTTTATGATCAACATTTCAATCGTTTCGATGCAGATTTCCTTTTTTTGATGCTCGTTTTCTTGTTATGATCAATATTTCCTTTGTTTCGATGCATATTTCCTTCATTTTAACGCTCCTTTTCCCATTACGATCAACATTTCCTTCGTTTCGATGAATATTTCCTTCATTTTGATGCTCCTTTTCTTATTACGATCAATATCTCATTCGTTTCGATGCAGATTTCCTTCTTTTTGATGCTCGTTTTCTCGTTATTATCAATATTTCCTTTGTTTTGATGCATATTTCCTTTATTTTGATTCAATTTTTCTAGTTACGATCAATATTACCTTCGTTTCGATGCATATTTCCTTCATTTTGATTCTCTTTTTCTCGATACGATCAATATTTCCTTTATTTCGATGCATATTTACTTCATTTTGATGCTCCTTACCTTCATTTTGATGCATATTTCCTTCATTTTGATGCTCTTTTTCTCGTTATGATCAATATTTACTTTGTTTCGATGCATATTTCCTTCATTTTGATGCTCTTTTTCTCTTTACGATCAATATTTCCTTCATTTCGATGAATATTTCCTTCATTTTAATGCTCATTTTCACGTTACGATCAATATTTTCTTCGTTTCGATGCATATTTCCTTCATTTTGATGCTCGTTTTCTCGTCACAATCAATATTTTATTCATTTCAATGCATATTTCCATTATTTTGATGCACTTTTTCTCGTTACGATCAACATTTCCTTCGTTTCGATGCGTATTTACTTTATTTTGATGATTCTTTTCTTGTTACGATCAACATTTCCTTATTTTCGATGTATATTAACTTCATTTTGATGCTTATTTTCTCGTTACGATCAACATTACATTCATTTCGATGTAGATTTCCTATTTTTTTTGCTTGTTTTCTCGTTACGATCAATATTCCTTCATTTCGATGCATATTTACTTTATTTTGATGCTCTTTTTCTTGTTACGATCAACATTTCATTCGTTTTGATGCAGATTTCCTTCTTTTTGATGCTCGTTTTCTCGTTACGATCAATATTTCCTTTCTTTCGATGCATATTTCCTTCGTTTTGATTCTTATTTTCTCGTTACGATCAATATTACCTTCATTTCGATGCATATTTCCTTCATTTTAATGCTCCTTATCTCGTTACGATCAACATTTCCTTCGTTTCGATATACATTTACTTCATTTTGATGCACTTTTTCTAGTTACGATCAGCATTTCCTTCATTTCGATGCATATTTACTTTATTTTTATGCTCCTTTTCTTGTTACGATCAACATTTCATTCGTTTCAATGAAGATTTCCTTCTTTTTGATGCTCGTTTTCTTGTTATGATCAATATTTTCTTTATTTCGATGCATATTTCCTTCATTTTGATGCTCCTTTTCTCGTTATGATCAATATTTCCTTTGTTTCGATGCATATTTCCTTCATTTTGATGCTCATTTTCTCGTTACGATCAATATTTCCTTTATTTCGATGAATATTTCTTTCATTTTGATGCTCCTTTTCTTGTACGATCAATATCTCTTCCATTTCGATGCAGATTTTCTTCTTTTTGATGCTCGATTTCTCGTTATTATCAATATTTCCTTTATTTTGATGCTCATTTTCTCGTTACGATCAACATTTCCTTCAGTTCGATGCATATTTCTTTCATTTTGATGCACTTTTTCTAGTTACGATCAGCATTTCCTTCGTTTTGATTCATATTTACTTCATTTTTATGCACCTTTTCTTGTTATGATCAACATTTCATTCGTTTCGATGTAGATTTCCATCATTTTGGTTTTGATGCTCCTTTTCTCGTTATGATCAACATTTCATTCGTTTCGATGCATATTTCCTTCATTTTGATGCTCATTTTCTGGTTACAATCAACATTACCTACGTTTCGATGCATATTTTCTTCGTTTTGATTCTCAGTTTCTCATTACGATCAATATTACCTTCGTTTCGATGCATATTTCCTTCATTTTGATTCTCCTTTTCTCGTTACGATCAACATTTTATTTGTTTTGATGCATATTTCCATCATTTTGATTTTAATGCTCCTTTTCTCGTTACGATCAATATTTCCTTCTTTTCGATGCATATTTCCTTCATTTCTATGCATATTTCCTTTGTTTCGATGCACAAATCCTTCGTTCCGATTCATATTTCCTTCATTTTGATGCACTTTTTTTAGTTACGATCAGCATTTCCTTCGTTTTGATGCATATTTACTTCATTTTTATGCTCCTTTTCTTGTTGCGATCAACATTTCATTCGTTTCGATGAAGATTTCCTTCTTTTTGATGCTCGTTTTCTTGTTATGATCAATATTTTCTTTTTTTCGATGCATATTTCCTTCATTTTGATGCTCCTTTTCTCGTTACGATCAATATTTCTTTTGTTTCGATGAATATTTCCTTTATTTTGATGCTGCTTTTCTTGTTACAATCAATATCTCATTCGTTTCGATGCAGATTTCCTTCTTTTTGATGCTCATTTTCTCGTTATTATCAATATTTCCTTTGTTTTGATGCATATTTCCTTTATTTTGATTCGATTTTTCTAGTTATGATCAATATTACCTTCGTTTCGATGCATATTTCCTTCATTTTGATTCTCTTTTTCTCGATATGATCAATATTTCCTTTATTTCGATGCATATTTACTTCATTTTGATGCTCCTTACCTTCGTTTCGATGCATATTTCCTTCATTTTGATGCTCTTTTTCTCGTTATGATCAATATTTACTTTGTTTTGATGCATATTTCCTTTATTTTGATGCTCCTTTTCTCTTTACGATCAATATTTCCTTCATTTCGATGAATATTTCCTTCATTTTAATGCACATTTTCACGTTACGATCAATATTTCCTTCGTTTCGATGCATATTTCCTTCATTTTGATTTTCGTTTTCTCGTTACAATTAATATTTTCTTCGTTCGATGCATATTTTCTTTATTTTGATGTACTTTTTCTCGTTACGATCAGCATTTCCTTCGTTTCGATGCGTATTTACTTCATTTTGATGATCCTTTTCTTGTTACGATCAACATTTCCTTCGTTTCGATGTATATTAACTTCATTTTGTTGCTTATTTTCTCGTTACGATCAGCATTACATTCATTTCGATGTAGATTTCCTACTTTTTTGCTTGTTTTCTCGTTACGATCAATATTCCTTCATTTCGATGCATATTTACTTTATTTTGATGCTCTTTTTCTTGTTACGATCAACATTTCATTCGTTTTGATGCAGATTTCCTTCTTTTTTATGCTCGTTTTCTCGTTACGATCAATATTTCCTTTCTTTCGATGCATATTTCCTTCATTTTAATGCTCCTTTTCTCGTTACGATCAACATTTCCTTCGTTTCGATATACATTTACTTCATTTTGATGCACTTTTTCTAGTTACGATCAGCATTTCCTTCATTTCGATGCATATTTACTTCATTTTTATGCTCCTTTTCTTGTTACGATTAACATTTCATTCGTTTCGTTGCAGATTTCCATCATTTTAGTTTTTATGCTCCTTTTCTCGTTACGATCAACATTTCATTCGTTTTGATGCATATTTCCATCATTTTGATTTTGATGCTCCTTTTCTCGTTACAATCAACATTTCCTTCTTTTCGATGCATATTTCCTTCGTTTCAATGCATATTTCCTTTGTTTCGATGCACATTTCCTTCGTTGCGATGCATATTTCCTTCATTTTTATGCACTTTTTTTAGTTACAATTAGAATTTCTTCTGTTCGATGCATATTTACTTCATTTTTATGCTCCTTTTCTTGTTACGATCAATATTTCATTTGTTTCGATGAAGATTTCCTTCTTTTTGATGCTCATTTTCTTGTTATGATCAATATTTCCTTTGTTTCGATGTATATTTCCTTCATTTTGATGCTCCTTTTCTCGTTATGATCAATATTTCCTCTGTTTCGATGCATAGTTTCTTCATTTTGATGCTCCTTTTCTCGTTACGATCAATATTTCCTTTGTTTCGATGAATATTTCCTTCATTTTTATGCTCCTTTTCTTGTTACGATCAATATCTCATCCGTTTCGATGCAGATTTCCTTCTTTTTGATGCTCGTTTTCTCGTTATTATCAATATTTCCTTTATTTTGATGCTCCTTTTCTCGTTACGATCAACATTTCCTTCAGTTCGATGGATATTTCCTTCATTTTGATGCACTTTTTCTAGTTACGATCAGTATTTCCTTCATTTTGATGCATATTTACTTGATGCACCTTTTCTCGTTACGATCAATATTACCTTTATTATCAATATTTCCTTCATTTTGATGCACCTTTTCTTGTTACGATCAACATTTCATTCGTTTCGATGTAGATTTCCATCATTTTGGTTTCGATGCTCCTTTTCTCAATACGATCAACATTTCTTTCATTTTGATACATATTTCCTTCATTTTGATGCTTATTTTTGTTGGATTGTATACTAAAAGTCTAGCTTTAGTATGAACAATGTCATAACAATATTTGAAATGAGAATCATTGATCAAACGATTGCATCTTATAATTTATTTTATATGCATGATACAATAGTCCATTTACTTTATACTGTAGATAATATGTTGTGCGACAACACGCAGAAGATCATATTATCGGTTTCCTTATAAAGTATAAACAGATGCTTACAACTGAGATAGACGGGGACTCTCTATCGGTATGGTTGTAGTGTGGTTTGGTATTAGCTTGTCTTGGCTATAGAATCACATTAGTGCACTTATGTGTATTGAGCAGGACCGCCTGAGATCGTTCGACTTATACTGACTTATAGAAGAACTTGATCTCTGTTATTATGGAAGTTCGTGCTCTTAATCCCTATACAATAACCTCGACACGTAGGGCAGTATGTATTTCTTTGATTCATCAATGGGTGAGATTTATAAGTATTAAATCAACAAACTCGGTGAGTTGGGAAGTAGTGCTGTATCTATGGTGTGCTGTTGATTGTAGAAGGAATTCATGTCCGTTATAGGTTGATGATGTCCCCTTGAGGAGCTCATAAGGTTTATCATGTAAATCTTGCAAGTGGATTAATTTCCGGCATGATAATAAGGTTGAGTGGTACTACTCTCGGATGAGATATTAATTAATTTGAGTTGTCAGTAACTTAATTAATTAATGGACATTGTATATCTTAAACATGGGGAGAATATTGGGCTTATAATAAGAAGGAGCCCAGAACATAATTTTGGGATTGGACGGGTAGTGCAGTAATAATATTTTAATGGACTATATTATTATTATTGGATTTAATTAAAAGCTTTGGGCTAAGCTTGGTTAATTAAATTCAATTGAGGCCCAGCCCAATTTCTCCTCCTGGTCCCTGCTGTAGCCCAAGTATATAAGTCATCTCAGTTCCTGTTAAACCTAAGTGTGTGCCTCATTTGACATACGGGAGACAACAGAGAACAGATTGAGAGAACTCTGGGGATTGTTGACCACCCAACACCAGAGTTGACTTTGGGACATACGGTAGAAGATCAGAGGTGTTCTTCACTGCTGTTCATCCTCTACATCGACCCAGAAGTACGGTAAACATTTTAATTGCTTCCGCTGATTGTTTGCCTGAAACTGAAATCCTAACAATCACATTGATCCACACGATCCAATTGCCAACAATGGTATCAGAGCGTTGGTTTTGTGGTCAAACGTGAACCGTTAGGTTGAGTTTTGTGATTATATGATTAATTGTTTTTAATCTATTTTTAATCACATGTTTTATGAGCCATTCGTGTGTTCCTCATCATGATAGAAGGTTGTATGTTTGGGATATGTTATGTGTCCATTATTCATGTAATTGTGTGTGATTATTGTGATTGTATACACTGTACACACACGGATGAATAGATGGTTTTTGCTTGCTGGTATATGCTCTTTTACACGGCTTTCAAAAACACACACAAGAAAGAATACAACCCAGAAAAACACACACGCTTCTAGACTTTGAACGGCGATCGGGCGATGACCGGACGGCGGCGACGCTCAATTGAGGGAAAGCTCAGATCTGGTGGCGCTGATCTGGTGGCGCTGAAGGCGGTGGCTATCCCACGACTGCACGTCGAAGGCGCTGTGTCGGCGCGACTTGGAGGTTCTCGGACTTGCGGCGATCGGGCGATTCCTCCAGAATTTCCGAGCGAGTTCTTTATGGACCACGGCGGAGTTCAGGGTGGCGATTCCAGATCGTTGAGTCAGATGGCGGATCCCATCCGGAGGGCTGTCTTGTCGTCTGGCGGCGGCAAGGTCAGCGATGGCAGGTGACTGGACGGCGCGTTGGACTCCGTCGCGTCTCGCCGGAGTGACGCATTTTGGCGATCCGGAAATTCTGCATGCGCCACTGTTGGTCGGCGATAGCGCGGCAGGCGGGCACGGCTGTCGAGCTCAAATCACTGACGGCTATCGGTGTGGCTCCGATTGGCTTTCGGAGCGGCCGGTTGGCTGTAGGCGCGGTGCCAGTTGGCTGTCGACGGTGGCTGGCTGGCGCGGCGTTGCTGGTAGGTCTGGCGTCCGGTGAGGATGGTTGCAGGTGCGTGTCGAGGGTCAGTCTCGTTGGAGTCTTAACGGCGCATCTCCGGCGGAGCTGTCGGGTCTTGACGGCGCCAGACGAACTCCGGTCGCCGGGAGCAGAGGACTGGCGGCGCTGTTGGGTCGTCGTGTGGCGGACGGCAGTGTGGGCTCCATCGTTGTGACTGGAAGGATGAGGGGGCGGCTGTTTTAGGGCAGCGAAGATGATTCTTTTTGCTGGGCCTATTTTATTGAGTTTGGGCTGCCCTAATTAGATTTTGGGCTGTTGTGATGGGCCGTGCAGGATGGAGAATTATATATGGGCTGGATGTTGGGCCCAATTCAATTATTTATAGAATGCTTCTTTGGTTAAGGTTCCTGGACCGGTTTGGGCATTGTATAGGTGTCTTTGATGGGCCTATTTCTAGCTAGAGGGCTGCTCAATTTTTTTTTTTAATTTGGTTTTGGGCTATTGGGCCCAATTTTAATTAAAATGGTAAATGGGCTACTGGGCAATATTAATTGCTGGTTTTTAATTAATTGTGGGTAATGGGCCAAGCATGATTAATTAATTTTATTAATGGACTTTTTGTGCTAGTGGGCTTGGTGGATTTAATTTATTTTTGGGCTGAGTATATGGGTCATGGATAATGGGCTTGATTAATTAATTAATCTGCTGCTCATTTTGTGCTTATTTGTTGCTCTTGGGCCCAAATTAATTAATCCACTATTTATGCAATTAATTAATGTTATATAACTGATTAATTGATTTAATTGTCAATTATTGTTGTATATGTGTAAGGCATGTTCTATGTGATTTACTTATTTAAATTGCTATTAATAGAAGCATGTCTTAGTTGTATATTTTATTCTGAAATATTATATGCATGTTTAAAACCCTCGGTGTTAAATAACTAAGTGGGAGAGGGGATTGGTAATAAATTCCCGCGGCCTCCATTATTGGTTTGTAAGTGATGTGAGTAAACTTGCGTGTTGGCATAGGCCTTCCTCCCTAACGGATGAGTTTATTCACGGATCACTGGTACAGACTTCATAAATAATTATTGTTTGTAATGTGGCACATAAACTTGCGTGTTGGCATAGGCCTTCCTCCCTAACGGATGAGTTTGTGTGCGGTACACTGGTACAAACTTATAATTGATGATTGTAGGAAGCTACCCGAGCGCGTGTGTACTTCTCCAACTATAAGGCACATAAGCTCGCGCAGTGGACTTGAGATCAAATAATGGTGTACACTTAGGTGTAAATAATTAGTATCCTCCCCAACGGAGTCACTGCTATTATTTGCATGGCTAAAGAGTAACCGACTATTAATTATTTTGTCATAAAGTTAGGTTGACAAATGAAATTAATGGGTAAAACCTTCTCTTGTAAATGTTCGGGTTTGTAAACGTCCACACTAACGTGGCTTGCAGACTCACGGTGCTTGAGATGTCGGTGAATTTTATTTTATATTGTTTTGAGGAAAACAATATAAAAGGATAAAATTCGAAGTTTTGATCAGTAAATTTAATCGTGATTCTCTGTATTTCGAATAGTTTTAGTCTCACTAATTGTTAACTAAAAGACATTATATTTACTTGTCCAAATTAGTTGATTAGAAAAGAATCTTGGTTTTGAAAATTTAGTGCTTAAGAAAATACAAGTGTGTTCTCTCATAGGACGGCTCATGATGCCTGTTAATGTCTCTAGTGAAGAGATGAGAGGTTCATAGAAATATGATGGTCTCATGTAACTCTTTGGATACTTGAGTAATTTAAAAGGCGCAAGATCATGATAGAATTTGATGAATGAATTGGAAATATATATGGAATAGAAGTTGAAAGGGAAACCTAAGCCAATTTTATTCTACATAATTGCTTAAATGTTTTGAGTAAGTTCCACCTGAATTACAAAAGGATGTAAATGGTGGGAAACTTCTGACAAAACATGTGGCAAAGGGAAAGCCATTTTCATCATGATGTGAACAAGTTTAATATCTTATTTACTAATGATTTAAACATGATTAGTGATGGCATCTACTGACTCGAACTGTGTAGATACTGGAATCACTAAATGTTTTTCACTTAGTAAGGATAAGATTGTAATGACATGGGTAAAACTACAAAGGTAGTGGCTATTGCAGTGGGAGTTGTTTATTTATCTCATGATAAGAATAAACGATTGATTATGAGAAATTGCCTTTACGTACATTTCATAGAAAGAATTTGATTTCGGTTTCTATGCATTAACGGATGGACACTTCATTTAATTTAAATGACATGGTCATAGTAATGAGGAATGAGGCTTTAATCCGTTAAAGTACGTTGGTGGATAATAAGTATACTCTTAAATCATGTTCATCCCACAGATGCAATAAATAATAATTAATAATGCATCTTCTAAAATTAGTAAGAGAAAGGAACCTTCGGAGATGAACTAAACATACATTTGGCGTCTAAGACTAATTCATTTTACTTGAGTAGGATTCAAAAGTTGATAGCCGATAGACCGTAAGGTTTATCTGAAGTGGAAACTATCGGACTTGCGAGTCGTGCTTGGAAGTAAAACTGATTAACTGCCTTTTCAAGGCTGTGGGGTATAGAGCCAAAGATATATATGTTGGAATTAGTTCATTCTGATTCAAGCGAACCTAACAATATCCAGGCAAGAGGTGGTTATGAATATTCAAAGATTATTCTGGGAACCGATATATTTATTTGATGCACTGCATGTCTAAGTTCTTGGATTAATTCAAGAATTATAAGGCTGGTACAGTGAGCGTCATGGAAAATATATCACATCATTACGATTCAATCGTGATGATGAAGACCTCTTAGGATAGTTAGGAACTAATAATCAGAAGTTGAGATTAAATCTCAAGTTGACTACACCGGGCATGCCCCAGCTGAATGGTGTGGTGAGTAGAAGGGATAAGGCTTTTATGGTTATGATTAGATAGATGATGAATTATTTGGAATAATTAAATTCATTTTATGGATATACCCTAGATACAGTAATTCGTGTAACATTTGTCTGTATATGGGATATCCTAGAAAAATGGAGAGTGATTTATTTAGTCCAAAAGATCAAAGGGTGATTGTCAACACAAACACTAGATCTTTGGAAAAGGACTATGTAATAAATCACAAGCCCATGTATAAGTTGTTCTAAAGGAAGTGAGAGGAAAACACTAAGTATAAGTACCAAGTGTACAAGAGGATATACCACAAGGTAAACTGCAACGCGTGTCACGTCTGATACACAATTACATGTAGTGCCTTGTCGTAGTGGGAAGGTTGTGTGACAACTCATAAATATATGTTTGGGAGAGTCGTGAGACTTGATCCCTAGTGAACATGGTATTATCCCACGGATACGACATAGCTCTACAAGATTAAAATGCGGAATCTTAGTAAGTTGCAATGTACGTTGAAATAGAATCTACGGATTCTATATTAAGTCTGGGAACTTGTATGACCACTAAATGGTGTAAAAACCATTGCAAGTGATCATAGGAAATAAAAGAGGATCATACGGAAAGGTGAAAATCTTGGAAGCAAAGCTTGTTGCGAAAAGATGTACTCAGAAAGAAATGGTTCGATTATGAGGGAACATATTCGCTGGTAGCTATGCTTAAATTGATCCGGATTCTTTTATTTATTGCTGCTCATATTAAATTATGAGGGACAGCAAATAGATGTCAAGACAGCTTTCCTGATTGGAAGTCTTGAGGAAAACATCTATGTGAAGCAACCAGAGTAATTCATTGCAAAGTACTAATAGCATTTTGATAGTAAGCTTAAAAGTGTCCAGCGATGGACTAAAGCAAGTTTTAAGATCGTGAAGCATCTGTTTTGATTAGATAATCCAGTGGCATGGATTTAAATCAATGAGCGGATGAGTCTTGTGTGTTGTAAAGAGTGACGGAAACGTGGTGGTGGTTTTTGTACTATACGTAGATAGTATCTTGCTCATTGGAGACAATGAAAGAGTATTATCGGGCGTATGGGTACGGTTAATAAAGCGGTAGATATGAAGGACTTAAGAAAGGCAAATATATCCTTTTGATCACGGTAATACGGATCACAAGAAAGGACATTATGCTTATCTCAAGTTTCATAAAATGATACAGTCCATACTCGTTTAGCATGTAAATTTATCTAAGTGAATGTGTCTTTGAGACACAAGAAGAAGATAAAGAGGATGAAAGCGGTTTCTTATGCTTCGGCGAATAAGGAAGCTTAATCTAAGGAATGCTATGAACGATGTTGGAGTTCTGTTTTGCTGAATGCATGAACAGTAGGTATTAACGTAACCCGGAACAAGAATGATGAACTGTGGTAAGACATTTATAAAGTGCCTGAGAAGGACTGGAAATTATATGTGGACTTACTGGACAGATTCACTGCTTCTTGTGGATTACGTAGATTTAGATTTTTTAGTCAGATTGGACGGCAGTAAATTCACCTCAAAGGTTATGTGTTTAATCTTAAGAAGTAGAGTCATAATGTGGAGGAGTGTTATATAGAAATATATTTCAGACTCCGGACTCCATCATGGAAAGATGATGAATTGGAGCCTATGAGGCAGCCAAAGTATCTATATGACTCTAGAGACTTCATGATGGACTTTGAAGTGCTTCTAAGTTTGCCCAAGGTAATCACAATTTACATTGATGATATTGGTGCAGTTGCAAACTTGAAGGAATCACAAGTCCATAAGGCAATTAAACACATGGAGCGCGAGTACCAACTGTTACGAGAAATCGTATGATGAGGGAAAGGTTGTTGTCGCCTAGATTGCATCGGATGATGACCTAGTAAACCATTTACAAGGACCTTAAGTCGAGAGCTTTTAATAGTCGTGTAGTGGGAGTAGGAATCAGATGTATGGCAGAAGACATGACAACATAGTCTTTTAGTATAAGTGGGAGATTGTTGGATTGTATACTAAAAGTCTAGCTTTAGTATGAACAATGTCATAACAATATTTGAAATGAGAATCATTGATCAAACGATTGCATCTTATAATTTATTTTATATGCATGATGCAATAGTCCATTTACTTTATACTGTAGATAATATGTTGTGCGACAACACGCAGAAGATCATATTATCGGTTTCCTTATAAAGTATAAACAGATGCTTACAACTGAGATAGACGGGGACTCTCTATCGGTATGGTTGTAGTGTGGTTTGGTATTAGCTTGTCTTGGCTATAGAATCACATTAGTGCACTTATGTGTATTGAGCAGGACCGCCTGAGATCGTTCGACTTATACTGACTTATAGAAGAACTTGATCTCTGTTATTATGGAAGTTCGTGCTCTTAATCCCTATACAATAACCTCGACACGTAGGGCAGTATGTATTTCTTTGATTCATCAATGGGTGAGATTTATAAGTATTAAATCAACAAACTCGGTGAGTTGGGAAGTAGTGCTGTATCTATGGTGTGCTGTTGATTGTAGAAGGAATTCATGTCCGTTATAGGTTGATGATGTCCCCTTGAGGAGCTCATAAGGTTTATCATGTAAATCTTGCAAGTGGATTAATTTCCGGCATGATAATAAGGTTGAGTGGTACTACTCTCGGATGAGATATTAATTAATTTGAGTTGTCAGTAACTTAATTAATTAATGGACATTGTATATCTTAAACATGGGGAGAATATCGGGCTTATAATAAGAAGGAGCCCAGAACATAATTTTGGGATTGGACGGGTAGTGCAGTAATAATATTTTAGTGGACTATATTATTATTATTGGATTTAATTAAAAGCTTTGGGCTAAGCTTGGTTAATTATATTCAATTGAGGCCCAGCCCAATTTCTCCTCCTGGTCCCTGCTGTAGCCCAAGTATATAAGTTATCTCAGTTCCTGTTAAACCTAAGTGTGTGCCTCATTTGACATACGGGAGACAACAGAGAACAGATTGAGAGAACTCTGGGGATTGTTGACCACCCAACACCAGAGTTGACTTTGGGACATACGGTAGAAGATCAGAGGTGTTCTTCACTGCTGTTCATCCTCTACATCGACCCAGAAGTACGGTAAACATTTTAATTGCTTCCGCTGATTGTTTGCCTGAAACTGAAATCCTAACGATCACGTTGATCCACACGATCCAATTGCCAACAATTTTCTCGTTACAGTCAACATTACCTACGTTTCGATGCATATTTACTTCGTTTTGATTCTCATTTTCTCGTTACGATCAATATTACCTTCGTTTCGATGCATATTTTCTTCATTTTGATGCTTCTTTTCTCGTTACGATCAACATTTCATTTGTTTCGATGCATATTTCCATCATTTTGATTTTGATGCTCATTTTCTCGTTACGATCAATATTTCCTTCATTTCGATGCATATTTCCTTCATTTTGATGCACTTTTTCTCGTTACGATCAGCATTTCCTTCTTTTCGATTCATATTTACTCATTTTGATGCTCCTTTTCTTTTTATGATCAACATTTCAATCGTTTCGATGCAGATTTCCTTTTTTTGATGCTCGTTTTCTTGTTATGATCAATATTTCCTTTGTTTCGATGCATATTTCCTTCATTTTAACGCTCCTTTTCCCATTACGATCAACATTTCCTTCGTTTCGATGAATATTTCCTTCATTTTGATGCTCCTTTTCTTGTTACGATCAATATCTCATTTGTTTCGATGCAGATTTCCTTCTTTTTGATGCTCGTTTTCTCGTTATTATCAATATTTCCTTTGTTTTGATGCATATTTCCTTTATTTTGATTCAATTTTTCTAGTTACGATCAATATTACCTTCGTTTCGATGCATATTTCCATCATTTTGATTCTCTTTTTCTCGATACGATCAATATTTCCTTTATTTCGATGCATATTTACTTCATTTTGATGCTCCTTACCTTCATTTTGATGCATATTCCTTCATTTTGATGCTCTTTTTCTCGTTATGATCAATATTTACTTTGTTTCGATGCATATTTCCTTCATTTTGATGCTCCTTTTCTCTTTACGATCAATATTTCCTTCATTTCGATGAATATTTCCTTCATTTTAATGCTCATTTTCACGTTACGATCAATATTTTCTTCGTTTCGATGCATATTTCCTTCATTTTGATGCTCGTTTTCTCGTTACAATCAATATTTTCTTCATTTCAATGCATATTTCCTTTATTTTGATGCACTTTTTCTCGTTACGATCAACATTTCCTTCGTTTCGATGAGTATATACTTTATTTTGATGATTCTTTTCTTGTTACGATCAACATTTCCTTATTTTCGATGTATATTAACTTCATTTTGATGCTTATTTTCTCGTTACGATCAACATTACATTCATTTCGATGTAGATTTCCTTTTTTTTTGCTTGTTTTCTCGTTACGATCAATATTCCTTCATTTCGATGCACATTTACTTCATTTTGATGCTCTTTTTCTTGTTACGATCAACATTTCATTCGTTTTGATGCAGATTTCCTTCTTTTTGATGCTCGTTTTCTCGTTACGATCAATATTTCCTTTCTTTCGATGCATATTTCCTTCGTTTTGATTCTTATTTTCTCGTTACGATCAATATTACCTTCATTTCGATGCATATTTCCTTCATTTTAATGCTCATTTTCTCGTTACGATCAACATTTCCTTCGTTTCGATATACATTTACTTCATTTTGATGCACTTTTTCTAGTTACGATCAGCATTTCCTTCATTTCGATGCATATTTACTTTATTTTTATGCTCCTTTTCTTGTTACGATCAACATTTCATTCGTTTCAATGAAGATTTCCTTCTTTTTGATGCTCGTTTTCTTGTTATGATCAATATTTTCTTTATTTCGATGCATATTTCCTTCATTTTGATGCTCCTTTTCTCGTTATAATCAATATTTCCTTTGTTTCGATGCATATTTCCTTCATTTTGATGCTCATTTTCTCGTTACGATCAATATTTCCTTTATTTCGATGAATATTTCTTTCATTTTGATGCTCCTTTTCTTGTACGATCAATATCTCTTCCGTTTCGATGCAGATTTCCTTCTTTTTGATACTGGATTTCTTGTTATTATCAATATTTCCTTTATTTCGATGAATATTTCTTTCATTTTGATGCTCCTTTTCTTGTACGATCAATATCTCTTCCGTTTCGATGCAGATTTCCTTCTTTTTGATACTGGATTTCTCGTTATTATCAATATTTCCTTTATTTTGATGCTCCTTTTCTCGTTACGATCAACATTTCCTTCAGTTCGATGCATATTTCTTTCATTTTGATGCTCTTTTTCTAGTTACGATCAGCATTTCCTTCGTTTTGATGCATATTTACTTCATTTTTATGCACCTTTTCTTGTTATGATCAACATTTCATTCGTTTCGATGTAGATTTCCATCATTTTGGTTTTGATGCTCTTTTTCTCATTACGATCAACATTTCATTCGTTTCGATGCATGTTTCCTTCATTTTGATGCTCATTTTCTGGTTACAATCAACATTACCTACGTTTCGATGCATATTTTCTTCGTTTTGATTCTCATTTTCTCGTTACGATCAATATTACCTTCGTTTCGATGCATATTTCCTTCATTTTGATTCTCCTTTTCTCGTTACGATCAACATTTTATTTGTTTTGATGCATATTTCCATCATTTTGATTTTAATGCTCCTTTTCTCGTTACGATCAATATTTCCTTATTTTCGATGCATATTTCCTTCATTTCTATGCATATTTCCTTTGTTTCGATGCACAAATCCTTCGTTCCGATTCATATTTCCTTCATTTTGATGCACTTTTTTAGTTACGATCAGCATTTCCTTCGTTTTGATGCATATTTACTTCATTTTTATGCTCCTTTTCTTGTTGCGATCAACATTTCATTCGTTTCGATGAAGAGTTCCTTCTTTTTGATGCTCGTTTTCTTGTTATGATCAATATTTTCTTTTTTTCGATGCATATTTCCTTCATTTTGATGCTCCTTTTCTCGTTACGATCAATATTTCTTTTGTTTCGATGAATATTTCCTTTATTTTGATGCTCCTTTTCTTGTTACAATCAATATCTCATTCGTTTCGATGCAGATTTCCTTCTTTTTGATGCTCATTTTCTCGTTATTATCAATATTTCCTTTGTTTTGATGCATATTTCCTTTATTTTGATTCAATTTTTCTAGTTACGATCAATATTACCTTCGCTTCGATGCATATTTCCTTCATTTTGATTTTCTTTTTCTCGATACGATCAATATTTCCTTTATTTCGATGCATATTTACTTCATTTTGATGCTCCTTACCTTCGTTTCGATGCATATTTCCTTCATTTTGATGCTCTTTTTCTCGTTATGATCAATATTTACTTTGTTTTGATGCATATTTCCTTTATTTTGATGCTCCTTTTCTCTTTACGATCAATATTTCCTTCATTTCGATGAATATTTCCTTCATTTTAATGCTCATTTTCACGTTACGATCAATATTTCCTTCGTTTCGATGCATATTTCCTTCATTTTGATGCTCGTTTTCTCGTTACAATCAATATTTTCTTCGTTCGATGCATATTTTCTTTATTTTGATGCACTTTTTCTCGTTACGATCAGCATTTCCTTCATTTCGATGTGTATTTACTTCATTTTGATGATCCTTTTCTTGTTACGATCAACATTTCCTTCGTTTCGATGTATATTAACTTCATTTTGATGCTTATTTTCTCGTTACGATCAGCATTACATTCATTTCGATGTAGATTTCCTATTTTTTTGCTTGTTTTCTCGTTACGATCAATATTCCTTCGTTTCGATGCATATTTACTTAATTTTGATGCTCTTTTTCTTGTTACGATCAACATTTCATTCGTTTTGATGCAGATTTCCTTCTTTTTTATGCTCGTTTTCTCGTTACGATCAATATTTCCTTTCTTTCGATGCATATTTCCTTCGTTTTGATTCTTATTTTCTTGATACGATCAATATTACCTTCATTTCGATGCATATTTCCTTCTTTTTAATGCTCTTTTCTCGTTACGATCAACATTTCCTTCGTTTCGATATACATTTACTTCATTTTGATGCACTTTTTCTAGTTACGATCAGCATTTCCTTCATTTCGATGCATATTTACTTCATTTTTATGCTCCTTTTCTTGTTACGATTAACATTTTATTCGTTTCGTTGCACATTTCCATCATTTTGGTTTTTATGCTCCTTTTCTCGTTACGATCAACATTTCATTCGTTTTGATGCATATTTCTATCATTTTGATTTTGATGCTCCTTTTCTCGTTACAATCAACATTTCCTTCTTTTCGATGCATATTTCCTTCGTTTCGATGCATATTTCCTTTGTTTTGATGCACATTTCCTTCGTTACGATGCATATTTCCTTCATTTTTATGCACTTTTTTTAGTTACAATCAGTATTTCTTTCGTTTCAATGCATATTTACTTTATTTTTATGCTCCTTTTCTTGTTACGATCAATATTTCATTTGTTTCGATGAAAATTTCCTTATTTTTGATGCTCATTTTCTTGTTATGATCAATATTTCGTTTGTTTCGATGTATATTTCCTTCATTTTGATGCTCCTTTTCTCGTTATGATCAATATTTCCTCTGTTTCGATGCATATTTCCTTCATTTTGATGCTCCTTTTCTCGTTACGATCAATATTTCCTTTGTTTCGATGAATATTTCCTTCATTTTTATGCTCCTTTTCTTGTTACGATCAATATCTCATCCGTTTCGATGCAGATTTCCTTCTTTTTGATGCTCTTTTTCTCGTTATTATCAATATTTCCTTCATTTTGATGCTTCTTTTCTAGTTACGATCAGTATTTCCTTCGTTTTGATGCATATTTACTTGATGCACCTTTTCTCGTTACGATCAATATTACCTTTATTATCAATATTTCCTTCATTTTGATGAACCTTTTCTTGTTACGATCAACATTTCATTCGTTTCGATGTAGATTTCCATCATTTTGGTTTCGATGCTCCTTTTCTCGTTACGATCAACATTTCCTTCGTTTTGATACATATTTCCTTCATTTTGATACTTATTTTCTCGTTACAATCAACATTACCTATGTTTCGATGCATATTTACTTCGTTTTGATTCTCATTTTCTCGTTACGATCAATATTACCTTCGTTTCGATGCATATTTTCTTCATTTTGATGCTTCTTTTCTCGTTACGATCAACATTTCATTCGTTTCGATGCATATTTCCATCATTTTGATTTTGATGCTCATTTTCTCGTTACGATCAATATTTCCTTCATTTCGATGCATATTTCCTTCATTTTGATGCACTTTTTCTCGTTACGATCAGCATTTCCTTTTTTTCGATTCATATTTACTCATTTTGATGCTCCTTTTCTTTTTATGATCAACATTTCAATCGTTTCGATGCAGATTTCCTTTTTTTGATGCTCGTTTTCTTGTTATGATCAATATTTCCTTTGTTTCGATGCATATTTCCTTCATTTTAACGCTCCTTTTCCCATTACGATCAACATTTCCTTCGTTTCGATGAATATTTCCTTCATTTTGATGCTCCTTTTCTTGTTACGATCAATATCTCATTCGTTTCGATGCAGATTTCCTTCTTTTTGAATGCTCGTTTTCTCGTTATTATCAATATTTCCTTTGTTTTGATGCAATTTCTTTTATTTTGATTCAATTTTTCTAGTTACGATCAATATTACCTTCGTTTCGATGCATATTTCCTTCATTTTGATTCTCTTTTTCTCGATACGATCAATATTTCTTTTATTTCGATGCATATTTACTTCATTTTGATGCTCCTTACCTTCATTTTGATGCATATTTCCTTCATTTTGATGCTCTTTTTCTCGTTATGATCAATATTTACTTTGTTTCGATGCATATTTCCTTCATTTTGATGCTCATTTTCTCTTTACGATAAATATTTCCTTCATTTCGATGAATATTTCCTTCATTTTAATGCTCATTTTCACGTTACGATCAATATTTCCTTCGTTTCGATGCATATTTCCTTCATTTTGATGCTCGTTTTCT
Organism: Pogostemon cablin; assembly: GCA_023678885.1. NCBI lineage: Eukaryota > Viridiplantae > Streptophyta > Magnoliopsida > Lamiales > Lamiaceae > Pogostemon > Pogostemon cablin. Next base: position 12,175,831 of record CM043005.1, read on the forward strand.
CGTTACAATCAATATTTTCTTCGTTCGATGCATATTTTCTTTATTTTGATGCACTTTTTCTCGTTACGATCAGCATTTCCTTCATTTCGATGCGTATTTACTTCATTTTGATGATCCTTTTCTTGTTACGATCAACATTTCCTTCGTTTCGATGTATATTAACTTCATTTTGATGCTTATTTTCTCGTTACGATCAGCATTACATTCATTTCGATGTAGATTTCCTATTTTTTTGCTTGTTTTCTCGTTACGATCAATATTCCTTCGTTTCGATGCATATTTACTTCATTTTGATGCTCTTTTTCTTGTTACGATCAACATTTCATTCGTTTTGATGCAGATTTCCTTCTTTTTTATGCTCGTTTTCTCGTTACGATCAATATTTCCTTTCTTTCGATGCATATTTCCTTCGTTTTGATTCTTATTTTCTCGATACGATCAATATTACCTTCATTTCGATGCATATTTCCTTCATTTTAATGCTCATTTTCTCGTTACGATCAACATTTCCTTCGTTTCGATATACATTTACTTCATTTTGATGCACTTTTTCTAGTTACGATCAGCATTTCCTTCATTTCGATGCATATTTACTTCATTTTTATGCTCCTTTTCTTGTTACGATTAACATTTTATTCGTTTCGTTGCACATTTCCATCATTTTGGTTTTTATGCTCCTTTTCTCGTTACGATCAACATTTCATTCATTTTGATGCATATTTCTATCATTTTGATTTTGATGCTCCTTTTCTCGTTACAATCAACATTTCCTTCTTTTCGATGCATATTTCCTTCGTTTCGATGCATATTTCCTTTGTTTCGATGCACATTTCCTTCGTTACGATGCATATTTCCTTCATTTTTATGCACTTTTTTTAGTTACAATCAGTATTTCTTTCGTTTCAATGCATATTTACTTTATTTTTATGCTCCTTTTCTTGTTACGATCAATATTTCATTTGTTTCGATGAAAATTTCCTTATTTTTGATGCTCATTTTCTTGTTATGATCAATATTTCGTTTGTTTCGATGTATATTTCCTTCATTTTGATGCTCCTTTTCTCGTTATGATCAATATTTCCTCTGTTTCGATGCATATTTCCTTCATTTTGATGCTCCTTTTCTCGTTACGATCAATATTTCCTTTGTTTCGATGAATATTTCCTTCATTTTTATGCTCCTTTTCTTGTTACGATCAATATCTCATCCGTTTCGATGCAGATTTCCTTCTTTTTGATGCTCTTTTTCTCGTTATTATCAATATTTCCTTCATTTTGATGCTCCTTTTCTAGTTACGATCAGTATTTCCTTCGTTTTGATGCATATTTACTTGATGCACCTTTTCTCGTTACGATCAATATTACCTTTATTATCAATATTTCCTTCATTTTGATGCACCTTTTCTTGTTACGATCAACATTTCATTCGTTTCGATGTAGATTTCCATCATTTTGGTTTCGATGCTCCTTTTCTCGTTACGATCAACATTTCCTTCGTTTTGATACATATTTCCTTCATTTTGATACTTATTTTCTCGTTACAATCAACATTACCTACGTTTCGATGCATATTTACTTCGTTTTGATTCTCATTTTCTCGTTACGATCAATATTACCTTCGTTTCGATGCATATTTTCTTCATTTTGATGCTTCTTTTCTCGTTACGATCAACATTTCATTCGTTTCGATGCATATTTCCATCATTTTGATTTTGATGCTCATTTTCTCGTTACGATCAATATTTCCTTCATTTCGATGCATATTTCCTTCATTTTGATGCACTTTTTCTCGTTACGATCAGCATTTCCTTTTTTTCGATTCATATTTACTCATTTTGATGCTCCTTTTCTTTTTATGATCAACATTTCAATCGTTTCGATGCAGATTTCCTTTTTTTGATGCTCGTTTTCTTGTTATGATCAATATTTCCTTTGTTTCGATGCATATTTCCTTCATTTTAACGCTCCTTTTCCCATTACGATCAACATTTCCTTCGTTTCGATGAATATTTCCTTCATTTTGATGTTCCTTTTCTTGTTACGATCAATATCTCATTCGTTTCGATGCAGATTTCCTTCTTTTTGATGCTCGTTTTCTCGTTATTATCAATATTTCCTTTGTTTTGATGCAATTTCTTTTATTTTGATTCAATTTTTCTAGTTACGATCAATATTACCTTCGTTTCGATGCATATTTCCTTCATTTTGATTCTCTTTTTCTCGATACGATCAATATTTCCTTTAATTCGATGCATATTTGCTTCATTTTGATGCTCCTTACCTTCATTTTGATGCATATTTCCTTCATTTTGATGCTTTTTTTCTCGTTATGATCAATATTTACTTTGTTTCGATGCATATTTCCTTCATTTTGATGCTCATTTTCTCTTTACGATCAATATTTCCTTCATTTCGATGAATATTTCCTTCATTTTAATGCTCATTTTCACGTTACGATCAATATTTCCTTCGTTTCGATGCATATTTCCTTCATTTTGATGCTCGTTTTCTCGTTACAATCAATATTTTCTTCGTTCGATGCATATTTTCTTTATTTTGATGCACTTTTTCTCGTTACGATCAGCATTTCCTTCATTTCGATGCGTATTTACTTCATTTTGATGATCCTTTTCTTGTTACGATCAACATTTCCTTCGTTTCGATGTATATTAACTTCATTTTGATGCTTATTTTCTCGTTACGATCAACATTACATTCATTTCGATGTAGATTTCCTATTTTTTTGCTTGTTTTCTCGTTACGATCAATATTCCTTCATTTCGATGCATATTTACTTCATTTTGATGCTCTTTTTCTTGTTACGATCAACATTTCATTCGTTTTGATGCAGATTTCCTTCTTTTTTATGTTCGTTTTCTCGTTACGATCAATATTTCCTTTCTTTCGATGCATATTTCCTTCGTTTTGATTCTTATTTTCTCGATACGATCAATATTACCTTCATTTCGATGCATATTTCCTTCATTTTAATGCTCCTTTTCTCGTTACGATCAACATTTCCTTCGTTTCGATATACATTTACTTCATTTTGATGCACTTTTTCTAGTTACGATCAGCATTTCCTTCATTTCGATGCATATTTACTTCATTTTTATGCTCCTTTTCTTGTTACGATTAACATTTTATTCGTTTCGTTGCACATTTCCATCATTTTGGTTTTTATGCTCCTTTTCTCGTTACGATCAACATTTCATTCGTTTTGATGCATATTTCTATCATTTTGATTTTGATGCTCCTTTTCTCGTTACAATCAACATTTCCTTCTTTTCGATGCATATTTCCTTCGTTTCGATGCATATTTCCTTTGTTTCGATGCACATTTCCTTCGTTACGATGCATATTTCCTTCATTTTTATGCACTTTTTTTAGTTACAATCAGTATTTCTTTCGTTTCAATGCATATTTACTTTATTTTTATGCTCCTTTTCTTGTTACGATCAATATTTCATTTGTTTCGATGAAAATTTCCTTATTTTTGATGCTCATTTTCTTGTTATGATCAATATTTCGTTTGTTTCGATGTATATTTCCTTCATTTTGATGCTCCTTTTCTCGTTATGATCAATATTTCCTCTGTTTCGATGCATATTTCCTTCATTTTGATGCTCCTTTTCTCGTTACGATCAATATTTCCTTTGTTTCGATGAATATTTCCTTCATTTTTATGCTTCTTTTCTTGTTACGATCAATATCTCATCCGTTTCGATGCAGATTTCCTTCTTTTTGATGCTCTTTTTCTCGTTATTATCAATATTTCCTTCATTTTGATGCTCCTTTTCTAGTTACGATCAGTATTTCCTTCGTTTTGATGCATATTTACTTGATGCACCTTTTCTCGTTACGATCAATATTACCTTTATTATCAATATTTCCTTCATTTTGATGAACCTTTTCTTGTTACGATCAACATTTCATTCGTTTCGATGTAGATTTCCATCATTTTGGTTTCGATGCTCCTTTTCTCGTTACGATCAACATTTCCTTCGTTTTGATACATATTTCCTTCATTTTGATACTTATTTTCTCGTTACAATCAACATTACCTATGTTTCGATGCATATTTACTTCGTTTTGATTCTCATTTTCTCGTTACAATCAATATTACCTTCGTTTCGATGCATATTTTCTTCATTTTGATGCTTCTTTTCTCGTTACGATCAACATTTCATTCGTTTCGATGCATATTTCCATCATTTTGATTTTGATGCTCATTTTCTCGTTACGATCAGTATTTCCTTCATTTCGATGCATATTTCCTTCATTTTGATGCACTTTTTCTCGTTACGATCAGCATTTCCTTTTTTTCGATTCATATTTACTCATTTTGATGCTCCTTTTCTTTTTATGATCAACATTTCAATCGTTTCGATGCAGATTTCCTTTTTTTGATGCTCGTTTTCTTGTTATGATCAATATTTCCTTTGTTTCGATGCATATTTCCTTCATTTTAACGCTCATTTTCCCATTACGATCAACATTTCCTTCGTTTCGATGAATATTTCCTTCATTTTGATGCTCCTTTTCTTGTTACGATCAATATCTCATTCGTTTCGATGCAGATTTCTTTCTTTTTGATGCTCGTTTTCTCGTTATTATCAATATTTCCTTTGTTTTGAAGCAATTTCTTTTATTTTGATTCAATTTTTCTAGTTACGATCAATATTACCTTCGTTTCGATGCATATTTCCTTCATTTTGATTCTCTTTTTCTCGATACGATCAATATTTCCTTTATTTCGATGCATATTTACTTCATTTTGATGCTCCTTACCTTCATTTTGATGCATATTTCCTTCATTTTGATGCTCTTTTTCTCGTTATGATCAATATTTACTTTGTTTCGATGCATATTTCCTTCATTTTGATGCTCATTTTCTCTTTACGATCAATATTTCCTTCAATTCGATGAATATTTCCTTCATTTTAATGCTCATTTTCACGTTACGATCAATATTTCCTTCGTTTCGATGCATATTTCCTTCATTTTGATGCTCGTTTTCTCGTTACAATCAATATTTTCTTCGTTCGATGCATATTTTCTTTATTTTGATGCACTTTTTCTCGTTACGATCAGCATTTCCTTCATTTCGATGCGTATTTACTTCATTTTGATGATCCTTTTCTTGTTACGATCAACATTTCCTTCGTTTCGATGTATATTAACTTCATTTTGATTCTTATTTTCTCGTTACGATCATCATTACATTCATTTCGATGTAGATTTCCTATTTTTTTGCTTGTTTTCTCGTTACGATCAATATTCCTTCGTTTCGATGCATATTTACTTCATTTTGATGCTCTTTTTCTTGTTACGATCAACATTTCATTAGTTTTGATGCAGATTTCCTTCTTTTTTATGCTCGTTTTCTCGTTACGATCAATATTTCCTTTCTTTCGATGCATATTTCCTTCGTTTTGATTCTTATTTTCTCGATACGATCAATATTACCTTCATTTCGATGCATATTTCCTTCATTTTAATGCTCATTTTCTCGTTACGATCAACATTTCCTTCGTTTCGATATACATTTACTTCATTTTGATGCACTTTTTCTAGTTACGATCAGCATTTCCTTCATTTCGATGCATATTTACTTCATTTTTATGCTCCTTTTCTTGTTACGATTAACATTTTATTCGTTTCGTTGCACATTTCCATCATTTTGGTTTTTATGCTCCTTTTCTCGTTACGATCAACATTTCATTCGTTTTGATGCATATTTCTATCATTTTGATTTTGATACTCCTTTTCTCGTTACAATCAACATTTCCTTCTTTTCGATGCATATTTCCTTCGTTTCGATGCATATTTCCTTTGTTTCGATGCACATTTCCTTCGTTACGATGCATATTTCCTTCATTTTTATGCACTTTTTTTAGTTACAATCAGTATTTCTTTCGTTTCAATGCATATTTACTTTATTTTTATGCTCCTTTTCTTGTTACGATCAATATTTCATTTGTTTCGATGAAAATTTCCTTATTTTTGATGCTCATTTTCTTGTTATGATCAATATTTCGTTTGTTTCGATGTATATTTCCTTCATTTTGATGCTCCTTTTCTCGTTATGATCAATATTTCCTCTGTTTCGATGCATATTTCCTTCATTTTGATGCTCCTTTTCTCGTTACGATCAATATTTCCTTTGTTTCGATGAATATTTCCTTCATTTTTATGCTCCTTTTCTTGTTACGATCAATATCTCATCCGTTTCGATGCAGATTTCCTTCTTTTTGATGCTCTTTTTCTCGTTATTATCAATATTTCCTTCATTTTGATGCTCCTTTTCTAGTTACGATCAGTATTTCCTTCGTTTTGATGCATATTTACTTGATGCACCTTTTCTCGTTACGATCAATATTACCTTTATTATCAATATTTCCTTCATTTTGATGCACCTTTTCTTGTTACGATCAACATTTCATTCGTTTCGATGTAGATTTCCATCATTTTGGTTTCGATGCTCCTTTTCTCGTTACGATCAACATTTCCTTCGTTTTGATACATATTTCCTTCATTATGATACTTATTTTCTCGTTACAATCAACATTACCTACGTTTCGATGCATATTTACTTCGTTTTGATTCTCATTTTCTCGTTACGATCAATATTACCTTCGTTTCGATGCATATTTCCTTCATTTTGATGCTTCTTTTCTCGTTACGATCAACATTTCATTCGTTTCGATGCATATTTCCATCATTTTGATTTTAATGCTCCTTTTTCTCGTTACGATCAATATTTTCTTATTTTCGATGCATATTTCCTTCATTTTGATGCACTTTTTCTCGTTACGATCAGCATTTCCTTTTTTTCGATTCATATTTACTCATTTTGATGCTCCTTTTCTTTTTATGATCAACATTTCAATCGTTTCGATGCGGATTTCCTTTTTTTGATGCTCGTTTTCTTGTTATGATCAATATTTCCTTTGTTTCGATGCATATTTCCTTCATTTTAACGCTCCTTTTCCCATTACGATCAACATTTCCTTCGTTTCGATGAATATTTCCTTCATTTTGATGCTCCTTTTCTTGTTACGATCAATATCTCATTCGTTTCGATGCAGATTTCCTTCTTTTTTATGCTCGTTTTCTCGTTATTATCAATATTTCCTTGTTTTGATGCAATTTCTTTTATTTTGATTCAATTTTTCTAGTTACGATCAATATTACCTTCGTTTCGATGCATATTTCCTTCATTTTGATTCTCTTTTTCTCGATACTATCAACATTTCCTTTATTTCGATGCATATTTACTTCATTTTGATGCTCCTTACCTTCATTTTGATGCATATTTCCTTCATTTTGATGCTTTTTTTCTCGTTATGATCAATATTTACTTTGTTTCGATGCATATTTCCTTCATTTTGATGCTCATTTTCTCTTTACGATCAATATTTCCTTCATTTCGATGAATATTTCCTTCATTTTAATGCTCATTTTCACGTTACGATCAATATTTCCTTCGTTTTGATGCATATTTCCTTCATTTTGATGCTCGTTTTCTCGTTACAATCAATATTTTCTTCGTTCGATGCATATTTTCTTTATTTTGATGCACTTTTTCTCGTTACGATCAGCATTTCCTTCATTTCGATGCGTATTTACTTCATTTTGATGATCCTTTTCTTGTTACGATCAACATTTCCTTCGTTTCGATGTATATTAACTTCATTTTGATGCTTATTTTCTCGTTACGATCAGCATTACATTCATTTCGATGTAGATTTCCTATTTTTTTGCTTGTTTTCTCGTTACGATCAATATTCCTTCATTTCGATGCATATTTACTTCATTTTGATGCTCTTTTTCTTGTTACGATCAACATTTCATTCGTTTTGATGCAGATTTCCTTCTTTTTTATGCTCGTTTTCTCGTTACGATCAATATTTCCTTTCTTTCGATGCATATTTCCTTCGTTTTGATTCTTATTTTCTCGATACGATCAATATTACCTTCATTTCGATGCATATTTCCTTCATTTTAATGCTCCTTTTCTCGTTACGATCAACATTTCCTTCGTTTCGATATACATTTACTTCATTTTGATGCACTTTTTCTAGTTACGATCAGCATTTCCTTCATTTCGATGCATATTTACTTCATTTTTATGCTCCTTTTCTTGTTACGATTAACATTTTATTCGTTTCGTTGCACATTTCCATCATTTTGGTTTTTATGCTCCTTTTCTCGTTACGATCAACATTTCATTCGTTTTGATGCATATTTCTATCATTTTGATTTTGATGCTCCTTTTCTCGTTACAATCAACATTTCCTTCTTTTCGATGCATATTTCCTTCGTTTCGATGCATATTTCCTTTGTTTCGATGCACATTTCCTTCGTTACGATGCATATTTCCTTCATTTTTATGCACTTTTTTTAGTTACAATCAGTATTTCTTTCGTTTCAATGCATATTTACTTTATTTTTATGCTCCTTTTCTTGTTACGATCAATATTTCATTTGTTTCGATGAAAATTTCCTTATTTTTGATGCTCATTTTCTTGTTATGATCAATATTTCGTTTGTTTCGATGTATATTTCCTTCATTTTGATGCTCCTTTTCTCGTTATGATCAATATTTCCTCTGTTTCGATTCATATTTCCTTCATTTTGATGCTCCTTTTCTCGTTACGATCAATATTTCCTTTGTTTCGATGAATATTTCCTTCATTTTTATGCTCCTTTTCTTGTTACGATCAATATCTCATCCGTTTCGATGCAGATTTCCTTCTTTTTGATGCTCTTTTTCTCGTTATTATCAATATTTCCTTCATTTTGATGCTCCTTTTCTAGTTACGATCAGTATTTCCTTCGTTTTGATGCATATTTACTTGATGCACCTTTTCTCGTTACGATCAATATTACCTTTATTATCAATATTTCCTTCATTTTGATGCACCTTTTCTTGTTACGATCAACATTTCATTCGTTTCGATGTAGATTTCCATCATTTTGGTTTCGATGCTCCTTTTCTCGTTACGATCAACATTTCCTTCGTTTTGATACATATTTCCTTCATTATGATACTTATTTTCTCGTTACAATCAACATTACCTACGTTTCGATGCATATTTACTTTGTTTTGATTCTCATTTTCTCGTTACGATCAATATTACCTTCGTTTCGATGCATATTTCCTTCATTTTGATTCTCCTTTTCTCGTTACGATCAACATTTTATTTGTTTTGATGCATATTTCCATCATTTTGATTTTAATGCTCCTTTTCTCGTTACGATCAATATTTCCTTATTTTCGATGCATATTTCCTTCATTTCTATGCATATTTCCTTTGTTTCGATGCACAAATCCTTCGTTCCGATTCATATTTCCTTCATTTTGATGCACTTTTTTAGTTACGATCAGCATTTCCTTCGTTTTGATGCATATTTACTTCATTTTTATGCTCCTTTTCTTGTTGCGATCAACATTTCATTCGTTTCGATGAAGAGTTCCTTCTTTTTGATGCTCGTTTTCTTGTTATGATCAATATTTTCTTTTTTTCGATGCATATTTCCTTCATTTTGATGCTCCTTTTCTCGTTACGATCAATATTTCTTTTGTTTCGATGAATATTTCCTTTATTTTGATGCTCCTTTTCTTGTTACGATCAATATCTCATTCGTTTCGATGCAGATTTCCTTCTTTTTGATGCTCGTTTTCTCGTTATTATCAATATTTCCTTTGTTTTGATGCAATTTCTTTTATTTTGATTCAATTTTTCTAGTTACGATCAATATTACCTTCGTTTCGATGCATATTTCCTTCATTTTGATTCTCTTTTTCTCGATACGATCAATATTTCCTTTATTTCGATGCATATTTACTTCATTTTGATGCTCCTTACCTTCATTTTGATGCATATTTCCTTCATTTTGATGCTCTTTTTCTCGTTATGATCAATTTTACTTTGTTTCGATGCATATTTCCTTCATTTTGATGCTCATTTTCTCTTTACAATCAATATTTCCTTCATTTCGATGAATATTTCCTTCATTTTAATGCTCATTTTCACGTTACGATCAATATTTCCTTCGTTTCGATGCATATTTCCTTCATTTTGATGCTCGTTTTCTCGTTACAATCAATATTTTCTTCGTTCGATGCATATTTTCTTTATTTTGATGCACTTTTTCTCGTTACGATCAGCATTTCCTTCATTTCGATGCGTATTTACTTCATTTTGATGATCCTTTTCTTGTTACGATCAACATTTCCTTAGTTTCGATGTATATTAACTTCATTTTGATGCTTATTTTCTCGTTACGATCAGCATTACATTCATTTCGATGTAGATTTCCTATTTTTTTGCTTGTTTTCTCGTTACGATCAATATTCCTTCGTTTCGATGCATATTTACGTCATTTTGATGCTCTTTTTCTTGTTACGATCAACATTTCATTCGTTTTGATGCAGATTTCCTTCTTTTTTATGCTCATTTTCTCGTTACGATCAATATTTCCTTTCTTTCGATGCATATTTCCTTCGTTTTGATTCTTATTTTCTCGATACGATCAATATTACCTTCATTTCGATGCATATTTCCTTCATTTTAATGCTCCTTTTCTCGTTACGATCAACATTTCTTTCGTTTCGATATACATTTACTTCATTTTGATGCACTTTTTCTAGTTACGATCAGCATTTCCTTCATTTCGATGCATATTTACTTCATTTTTATGCTCCTTTTCTTGTTACGATTAACATTTTATTCGTTTCGTTGCACATTTCCATCATTTTGGTTTTTATGCTCCTTTTCTCGTTACGATCAACATTTCATTCGTTTTGATGCATATTTCTATCATTTTGATTTTGATGCTCCTTTTCTCGTTACAATCAACATTTCCTTCTTTTCGATGCATATTTCCTTCGTTTCGATGCATATTTCCTTTGTTTCGATGCACATTTCCTTCGTTACGATGCATATTTCCTTCATTTTTATGCACTTTTTTTAGTTACAATCAGTATTTCTTTCGTTTCAATGCATATTTACTTTATTTTTATGCTCCTTTTCTTGTTACGATCAATATTTCATTTGTTTCGATGAAAATTTCCTTATTTTTGATGCTCATTTTCTTGTTATGATCAATATTTCGTTTGTTTCGATGTATATTTCCTTCATTTTGATGCTCCTTTTTCTCGTTATGATCAATATTTCCTCTGTTTCGATGCATATTTCCTTCATTTTGATGCTCCTTTTCTCGTTACGATCAATATTTCCTTTGTTTCGATGAATATTTCCTTCATTTTTATGCTCCTTTTCTTGTTACGATCAATATCTCATCTGTTTCGATGTAGATTTCCTTCTTTTTGATGCTCTTTTTCTCGTTATTATCAATATTTCCTTCATTTTGATGCTCCTTTTCTAGTTACGATCAGTATTTCCTTCGTTTTGATGCATATTTACTTGATGCACCTTTTCTCGTTACGATCAATATTACCTTTATTATCAATATTTCCTTCATTTTGATGCACCTTTTCTTGTTACGATCAACATTTCATTCGTTTCGATGTAGATTTCCATCATTTTGGTTTCGATGCTCCTTTTCTCGTTACGATCAACATTTCCTTCGTTTTGATACATATTTCCTTCATTTTGATACTTATTTTCTCGTTACAATCAACATTACCTACGTTTCGATGCATATTTACTTCGTTTTGATTCTCATTTTCTCGTTACGATCAATATTACCTTCGTTTCGATGCATATTTTCTTCATTTTGATGCTTCTTTTCTCGTTACGATCAACATTTCATTCGTTTCGATGCATATTTCCATCATTTTGATTTTGATGCTCATTTTCTCGTTACGATCAATATTTCCTTCATTTCGATGCATATTTCCTTCATTTTGATGCACTTTTTCTCGTTACGATCAGCATTTCCTTTTTTTCGATTCATATTTACTCATTTTGATGCTCCTTTTCTTTTTATGATCAACGCAGATTTCCTTTTTTTGATGCTCGTTTTCTTGTTATGATCAATATTTTCTTTGTTTCGATGCATATTTCCTTCATTTTAACGCTCCTTTTCCTATTACGATCAGCATTTCCTTCGTTTCGATCAATATTTCCTTCATTTTGATGCTCCTTTTCTTGTTACGATCAATATCTCATTCGTTTCGATGCAGATTTCCTTCTTTTTGATGCTCGTTTTCTCGTTATTATCAATATTTCCTTGTTTTGATGCAATTTCTTTTATTTTGATTCAATTTTTCTAGTTACGATCAATATTACCTTCGTTTCGATGCATATTTCCTTCATTTTGATTCTCTTTTTCTCGATACGATCAATATTTCCTTTATTTCGATGCATATTTACTTCATTTTGATGCTCCTTACCTTCATTTTGATGCATATTTCCTTCATTTTGATGCTTTTTTTCTCGTTATGATCAATATTTACTTTGTTTCGATGCATATTTCCTTCATTTTGATGCTCATTTTCTCTTTACGATCAATATTTCCTTCATTTCGATGAATATTTCCTTCATTTTAATGCTCATTTTCACGTTACGATCAATATTTCCTTCGTTTCGATGCATATTTCCTTCATTTTGATGCTCGTTTTCTCGTTACAATCAATATTTTCTTCGTTCGATGCATATTTTCTTTATTTTGATGCACTTTTTCTCGTTACGATCAGCATTTCCTTCATTTCGATGCGTATTTACTTCATTTTGATGATCCTTTTCTTGTTACGATCAACATTTCCTTCGTTTCGATGTATATTAACTTCATTTTGATGCTTATTTTCTCGTTACGATCAGCATTACATTCATTTCGATGTAGATTTCCTATTTTTTTGCTTGTTTTCTCGTTACGATCAATATTCCTTCATTTCGATGCATATTTACTTCATTTTGATGCTCTTTTTCTTGTTACGATCAACATTTCATTCGTTTTGATGCAGATTTCCTTATTTTTTATGCTCGTTTTCTCGTTACGATCAATATTTCCTTTCTTTCGATGCATATTTCCTTCGTTTTGATTCTTATTTTCTCGATACGATCAATATTACCTTCATTTCGATGCATATTTCCTTCATTTTAATGCTCCTTTTCTCGTTACGATCAACATTTCCTTCGTTTCGATATACATTTACTTCATTTTGATGCACTTTTTCTAGTTACGATCAGCATTTCCTTCATTTCGATGCATATTTACTTCATTTTTATGCTCCTTTTCTTGTTACGATTAACATTTTATTCGTTTCGTTGCACATTTCCATCATTTTGGTTTTTATGCTCCTTTTCTCGTTACGATCAACATTTCATTCGTTTTGATGCATATTTCTATCATTTTGATTTTGATGCTCCTTTTCTCGTTACAATCAACATTTCCTTCTTTTCGATGCATATTTCCTTCGTTTCGATGCATATTTCCTTTGTTTCGATGCACTTTTCCTTCGTTACGATGCATATTTCCTTCATTTTTATGCAATTTTTTTAGTTACAATCAGTATTTCTTTCGTTTCAATGCATATTTACTTTATTTTTATGCTCCTTTTCTTGTTACGATCAATATTTCATTTGTTTCGATGAAAATTTCCTTATTTTTGATGCTCATTTTCTTGTTATGATCAATATTTCGTTTGTTTCGATGTATATTTCCTTCATTTTGATGCTCCTTTTCTCGTTATGATCAATATTTCCTCTGTTTCGATGCATATTTCCTTCATTTTGATGCTCCTTTTCTCGTTACGATCAATATTTCCTTTGTTTCGATGAATATTTCCTTCATTTTTATGCTCCTTTTCTTGTTACGATCAATATCTCATCCGTTTCGATGCAGATTTCCTTCTTTTTGATGCTCTTTTTCTCGTTATTATCAATATTTCCTTCATTTTGATGCTCCTTTTCTAGTTACGATCAGTATTTCCTTCGTTTTGATGCATATTTACTTGATGCACCTTTTCTCGTTACGATCAATATTACCTTTATTATCAATATTTCCTTCATTTTGATGCACCTTTTCTTGTTACGATCAACATTTCATTCGTTTCGATGTAGATTTCCATCATTTTGGTTTCGATGCTCCTTTTCTCGTTACGATCAACATTTCCTTCGTTTTGATACATATTTCCTTCATTTTGATACTTATTTTCTCGTTACAATCAACATTACCTACGTTTCGATGCATATTTACTTCGTTTTGATTCTCATTTTCTCGTTACGATCAATATTACCTTCGTTTCGATGCATATTTTCTTCATTTTGATGCTTCTTTTCTCGTTACGATCAACATTTCATTCGTTTCGATGCATATTTCCATCATTTTGATTTTGATGCTCATTTTCTCGTTACGATCAATATTTCCTTCATTTCGATGCATATTTCCTTCATTTTGATGCACTTTTTCTCGTTACGATCAGCATTTCCTTTTTTTCGATTCATATTTACTCATTTTGATGCTCCTTTTCTTTTTATGATCAACGCAGATTTCCTTTTTTTGATGCTCGTTTTCTTGTTATGATCAATATTTCCTTTGTTTCGATGCATATTTCCTTCATTTTAACGCTCCTTTTCCCATTACGATCAGCATTTCCTTCGTTTCGATCAATATTTCCTTCATTTTGATGCTCCTTTTCTTGTTACGATCAATATCTCATTCGTTTCGATGCAGATTTCCTTCTTTTTGATGCTCGTTTTCTCGTTATTATCAATATTTCCTTGTTTTGATGCAATTTCTTTTATTTTGATTCAATTTTTCTAGTTACGATCAATATTACCTTCGTTTCGATGCATATTTCCTTCATTTTGATTCTCTTTTTCTCGATACGATCAATATTTCCTTTATTTCGATGCATATTTACTTCATTTTGATGCTCCTTACCTTCATTTTGATGCATATTTCCTTCATTTTGATGCTTTTTTTCTCGTTATGATCAATATTTACTTTGTTTCGATGCATATTTCCTTCATTTTGATGCTCATTTTCTCTTTACGATCAATATTTCCTTCATTTCGATGAATATTTCCTTCATTTTAATGCTCATTTTCACGTTACGATCAATATTTCCTTCGTTTCGATGCATATTTCCTTCATTTTGATGCTCGTTTTCTCGTTACAATCAATATTTTCTTCGTTCGATGCATATTTTCTTTATTTTGATGCACTTTTTCTCGTTACGATCAGCATTTCCTTCATTTCGATGCGTATTTACTTCATTTTGATGATCCTTTTCTTGTTACGATCAACATTTCCTTCGTTTCGATGTATATTAACTTCATTTTGATGCTTATTTTCTCGTTACGATCAGCATTACATTCATTTCGATGTAGATTTCCTATTTTTTTGCTTGTTTTCTCGTTACGATCAATATTCCTTCATTTCGATGCATATTTACTTCATTTTGATGCTCTTTTTCTTGTTACGATCAACATTTCATTCGTTTTGATGCAGATTTCCTTCTTTTTTATGCTCGTTTTCTCGTTACGATCAATATTTCCTTTCTTTCGATGCATATTTCCTTCGTTTTGATTCTTATTTTCTCGATACGATCAATATTACCTTCATTTCGATGCATATTTCCTTCATTTTAATGCTCCTTTTCTCGTTACGATCAACATTTCCTTCGTTTCGATATACATTTACTTCATTTTGATGCACTTTTTCTAGTTACGATCAGCATTTCCTTCATTTCGATGCATATTTACTTCATTTTTATGCTCCTTTTCTTGTTACGATTAACATTTTATTCGTTTCGTTGCACATTTCCATCATTTTGGTTTTTATGCTCCTTTTCTCGTTACGATCAACATTTCATTCGTTTTGATGCATATTTCTATCATTTTGATTTTGATGCTCCTTTTCTCGTTACAATCAACATTTCCTTCTTTTCGATGCATATTTCCTTCGTTTCGATGCATATTTCCTTTGTTTCGATGCACTTTTCCTTCGTTACGATGCATATTTCCTTCATTTTTATGCAATTTTTTTAGTTACAATCAGTATTTCTTTCGTTTCAATGCATATTTACTTTATTTTTATGCTCCTTTTCTTGTTACGATCAATATTTCATTTGTTTCGATGAAAATTTCCTTATTTTTGATGCTCATTTTCTTGTTATGATCAATATTTCGTTTGTTTCGATGTATATTTCCTTCATTTTGATGCTCCTTTTCTCGTTATGATCAATATTTCCTCTGTTTCGATGAATATTTCCTTCATTTTGATGCTCCTTTTCTCGTTACGATCAATATTTCCTTTGTTTCGATGAATATTTCCTTCATTTTTATGCTCCTTTTCTTGTTACGATCAATATCTCATCCGTTTCGATGCAGATTTCCTTCTTTTTGATGCTCTTTTTCTCGTTATTATCAATATTTCCTTCATTTTGATGCTCCTTTTCTAGTTACGATCAGTATTTCCTTCGTTTTGATGCATATTTACTTGATGCACCTTTTCTCGTTACGATCAATATTACCTTTATTATCAATATTTCCTTCATTTTGATGCACCTTTTCTTGTTACGATCAACATTTCATTCGTTTCGATGTAGATTTCCATCATTTTGGTTTCGATGCTCCTTTTCTCGTTACGATCAATATTTCCTTCGTTTTGATACATATTTCCTTCATTTTGATACTTATTTTCTCGTTACAATCAACATTACCTACGTTTCGATGCATATTTACTTCGTTTTGATTCTCATTTTCTCGTTACGATCAATATTACCTTCGTTTCGATGCATATTTTCTTCATTTTGATGCTTCTTTTCTCGTTACGATCAACATTTCATTCGTTTCGATGCATATTTCCATCATTTTGATTTTGATGCTCATTTTCTCGTTACGATCAATATTTCCTTCATTTCGATGCATATTTCCTTCATTTTGATGCACTTTTTCTCGTTACGATCAGCATTTCCTTTTTTTCGATTCATATTTACTCATTTTGATGCTCCTTTTCTTTTTATGATCAACGCAGATTTCCTTTTTTTGATGCTCGTTTTCTTGTTATGATCAATATTTCCTTTGTTTCGATGCATATTTCCTTCATTTTAACGCTCCTTTTCCCATTACGATCAGCATTTCCTTCGTTTCGATCAATATTTCCTTCATTTTGATGCTCCTTTTCTTGTTACGATCAATATCTCATTCGTTTCGATGCAGATTTCCTTCTTTTTGATGCTCGTTTTCTCGTTATTATCAATATTTCCTTGTTTTGATGCAATTTCTTTTATTTTGATTCAATTTTTCTAGTTACGATCAATATTACCTTCGTTTCGATGCATATTTCCTTCATTTTGATTCTCTTTTTCTCGATACGATCAATATTTCCTTTATTTCGATGCATATTTACTTCATTTTGATGCTCCTTACCTTCATTTTGATGCATATTTCCTTCATTTTGATGCTTTTTTTCTCGTTATGATCAATATTTACTTTGTTTCGATGCATATTTCCTTCATTTTGATGCTCATTTTCTCTTTACGATCAATATTTCCTTCATTTCGATGAATATTTCCTTCATTTTAATGCTCATTTTCACGTTACGATCAATATTTCCTTCGTTTCGATGCATATTTCCTTCATTTTGATGCTCGTTTTCTCGTTACAATCAATATTTTCTTCGTTCGATGCATATTTTCTTTATTTTGATGCACTTTTTCTCGTTACGATCAGCATTTCCTTCATTTCGATGCGTATTTACTTCATTTTGATGATCCTTTTCTTGTTACGATCAACATTTCCTTCGTTTCGATGTATATTAACTTCATTTTGATGCTTATTTTCTCGTTACGATCAGCATTACATTCATTTCGATGTAGATTTCCTATTTTTTTGCTTGTTTTCTCGTTACGATCAATATTCCTTCATTTCGATGCATATTTACTTCATTTTGATGCTCTTTTTCTTGTTACGATCAACATTTCATTCGTTTTGATGCAGATTTCCTTCTTTTTTATGCTCGTTTTCTCGTTACGATCAATATTTCCTTTCTTTCGATGCATATTTCCTTCGTTTTGATTCTTATTTTCTCGATACGATCAATATTACCTTCATTTCGATGCATATTTCCTTCATTTTAATGCTCCTTTTCTCGTTACGATCAACATTTCCTTCGTTTCGATATACATTTACTTCATTTTGATGCACTTTTTCTAGTTACGATCAGCATTTCCTTCATTTCGATGCATATTTACTTCATTTTTATGCTCCTTTTCTTGTTACGATTAACATTTTATTCGTTTCGTTGCACATTTCCATCATTTTGGTTTTTATGCTCCTTTTCTCGTTACGATCAACATTTCATTCGTTTTGATGCATATTTCTATCATTTTGATTTTGATGCTCCTTTTCTCGTTACAATCAACATTTCCTTCTTTTCGATGCATATTTCCTTCGTTTCGATGCATATTTCCTTTGTTTCGATGCACTTTTCCTTCGTTACGATGCATATTTCCTTCATTTTTATGCAATTTTTTTAGTTACAATCAGTATTTCTTTCGTTTCAATGCATATTTACTTTATTTTTATGCTCCTTTTCTTGTTACGATCAATATTTCATTTGTTTCGATGAAAATTTCCTTATTTTTGATGCTCATTTTCTTGTTATGATCAATATTTCGTTTGTTTCGATGTATATTTCCTTCATTTTGATGCTCCTTTTCTCGTTATGATCAATATTTCCTCTGTTTCGATGAATATTTCCTTCATTTTGATGCTCCTTTTCTCGTTACGATCAATATTTCCTTTGTTTCGATGAATATTTCCTTCATTTTTATGCTCCTTTTCTTGTTACGATCAATATCTCATCCGTTTCGATGCAGATTTCCTTCTTTTTGATGCTCTTTTTCTCGTTATTATCAATATTTCCTTCATTTTGATGCTCCTTTTCTAGTTACGATCAGTATTTCCTTCGTTTTGATGCATATTTACTTGATGCACCTTTTCTCGTTACGATCAATATTACCTTTATTATCAATATTTCCTTCATTTTGATGCACCTTTTCTTGTTACGATCAACATTTCATTCGTTTCGATGTAGATTTCCATCATTTTGGTTTCGATGCTCCTTTTCTCGTTACGATCAACATTTCCTTCGTTTTGATACATATTTCCTTCATTTTGATACTTATTTTCTCGTTACAATCAACATTACCTACGTTTCGATGCATATTTACTTCGTTTTGATTCTCATTTTCTCGTTACGATCAATATTACCTTCGTTTCGATGTATATTTTCTTCATTTTGATGCTTCTTTTCTCGTTACGATCAACATTTCATTCGTTTCGATGCATATTTCCATCATTTTGATTTTGATGCTCATTTTCTCGTTACGATCAATATTTCCTTCATTTCGATGCATATTTCCTTCATTTTGATGCACTTTTTCTCGTTACGATCAGCATTTCCTTTTTTTCGATTCATATTTACTCATTTTGATGCTCCTTTTCTTTTTATGATCAACGCAGATTTCCTTTTTTTGATGCTCGTTTTCTTGTTATGATCAATATTTCCTTTGTTTCGATGCATATTTCCTTCATTTTAACGCTCCTTTTCCCATTACGATCAGCATTTCCTTCGTTTCGATCAATATTTCCTTCATTTTGATGCTCCTTTTCTTGTTACGATCAATATCTCATTCGTTTCGATGCAGATTTCCTTCTTTTTGATGCTCGTTTTCTCGTTATTATCAATATTTCCTTGTTTTGATGCAATTTCTTTTATTTTGATTCAATTTTTCTAGTTACGATCAATATTACCTTCGTTTCGATGCATATTTCCTTCATTTTGATTCTCTTTTTCTCGATACGATCAATATTTCCTTTATTTCGATGCATATTTACTTCATTTTGATGCTCCTTACCTTCATTTTGATGCATATTTCCTTCATTTTGATGCTTTTTTTCTCGTTATGATCAATATTTACTTTGTTTCGATGCATATTTCCTTCATTTTGATGCTCATTTTCTCTTTACGATCAATATTTCCTTCATTTCGATGAATATTTCCTTCATTTTAATGCTCATTTTCACGTTACGATCAATATTTCCTTCGTTTCGATGCATATTTCCTTCATTTTGATGCTCGTTTTCTCGTTACAATCAATATTTTCTTCGTTCGATGCATATTTTCTTTATTTTGATGCACTTTTTCTCGTTACGATCAGCATTTCCTTCATTTCGATGCGTATTTACTTCATTTTGATGATCCTTTTCTTGTTACGATCAACATTTCCTTCGTTTCGATGTATATTAACTTCATTTTGATGCTTATTTTCTCGTTACGATCAGCATTACATTCATTTCGATGTAGATTTCCTATTTTTTTGCTTGTTTTCTCGTTACGATCAATATTCCTTCATTTCGATGCATATTTACTTCATTTTGATGCTCTTTTTCTTGTTACGATCAACATTTCATTCGTTTTGATGCAGATTTCCTTCTTTTTTATGCTCGTTTTCTCGTTACGATCAATATTTCCTTTCATTCGATGCATATTTCCTTCGTTTTGATTCTTATTTTCTCGATACGATCAATATTACCTTCATTTCGATGCATATTTCCTTCATTTTAATGCTCCTTTTCTCGTTACGATCAACATTTCCTTCGTTTCGATATACATTTACTTCATTTTGATGCACTTTTTCTAGTTACGATCAGCATTTCCTTCATTTCGATGCATATTTACTTCATTTTTATGCTCCTTTTCTTGTTACGATTAACATTTTATTCGTTTCGTTGCACATTTCCATCATTTTGGTTTTTATGCTCCTTTTCTCGTTACGATCAACATTTCATTCGTTTTGATGCATATTTCTATCATTTTGATTTTGATGCTCCTTTTCTCGTTACAATCAACATTTCCTTCTTTTCGATGCATATTTCCTTCGTTTCGATGCATATTTCCTTTGTTTCGATGCACTTTTCCTTCGTTACGATGCATATTTCCTTCATTTTTATGCAATTTTTTTAGTTACAATCAGTATTTCTTTCGTTTCAATGCATATTTACTTTATTTTTATGCTCCTTTTCTTGTTACGATCAATATTTCATTTGTTTCGATGAAAATTTCCTTATTTTTGATGCTCATTTTCTTGTTATGATCAATATTTCGTTTGTTTCGATGTATATTTCCTTCATTTTGATGCTCCTTTTCTCGTTATGATCAATATTTCCTCTGTTTCGATGCATATTTCCTTCATTTTGATGCTCCTTTTCTCGTTACGATCAATATTTCCTTTGTTTCGATGAATATTTCCTTCATTTTTATGCTCCTTTTCTTGTTACGATCAATATCTCATCCGTTTCGATGCAGATTTCCTTCTTTTTGATGCTCTTTTTCTCGTTATTATCAATATTTCCTTCATTTTGATGCTCCTTTTCTAGTTACGATCAGTATTTCCTTCGTTTTGATGCATATTTACTTGATGCACCTTTTCTCGTTACGATCAATATTACCTTTATTATCAATATTTCCTTCATTTTGATGCACCTTTTCTTGTTACGATCAACATTTCATTCGTTTCGATGTAGATTTCCATCATTTTGGTTTCGATGCTCCTTTTCTCGTTACGATCAATATTTCCTTCGTTTTGATACATATTTCCTTCATTTTGATACTTATTTTCTCGTTACAATCAACATTACCTACGTTTCGATGCATATTTACTTCGTTTTGATTCTCATTTTCTCGTTACGATCAATATTACCTTCGTTTCGATGCATATTTTCTTCATTTTGATGCTTCTTTTCTCGTTACGATCAACATTTCATTCGTTTCGATGCATATTTCCATCATTTTGATTTTGATGCTCATTTTCTCGTTACGATCAATATTTCCTTCATTTCGATGCATATTTCCTTCATTTTGATGCACTTTTTCTCGTTACGATCAGCATTTCCTTTTTTTCGATTCATATTTACTCATTTTGATGCTCCTTTTCTTTTTATGATCAACATTTCAATCGTTTCGATGCAGATTTCCTTTTTTTGATGCTCGTTTTCTTGTTATGATCAATATTTCCTTTGTTTCGATGCATATTTCCTTCATTTTAACGCTCCTTTTCCCATTACGATCAACATTTCCTTCGTTTCGATGAATATTTCCTTCATTTTGATGCTCCTTTTCTTGTTACGATCAATATCTCATTCGTTTCGATGCAGATTTCCTTCTTTTTGAATGCTCGTTTTCTCGTTATTATCAATATTTCCTTTGTTTTGATGCAATTTCTTTTATTTTGATTCAATTTTTCTAGTTACGATCAATATTACCTTCGTTTCGATGCATATTTCCTTCATTTTGATTCTCTTTTTCTCGATACGATCAATATTTCCTTTATTTCGATGCATATTTACTTCATTTTGATGCTCCTTACCTTCATTTTGATGCATATTTCCTTCATTTTGATGCTTTTTTCTCGTTATGATCAATATTTACTTTGTTTCGATGCATATTTCCTTCATTTTGATGCTCATTTTCTCTTTACGATCAATATTTCCTTCATTTCGATGAATATTTCCTTCATTTTAATGCTCATTTTCACGTTACGATCAATATTTCCTTCGTTTCGATGCATATTTCCTTCATTTTGATGCTCGTTTTCTCGTTACAATCAATATTTTCTTCGTTCGATGCATATTTTCTTTATTTTGATGCACTTTTTCTCGTTACGATCAGCATTTCCTTCATTTCGATGCGTATTTACTTCATTTTGATGATCCTTTTCTTGTTACGATCAACATTTCCTTCGTTTCGATGTATATTAACTTCATTTTGATGCTTATTTTCTCGTTACGATCAGCATTACATTCATTTCGATGTAGATTTCCTATTTTTTTGCTTGTTTTCTCGTTACGATCAATATTCCTTCATTTCGATGCATATTTACTTCATTTTGATGCTCTTTTTCTTGTTACGATCAACATTTCATTCGTTTTGATGCAGATTTCCTTCTTTTTTATGCTCGTTTTCTCGTTACGATCAATATTTCCTTTCTTTCGATGCATATTTCCTTCGTTTTGATTCTTATTTTCTCGATACGATCAATATTACCTTCATTTCGATGCATATTTCCTTCATTTTAATGCTCCTTTTCTCGTTACGATCAACATTTCCTACGTTTCGATATACATTTACTTCATTTTGATGCACTTTTTCTAGTTACGATCAGCATTTCCTTCATTTCGATGCATATTTACTTCATTTTTATGCTCCTTTTCTTGTTACGATTAACATTTTATTCGTTTCGTTGCACATTTCCATCATTTTGGTTTTTATGCTCCTTTTCTCGTTACGATCAACATTTCATTCGTTTTGATGCATATTTCTATCATTTTGATTTTGATGCTCCTTTTCTCGTTACAATCAACATTTCCTTCTTTTCGATGCATATTTCCTTCGTTTCGATGCATATTTCCTTTGTTTCGATGCACATTTCCTTCGTTACGATGCATATTTCCTTCATTTTTATGCAATTTTTTTAGTTACAATCAGTATTTCTTTCGTTTCAATGCATATTTACTTTATTTTTATGCTCCTTTTCTTGTTACGATCAATATTTCATTTGTTTCGATGAAAATTTCCTTATTTTTGATGCTCATTTTCTTGTTATGATCAATATTTCGTTTGTTTCGATGTATATTTCCTTCATTTTGATGCTCCTTTTCTCGTTATGATCAATATTTCCTCTGTTTCGATGCATATTTCCTTCATTTTGATGCTCCTTTTCTCGTTACGATCAATATTTCCTTTGTTTCGATGAATATTTCCTTCATTTTTATGCTCCTTTTCTTGTTACGATCAATATCTCATCCGTTTCGATGCAGATTTCCTTCTTTTTGATGCTCTTTTTCTCGTTATTATCAATATTTCCTTCATTTTGATGCTCCTTTTCTAGTTACGATCAGTATTTCCTTCGTTTTGATGCATATTTACTTGATGCACCTTTTCTCGTTACGATCAATATTACCTTTATTATCAATATTTCCTTCATTTTGATGCACCTTTTCTTGTTACGATCAACATTTCATTCGTTTCGATGTAGATTTCCATCATTTTGGTTTCGATGCTCCTTTTCTCGTTACGATCAATATTTCCTTCGTTTTGATACATATTTCCTTCATTTTGATACTTATTTTCTCGTTACAATCAACATTACCTACGTTTCGATGCATATTTACTTCGTTTTGATTCTCATTTTCTCGTTACGATCAATATTACCTTCGTTTCGATGCATATTTTCTTCATTTTGATGCTTCTTTTCTCGTTACGATCAACATTTCATTCGTTTCGATGCATATTTCCATCATTTTGATTTTGATGCTCATTTTCTCGTTACGATCAATATTTCCTTCATTTCGATGCATATTTCCTTCATTTTGATGCACTTTTTCTCGTTACGATCAGCATTTCCTTTTTTTCGATTCATATTTACTCATTTTGATGCTCCTTTTCTTTTTATGATCAACATTTCAATCGTTTCGATGCAGATTTCCTTTTTTTGATGCTCGTTTTCTTGTTATGATCAATATTTCCTTTGTTTCGATGCATATTTCCTTCATTTTAACGCTCCTTTTCCCATTACGATCAACATTTCCTTCGTTTCGATGAATATTTCCTTCATTTTGATGCTCCTTTTCTTGTTACGATCAATATCTCATTCGTTTCGATGCAGATTTCCTTCTTTTTGAATGCTCGTTTTCTCGTTATTATCAATATTTCCTTTGTTTTGATGCAATTTCTTTTATTTTGATTCAATTTTTCTAGTTACGATCAATATTACCTTCGTTTCGATGCATATTTCCTTCATTTTGATTCTCTTTTTCTCGATACGATCAATATTTCCTTTATTTCGATGCATATTTACTTCATTTTGATGCTCCTTACCTTCATTTTGATGCATATTTCCTTCATTTTGATGCTTTTTTTCTCGTTATGATCAATATTTACTTTGTTTCGATGCATATTTCCTTCATTTTGATGCTCATTTTCTCTTTACGATCAATATTTCCTTCATTTCGATGAATATTTCCTTCATTTTAATGCTCATTTTCACGTTACGATCAATATTTCCTTCGTTTCGATGCATATTTCCTTCATTTTGATGCTCGTTTTCTCGTTACAATCAATATTTTCTTCGTTCGATGCATATTTTCTTTATTTTGATGCACTTTTTCTCGTTACGATCAGCATTTCCTTCATTTCGATGCGTATTTACTTCATTTTGATGATCCTTTTCTTGTTACGATCAACATTTCCTTCGTTTCGATGTATATTAACTTCATTTTGATGCTTATTTTCTCGTTACGATCAGCATTACATTCATTTCGATGTAGATTTCCTATTTTTTTGCTTGTTTTCTCGTTACGATCAATATTCCTTCATTTCGATGCATATTTACTTCATTTTGATGCTCTTTTTCTTGTTACGATCAACATTTCATTCGTTTTGATGCAGATTTCCTTCTTTTTTATGCTCGTTTTCTCGTTACGATCAATATTTCCTTTCTTTCGATGCATATTTCCTTCGTTTTGATTCTTATTTTCTCGATACGATCAATATTACCTTCATTTCGATGCATATTTCCTTCATTTTAATGCTCCTTTTCTCGTTACGATCAACATTTCCTACGTTTCGATATACATTTACTTCATTTTGATGCACTTTTTCTAGTTACGATCAGCATTTCCTTCATTTCGATGCATATTTACTTCATTTTTATGCTCCTTTTCTTGTTACGATTAACATTTTATTCGTTTCGTTGCACATTTCCATCATTTTGGTTTTTATGCTCCTTTTCTCGTTACGATCAACATTTCATTCGTTTTGATGCATATTTCTATCATTTTGATTTTGATGCTCCTTTTCTCGTTACAATCAACATTTCCTTCTTTTCGATGCATATTTCCTTCGTTTCGATGCATATTTCCTTTGTTTCGATGCACATTTCCTTCGTTACGATGCATATTTCCTTCATTTTTATGCAATTTTTTTAGTTACAATCAGTATTTCTTTCGTTTCAATGCATATTTACTTTATTTTTATGCTCCTTTTCTTGTTACGATCAATATTTCATTTGTTTCGATGAAAATTTCCTTATTTTTGATGCTCATTTTCTTGTTATGATCAATATTTCGTTTGTTTCGATGTATATTTCCTTCATTTTGATGCTCCTTTTCTCGTTATGATCAATATTTCCTCTGTTTCGATGCATATTTCCTTCATTTTGATGCTCCTTTTCTCGTTACGATCAATATTTCCTTTGTTTCGATGAATATTTCCTTCATTTTTATGCTCCTTTTCTTGTTACGATCAATATCTCATCCGTTTCGATGCAGATTTCCTTCTTTTTGATGCTCTTTTTCTCGTTATTATCAATATTTCCTTCATTTTGATGCTCCTTTTCTAGTTACGATCAGTATTTCCTTCGTTTTGATGCATATTTACTTGATGCACCTTTTCTCGTTACGATCAATATTACCTTTATTATCAATATTTCCTTCATTTTGATGCACCTTTTCTTGTTACGATCAACATTTCATTCGTTTCGATGTAGATTTCCATCATTTTGGTTTCGATGCTCCTTTTCTCGTTACGATCAATATTTCCTTCGTTTTGATACATATTTCCTTCATTTTGATACTTATTTTCTCGTTACAATCAACATTACCTACGTTTCGATGCATATTTACTTCGTTTTGATTCTCATTTTCTCGTTACGATCAATATTACCTTCGTTTCGATGCATATTTTCTTCATTTTGATGCTTCTTTTCTCGTTACGATCAACATTTCATTCGTTTCGATGCATATTTCCATCATTTTGATTTTGATGCTCATTTTCTCGTTACGATCAATATTTCCTTCATTTCGATGCATATTTCCTTCATTTTGATGCACTTTTTCTCGTTACGATCAGCATTTCCTTTTTTTCGATTCATATTTACTCATTTTGATGCTCCTTTTCTTTTTATGATCAACATTTCAATCGTTTCGATGCAGATTTCCTTTTTTTGATGCTCGTTTTCTTGTTATGATCAATATTTCCTTTGTTTCGATGCATATTTCCTTCATTTTAACGCTCCTTTTCCCATTACGATCAACATTTCCTTCGTTTCGATGAATATTTCCTTCATTTTGATGCTCCTTTTCTTGTTACGATCAATATCTCATTCGTTTCGATGCAGATTTCCTTCTTTTTGAATGCTCGTTTTCTCGTTATTATCAATATTTCCTTTGTTTTGATGCAATTTCTTTTATTTTGATTCAATTTTTCTAGTTACGATCAATATTACCTTCGTTTCGATGCATATTTCCTTCATTTTGATTCTCTTTTTCTCGATACGATCAATATTTCCTTTATTTCGATGCATATTTACTTCATTTTGATGCTCCTTACCTTCATTTTGATGCATATTTCCTTCATTTTGATGCTTTTTTTCTCGTTATGATCAATATTTACTTTGTTTCGATGCATATTTCCTTCATTTTGATGCTCATTTTCTCTTTACGATCAATATTTCCTTCATTTCGATGAATATTTCCTTCATTTTAATGCTCATTTTCACGTTACGATCAATATTTCCTTCGTTTCGATGCATATTTCCTTCATTTTGATGCTCGTTTTCTCGTTACAATCAATATTTTCTTCGTTCGATGCATATTTTCTTTATTTTGATGCACTTTTTCTCGTTACGATCAGCATTTCCTTCATTTCGATGCGTATTTACTTCATTTTGATGATCCTTTTCTTGTTACGATCAACATTTCCTTCGTTTCGATGTATATTAACTTCATTTTGATGCTTATTTTCTCGTTACGATCAGCATTACATTCATTTCGATGTAGATTTCCTATTTTTTTGCTTGTTTTCTCGTTACGATCAATATTCCTTCATTTCGATGCATATTTACTTCATTTTGATGCTCTTTTTCTTGTTACGATCAACATTTCATTCGTTTTGATGCAGATTTCCTTCTTTTTTATGCTCGTTTTCTCGTTACGATCAATATTTCCTTTCTTTCGATGCATATTTCCTTCGTTTTGATTCTTATTTTCTCGATACGATCAATATTACCTTCATTTCGATGCATATTTCCTTCATTTTAATGCTCCTTTTCTCGTTACGATCAACATTTCCTACGTTTCGATATACATTTACTTCATTTTGATGCACTTTTTCTAGTTACGATCAGCATTTCCTTCATTTCGATGCATATTTACTTCATTTTTATGCTCCTTTTCTTGTTACGATTAACATTTTATTCGTTTCGTTGCACATTTCCATCATTTTGGTTTTTATGCTCCTTTTCTCGTTACGATCAACATTTCATTCGTTTTGATGCATATTTCTATCATTTTGATTTTGATGCTCCTTTTCTCGTTACAATCAACATTTCCTTCTTTTCGATGCATATTTCCTTCGTTTCGATGCATATTTCCTTTGTTTCGATGCACATTTCCTTCGTTACGATGCATATTTCCTTCATTTTTATGCAATTTTTTTAGTTACAATCAGTATTTCTTTCGTTTCAATGCATATTTACTTTATTTTTATGCTCCTTTTCTTGTTACGATCAATATTTCATTTGTTTCGATGAAAATTTCCTTATTTTTGATGCTCATTTTCTTGTTATGATCAATATTTCGTTTGTTTCGATGTATATTTCCTTCATTTTGATGCTCCTTTTCTCGTTATGATCAATATTTCCTCTGTTTCGATGCATATTTCCTTCATTTTGATGCTCCTTTTCTCGTTACGATCAATATTTCCTTTGTTTCGATGAATATTTCCTTCATTTTTATGCTCCTTTTCTTGTTACGATCAATATCTCATCCGTTTCGATGCAGATTTCCTTCTTTTTGATGCTCTTTTTCTCGTTATTATCAATATTTCCTTCATTTTGATGCTCCTTTTCTAGTTACGATCAGTATTTCCTTCGTTTTGATGCATATTTACTTGATGCACCTTTTCTCGTTACGATCAATATTACCTTTATTATCAATATTTCCTTCATTTTGATGCACCTTTTCTTGTTACGATCAACATTTCATTCGTTTCGATGTAGATTTCCATCATTTTGGTTTCGATGCTCCTTTTCTCGTTACGATCAATATTTCCTTCGTTTTGATACATATTTCCTTCATTTTGATACTTATTTTCTCGTTACAATCAACATTACCTACGTTTCGATGCATATTTACTTCGTTTTGATTCTCATTTTCTCGTTACGATCAATATTACCTTCGTTTCGATGCATATTTTCTTCATTTTGATGCTTCTTTTCTCGTTACGATCAACATTTCATTCGTTTCGATGCATATTTCCATCATTTTGATTTTGATGCTCATTTTCTCGTTACGATCAATATTTCCTTCATTTCGATGCATATTTCCTTCATTTTGATGCACTTTTTCTCGTTACGATCAGCATTTCCTTTTTTTCGATTCATATTTACTCATTTTGATGCTCCTTTTCTTTTTATGATCAACATTTCAATCGTTTCGATGCAGATTTCCTTTTTTTGATGCTCGTTTTCTTGTTATGATCAATATTTCCTTTGTTTCGATGCATATTTCCTTCATTTTAACGCTCCTTTTCCCATTACGATCAACATTTCCTTCGTTTCGATGAATATTTCCTTCATTTTGATGCTCCTTTTCTTGTTACGATCAATATCTCATTCGTTTCGATGCAGATTTCCTTCTTTTTGAATGCTCGTTTTCTCGTTATTATCAATATTTCCTTTGTTTTGATGCAATTTCTTTTATTTTGATTCAATTTTTCTAGTTACGATCAATATTACCTTCGTTTCGATGCATATTTCCTTCATTTTGATTCTCTTTTTCTCGATACGATCAATATTTCCTTTATTTCGATGCATATTTACTTCATTTTGATGCTCCTTACCTTCATTTTGATGCATATTTCCTTCATTTTGATGTTTTTTTTTCTCGTTATGATCAATATTTACTTTGTTTCGATGCATATTTCCTTCATTTTGATGCTCATTTTCTCTTTACGATCAATATTTCCTTCATTTCGATGAATATTTCCTTCATTTTAATGCTCATTTTCACGTTACGATCAATATTTCCTTCGTTTCGATGCATATTTCCTTCATTTTGATGCTCGTTTTCTCGTTACAATCAATATTTTCTTCGTTCGATGCATATTTTCTTTATTTTGATGCACTTTTTCTCGTTACGATCAGCATTTCCTTCATTTCGATGCGTATTTACTTCATTTTGATGATCCTTTTCTTGTTACGATCAACATTTCCTTCGTTTCGATGTATATTAACTTCATTTTGATGCTTATTTTCTCGTTACGATCAGCATTACATTCATTTCGATGTAGATTTCCTATTTTTTTGCTTGTTTTCTCGTTACGATCAATATTCCTTCATTTCGATGCATATTTACTTCATTTTGATGCTCTTTTTCTTGTTACGATCAACATTTCATTCGTTTTGATGCAGATTTCCTTCTTTTTTATGCTCGTTTTCTCGTTACGATCAATATTTCCTTTCTTTCGATGCATATTTCCTTCGTTTTGATTCTTATTTTCTCGATACGATCAATATTACCTTCATTTCGATGCATATTTCCTTCATTTTAATGCTCCTTTTCTCGTTACGATCAACATTTCCTACGTTTCGATATACATTTACTTCATTTTGATGCACTTTTTCTAGTTACGATCAGCATTTCCTTCATTTCGATGCATATTTACTTCATTTTTATGCTCCTTTTCTTGTTACGATTAACATTTTATTCGTTTCGTTGCACATTTCCATCATTTTGGTTTTTATGCTCCTTTTCTCGTTACGATCAACATTTCATTCGTTTTGATGCATATTTCTATCATTTTGATTTTGATGCTCCTTTTCTCGTTACAATCAACATTTCCTTCTTTTCGATGCATATTTCCTTCGTTTCGATGCATATTTCCTTTGTTTCGATGCACATTTCCTTCGTTACGATGCATATTTCCTTCATTTTTATGCAATTTTTTTAGTTACAATCAGTATTTCTTTCGTTTCAATGCATATTTACTTTATTTTTATGCTCCTTTTCTTGTTACGATCAATATTTCATTTGTTTCGATGAAAATTTCCTTATTTTTGATGCTCATTTTCTTGTTATGATCAATATTTCGTTTGTTTCGATGTATATTTCCTTCATTTTGATGCTCCTTTTCTCGTTATGATCAATATTTCCTCTGTTTCGATGCATATTTCCTTCATTTTGATGCTCCTTTTCTCGTTACGATCAATATTTCCTTTGTTTCGATGAATATTTCCTTCATTTTTATGCTCCTTTTCTTGTTACGATCAATATCTCATCCGTTTCGATGCAGATTTCCTTCTTTTTGATGCTCTTTTTCTCGTTATTATCAATATTTCCTTCATTTTGATGCTCCTTTTCTAGTTACGATCAGTATTTCCTTCGTTTTGATGCATATTTACTTGATGCACCTTTTCTCGTTACGATCAATATTACCTTTATTATCAATATTTCCTTCATTTTGATGCACCTTTTCTTGTTACGATCAACATTTCATTCGTTTCGATGTAGATTTCCATCATTTTGGTTTCGATGCTCCTTTTCTCGTTACGATCAATATTTCCTTCGTTTTGATACATATTTCCTTCATTTTGATACTTATTTTCTCGTTACAATCAACATTACCTACGTTTCGATGCATATTTACTTCGTTTTGATTCTCATTTTCTCGTTACGATCAATATTACCTTCGTTTCGATGCATATTTTCTTCATTTTGATGCTTCTTTTCTCGTTACGATCAACATTTCATTCGTTTCGATGCATATTTCCATCATTTTGATTTTGATGCTCATTTTCTCGTTACGATCAATATTTCCTTCATTTCGATGCATATTTCCTTCATTTTGATGCACTTTTTCTCGTTACGATCAGCATTTCCTTTTTTTCAATTCATATTTACTCATTTTGATGCTCCTTTTCTTTTTATGATCAACATTTCAATCGTTTCGATGCAGATTTCCTTTTTTTGATGCTCGTTTTCTTGTTATGATCAATATTTCCTTTGTTTCGATGCATATTTCCTTCATTTTAACGCTCCTTTTCCCATTACGATCAACATTTCCTTCGTTTCGATGAATATTTCCTTCATTTTGATGCTCCTTTTCTTGTTACGATCAATATCTCATTCATTTCGATGCAGATTTCCTTCTTTTTGAATGCTCGTTTTCTCGTTATTATCAATATTTCCTTTGTTTTGATGCAATTTCTTTTATTTTGATTCAATTTTTCTAGTTACGATCAATATTACCTTCGTTTCGATGCATATTTCCTTCATTTTGACTCTCTTTTTCTCGATACGATCAATATTTCCTTTATTTCGATGCATATTTACTTCATTTTGATGCTCCTTACCTTCATTTTGATGCATATTTCCTTCATTTTGATGCTTTTTTTCTCGTTATGATCAATATTTACTTTGTTTCGATGCATATTTCCTTCATTTTGATGCTCATTTTCTCTTTACGATCAATATTTCCTTCATTTCGATGAATATTTCCTTCATTTTAATGCTCATTTTCACGTTACGATCAATATTTCCTTCGTTTCGATGCATATTTCCTTCATTTTGATGCTCGTTTTCTCGTTACAATCAATATTTTCTTCGTTCGATGCATATTTTCTTTATTTTGATGCACTTTTTCTCGTTACGATCAGCATTTCCTTCATTTCGATGCGTATTTACTTCATTTTGATGATCCTTTTCTTGTTACGATCAACATTTCCTTCGTTTCGATGTATATTAACTTCATTTTGATGCTTATTTTCTCGTTACGATCAGCATTACATTCATTTCGATGTAGATTTCCTATTTTTTTGCTTGTTTTCTCGTTACGATCAATATTCCTTCATTTCGATGCATATTTACTTCATTTTGATGCTTTTTTTCTTGTTACGATCAATATTTCATTCGTTTTGATGCAGATTTCCTTCTTTTTTATGCTCGTTTTCTCGTTACGATCAATATTTCCTTTCTTTCGATGCATATTTCCTTCGTTTTGATTCTTATTTTCTCGATACGATCAATATTACCTTCATTTCGATGCATATTTCCTTCATTTTAATGCTCCTTTTCTCGTTACGATCAACATTTCCTACGTTTCGATATACATTTACTTCATTTTGATGGACTTTTTCTAGTTACGATCAGCATTTCCTTCATTTCGATGCATATTTACTTCATTTTTATGCTCCTTTTCTTGTTACGATTAACATTTTATTCGTTTCGTTGCACATTTCCATCATTTTGGTTTTTATGCTCCTTTTCTCGTTACGATCAACATTTCATTCGTTTTGATGCATATTTCTATCATTTTGATTTTGATGCTCCTTTTCTCGTTACAATCAACATTTCCTTCTTTTCGATGCATATTTCCTTCGTTTCGATGCATATTTCCTTTGTTTCGATGCACATTTCCTTCGTTACGATGCATATTTCCTTCATTTTTATGCACTTTTTTTAGTTACAATCAGTATTTCTTTCGTTTCAATGCATATTTACTTTATTTTTATGCTCCTTTTCTTGTTACGATCAATATTTCATTTGTTTCGATGAAAATTTCCTTATTTTTGATGCTCATTTTCTTGTTATGATCAATATTTCGTTTGTTTCGATGTATATTTCCTTCATTTTGATGCTCCTTTTCTCGTTATGATCAATATTTCCTCTGTTTCGATGCATATTTCCTTCATTTTGATGCTCCTTTTCTCGTTACGATCAATATTTCCTTTGTTTCAATGAATATTTCCTTCATTTTTATGCTCCTTTTCTTGTTACGATCAATATCTCATCCGTTTCGATGCAGATTTCCTTCTTTTTGATGCTCTTTTTCTCGTTATTATCAATATTTCCTTCATTTTGATGCTCCTTTTCTAGTTACGATCAGTATTTCCTTCGTTTTGATGCATATTTACTTGATGCACCTTTTCTCGTTACGATCAATATTACCTTTATTATCAATATTTCCTTCATTTTGATGCACCTTTTCTTGTTACGATCAACATTTCATTCGTTTCGATGTAGATTTCCATCATTTTGGTTTCGATGCTCCTTTTCTCGTTAAGATCAACATTTCCTTCGTTTTGATATATATTTCCTTCATTTTGATACTTATTTTCTCGTTACAATCAACATTACCTACGTTTCGATGCATATTTACTTCGTTTTGATTCTCATTTTCTCGTTACGATCAATATTACCTTCGTTTCGATGCATATTTTCTTCATTTTGATGCTTCTTTTCTCGTTACGATCAACATTTCATTCGTTTCGATGCA
This sequence comes from Pogostemon cablin, assembly GCA_023678885.1. NCBI lineage: Eukaryota > Viridiplantae > Streptophyta > Magnoliopsida > Lamiales > Lamiaceae > Pogostemon > Pogostemon cablin. Next base: position 12,210,150 of record CM043005.1, read on the forward strand.
TATTTCCATCATTTTGATTTTGATGCTCATTTTCTCGTTACGATCAATATTTCCTTCATTTCGATGCATATTTCCTTCATTTTGATGCACTTTTTCTCGTTACGATCAGCATTTCCTTTTTTTCGATTCATATTTACTCATTTTGATGCTCCTTTTCTTTTTATGATCAACATTTCAATCGTTTCGATGCAGATTTCCTTTTTTTGATGCTCGTTTTCTTGTTATGATCAATATTTCCTTTGTTTCGATGCATATTTCCTTCATTTTAACGCTCCTTTTCCCATTACGATCAACATTTCCTTCGTTTCGATGAATATTTCCTTCATTTTGATGCTCCTTTTCTTGTTACGATCAATATCTCATTCGTTTCGATGCAGATTTCCTTCTTTTTGATGCTCGTTTTCTCGTTATTATCAATATTTCCTTTGTTTTGATGCAATTTCTTTTATTTTGATTCAATTTTTCTAGTTACGATCAATATTACCGTCGTTTCGATGCATATTTCCTTCATTTTGATTCTCTTTTTCTCGATACGATCAATATTTCCTTTATTTCGATGCATATTTACTTCATTTTGATGCTCCTTACCTTCATTTTGATGCATATTTCCTTCATTTTGATGCTCTTTTTCTCGTTATGATCAATATTTACTTTGTTTCGATGCATATTTCCTTCATTTTGATGCTCATTTTCTCTTTACGATCAATATTTCCTTCATTTCGATGAATATTTCCTTCATTTTAATGCTCATTTTCACGTTACGATCAATATTTCCTTCGTTTCGATGCATATTTCCTTCATTTTGATGCTCGTTTTCTCGTTACAATCAATATTTTCTTCGTTTCAATGCATATTTCCTTTATTTTGATGCACTTTTTCTCGTTACGATCAGCATTTCCTTCATTTCGATGCGTATTTACTTCATTTTGATGATTCTTTTCTTGTTACGATCAACATTTTCTTCGTTTCGATGTATATTAACTTCATTTTGATGCTTATTTTCTCGTTACGATCAACATTACATTCATTTCGATGTAGATTTCCTATTTTTTTGCTTGTTTTCTCGTTACGATCAATATTCCTTCGTTTCGATGCATATTTACTTCATTTCGATGCTCTTTTTCTTGTTACGATCAACATTTCATTCGTTTTGATGCAGATTTCCTTCTTTTTGATGCTCGTTTTCTCGTTACGATCAATATTTCCTTTCTTTCGTTGCATATTTCCTTCGTTTTGATTCTTATTTTCTCGTTACGATCAATATTACCTTCATTTCGATGCATATTTCCTTCATTTTAATGGTCCTTTTCTCGTTACGATCAACATTTCCTTCGTTTCGATATACATTTACTTCATTTTGATGCACTTTTTCTAGTTACGATCAGCATTTCCTTCATTTCGATGCATATTTACTTCATTTTTATGCTCCTTTTCTTGTTACGATCAACATTTCATTCGTTTCAATGAAGATTTCCTTCTTTTTGATGCTTGTTTTCTTGTTATGATCAATATTTTCTATATTTCGATGCATATTTCCTTCATTTTGATGCTCCTTTTCTCGTTATGATCAATATTTCCTTTTTTTCGATGCATATTTCCTTCATTTTGATGCTCATTTTCTCGTTACGATCAATATTTCCTTTATTTCGATGAATATTTCTTTCATTTTGATGCTCCTTTTCTTGTACGATCAATATCTCTTCCGTTTCGATGCAGATTTCCTTCTTTTTGATGCTCGATTTCTCGTTATTATCAATATTTCCTTTATTTTGATGCTCCTTTTCTCGTTACGATCAACATTTCCTTCAGTTCGATGCATATTTCTTTCATTTTGATGCACTTTTTCTAGTTACGATCAGCATTTCCTTCGTTTTGATGCATATTTACTTGATTTTTATGCACTTTTTCTTGTTACGATCAACATTTCATTCGTTTCGATGTAGATTTCCATCATTTTGGTTTTGATGCTCCTTTTCTCATTACGATCAACATTTCATTCGTTTCGATGCATATTTCCTTCATTTTGATGCTCATTTTCTGGTTACAATCAACATTACCTACGTTTTGATGCATATTTTCTTCGTTTTGATTCTCATTTTCTCGTTACGATCAATATTACCTTCGTTTCGATGCATATTTCCTTCATTTTGATTCTCCTTTTCTCGTTACGATCAACATTTTATTTGTTTTGATGCATATTTCCATCATTTTGATTTTGATGCTCCTTTTCTCGTTACGATCAACATTTCCTTCTTTTCGATGCATATTTCCTTCATTTCTATGCATATTTCCTTTGTTTCGATGCACAAATCCTTCGTTTTGATTCATATTTCCTTCATTTTGATGCACTTATTTTAGTTACGATTAGCATTTCCTTCGTTTTGATGCATATTTACTTCATTTTTATGCTCCTTTTCTTGTTACGATCAACATTTCATTCGTTTCGATGAAATACTTCTTTTTGATGCTCGTTTTCTTGTTATGATCAATATTTTCTTTGTTTCGATGTATATTTCCTTCATTTTGATGCTCCTTTTCTCGTTACGATCAATATTTCCTTTGTTTCGATGAATATTTCCTTTATTTTGATGCTCCTTTTCTTGTTACAATCAATATCTCATTCGTTTCGATGCAGATTTCCTTCTTTGTGATGCTCATTTTCTCGTTATTATCAATATTTCCTTTGTTTTGATGCATATTTCCTTTATTTTGATTCAATTTTTCTAGTTACGATCAATATTACCTTCGTTTCGATGCATATTTCCTTCATTTTGACTCTCTTTTTCTCGATACGATCAATATTTCCTTTATTTCGATGCATATTTACTTCATTTTGATGGTCCTTACCTTCATTTCGATGCATATTTCCTTCATTTTGATGCTCTTTTTCTCGTTATGATCAATATTTACTTTGTTTCGATGCATATTTCCTTCATTTTGATGCTCCTTTTCTCTTTACGATCAATATTTCCTTCATTTCGATGAATATTTCCTTTATTTTAATGCTAATTTTCACGTTACGATCAATATTTTCTTCGTTTCGATGCATATTTCCTTCATTTTGATGCTCGTTTTCTCGTTACAATCAATATTTTCTTCATTTCGATGCATATTTTCTTTATTTTGATGCACTTTTTCTCGTTACGATCAGCATTTTCTTCGTTTCGATGCGTATTTACTTCATTTTGATGATCCTTTTCTTGTTACGATCAACATTTCCTTCGTTTCGATGTATATTAACTTCATTTTGATGCTTATTTTCTCGTTACGATCAGCATTACATTCATTTCGATGTAGATTTCCTATTTTTTTGCTTGTTTTCTCGTTACGATCAATATTCCTTCATTTCGATGCATATTTACTTCATTTTGATGCTCTTTTTCTTGTTACGATCAACATTTCATTCGTTTTGATGCAGATTTCCTTCTTTTTGATGCTCGTTTTCTCGTTACGATCAATATTTCCTTTCTTTCGATGCATATTTCCTTCGTTTTGATTCTTATTTTCTCGTTACGATCAATATTACCTTCATTTCGATGCATATTTCCTTCATATTAATGCTCATTTTCTTGTTACGATCAACATTTCCTTCGTTTCGATATACATTTACTTCATTTTGATGCACTTTTTCTAGTTATGATCAGCATTTCCTTCATTTCGATGCATATTTACTTTATTTTTATGCTCCTTTTCTTGTTACGATTAACATTTCATTCGTTTCGTTGCAGATTTCCATCATTTTGGTTTTTATGCTTCTTTTCTCGTTACGATCAATATTTCATTCGTTTTGATGCATATTTCTATCATTTTGATTTTGATGCTCCTTTTCTCGTTACAATCAACATTTCCTTCTTTTCGATGCATATTTCCTTCGTTTCGATGCATATTTCCTTTATTTCGATGCACATTTCCTTCGTTACGATGCATATTTCCTTCATTTTTATGCACTTTTTTAGTTACAATCAGCATTTCTTTCGTTTCGATGCATATTTACTTTATTTTTATGCTCCTTTTCTTGTTACGATCAATATTTCATTTGTTTCGATGAAAATTTCCTTATTTTTTATGCTCATTTTCTTGTTATGATCAATATTTCCTTTGTTTCGATGTATATTTCCTTCATTTTGATGCTCCTTTTCTCTTTATGATCAATATTTCCTCTGTTTCGATGCATATTTTCTTCATTTTGATGCTCCTTTTCTCGTTACGATCAATATTTCCTTTGTTTCGATGAATATTTCCTTAATTTTTATGCTCCTTTTCTTGTTACGATCAATATCTCATCCGTTTCGATGCAGATTTCCTTCTTTTTGATGCTCGTTTTCTCGTTATTATCAATATTTCCTTCATTTTAATGCTCCTTTTCTCGTTACGATCAACATTTCCTTCAGTTCGATGGATATTTCCTTCATTTTGATGCACTTTTTCTAGTTACGATCAGTATTTCTTTCGTTTTGATGCATATTTACTTGGTGCACCTTTTCTCGTTACGATCAATATTACCTTTATTATCAATATTTCCTTCATTTTGATGCACCTTTTCTTGTAACGATCAACATTTCATTCGTTTCGATGTAGATTTCCATCATTTTGGTTTCGATGCTTCTTTTCTCGTTACGATCAATATTTCCTTTGTTTTGATGCATATTTCCTTCATTTAGATGCTTATTTTCTCGTTACAATCAACATTACCTACGTTTCGATGCATATTTACTTCGTTTTGATTCTCATTTTCTCGTTACGATCAATATTACCTTCGTTTCGATGCATACTTTCTTCATTTTGATGCTTTTTTTCTCGTTACGATCAACATTTCATTCGTTTCGATGCATTTTTCCATCATTTTGATTTTGATGCTCATTTTCTCATTACGATCAACATTTCCTTCATTTCGATGCATATTTCCTTCATTTTGATGCACTTTTTCTCGTTACGATCAACATTTCCTTCTTTTCGATTCATATTTACTCATTTTGATGCTCCTTTTCTTTTTATGATCAACATTTCAATCGTTTCGATGCAGATTTCCTTTTTTTTATGCTCATTTTCTTGTTATGATCAATATTTCCTTTGTTTCGATGCATATTTCCTTCATTTTAATGCTCCTTTTCCCATTACGATCAACATTTCCTTCGTTTCGATGAATATTTCCTTCATTTTGATGCTCCTTTTCTTGTTACGATCAATATCTCATTCGTTTTGATGCAGATTTCCTTATTTTTGATGCTCGTTTTCTTGTTATTATCAATATTTCCTTTGCTTTGATGCGTATTTCCTTCGTTTGGATGCATATTTCCTTCATTTTGATGCACTTTTTTAGTTACGATCAGCATTTCCTTCATTTCTATGCATATTTACTTCATTTTTATGCTCATTTTCTTGTTACGATAAACATGTCATTCGTTTCGATGAAGATTTCCTTCTTTTGATGCTCGTTTTCTCGTTATTATCAATATTTCTTTTGTTTAGATGCATATTTCCTTCATTCTAATGCTTATTTTCTCATTATGATCAATATTTCCTTCGTTTCGATGCATATTTCCTTCATTTTGATGCTCCTTTACTTATTACGATCAACATTTCATTCGTTTCTATGCAGATTTCCTTCTTTTTAATGCTCTTTTTCTCGTTACTATCAATATTTCTTTAACATTTCCTTAGTTTTGATACATATGACATTCATTTTGAAGCTCATTCTGTCATGATGATCAATATTTCATTCATTTTGATGCATATTTCCTTCATTCTGATGCTCGTTCGCTTGTTATGATCAACATTTCCTTCGTTTCTATACATATTCCTTCATTTTGATGCTTATCTGCATGTTATGATCAATATTTTCTTCGTTTCGACGCATATTCCTTCTTTTTGATGATAATTATCTTGCTATGATGATCATTTCCTTCATTTCGATGCATATTTCCTTCTTTTTGATGCTCATTCGCTTGTTGTGATCAGCATTTCCTTCATTTCAATTCATATTCCTTCATTTTGATGCTCATTCTCTAATTACATCAACATTTCCTTCGTTTCGATGCATATTTCCTTCATTTTGATACTCATTCGCTTGTTATGATCACCATTTCCATGCTTCGAATCACATTTCCTTTTTTGATGCTCATTCGCTTGTTATTACCAATATTCCCTTTGTTTCGATGCATATTTCCTACATTTTGAAGTTCATTCACTTGTTAAGATAAAAATTTCCTTCCTTTCTATGCATATTCCTTCATTTTGATGCTCATCTGCATGTTATGATTAATATTTACTTTGTTTCGATGCATATTTTCTTCATGTTTATGCTCAGTCGGTTGTTATGATCAACGTTTTCTTCCTTTCGATGCATATTCCTTCATTTTGATGCCCTATTGGCTTGTTATGATCAACATTTCCTTTGTTCCGATGCATAATTCCTTTATTTTGACGCTCATTCTCTTTTTATTTTAAATATTTTCTTCGTTTTGATGCATATTTCCATCATTCTGATGCCCATTCGCTTGTTATGATTAACATTTCCTTCGTTTCGATGCATATTTCCTTCATTTTGATGCTCATTTGCTTGTTATCTCATTACAATCAACATTTACTTCATTTTGATGCTCATTCGCTTGTTACGATCATTATTTTCTTTGTTTCGATGCATATTTCCTACATTTTGATGCTCATTCGCTTGTTATGATTAACATTTCCTTCGTTTCGACGCATGTTTCCTTTATTTTGATGCTCATTCGCTGTTATGATAAACATTACCTTCGTTTTGATGAATATTTTGTTCATTTTGATGCTCATTCTCTAATTACGATCAATATTTCCTTCATTTTGATGCTCATTCGCTTGTTATGATAAACATTTCCTTTGCTTCGAGGGATATTTCCTTAATTTTGATGCTTATTCGGTTGTTATGATCAATATTTCCTTCGTTTCTATACATATGTCCTTCATTTTGAAGCTCATTCTGTCATGACGATCAATATTTCCTTCATTTTGATGCCCATTCGCTTGTTATGATCAACATTTCCTTTGTTTCGATACATATTTTCTTCATTTTGATGCTCATTCGCTAGTTCTGAACAACATTTCCTTTATTTCTATGCATATTTCCTTCATTTTGATGCTCATTCGCTTGTTATTATCAATATTTCCTTTGTTTCGATGCATATTTCCTTCATTTTGATATTTATTCGCCTATTATGATCAACATTTCCTTCGTTTTGATGCATATTTCCTTCATTTTGATGCTCATTCGCTTGTTATGATAAATATTACCTTTGTTTCGATATATATTTCCTTCATTTTAATGCTCATTCTCTCATTACGATCAACATTTCCTTCATTTTGATGCTCATTCGCTTGTTATTATCAATATTTCCTTCATTTCGATGCATATTTCCTTCATTTTGATGCTCATTCACTTGTTATTATCAACATTTCCTTTGTTTCGATGCATATTTCCTTCATTTTGATGCTCATTCGCTTGTTACAATCATTATTTCCTTTGTTTCGATGCATATTTCCTACATTTTGATGCTCATTCGCTTGTTATGATCAACATTTCCTTCGTTTCGATGCATGTTTCCTTTATTTTGATGCTCATTCGCTGTTATGATAAACATTACCTTCGTTTCAAAGTATATTTTGTTCATTTTGATGCTCATTCTCTAATTACGTTCAATATTTCCTTCATTTTGATGCTCATTCGCTTGTTATGATAAACGTTTCCTTTGTTTCGAGGGATATTTCCTTCATTTTGATGCTTTTTCGGTTGTTATAATCAATATTTCCTTCATTTTGATGTTCATTCGCTTGTTATGATCAACATTTCCTTCGTTTCGATACATATTTTCTTCATTTTGATGGTCATTCGCTTGTTCTGAACAACATTTCCTTTGTTTCGATGCATATTTCCTTCATTTTGATACTCATTCGCTTGTTATTATCAATATTTCCTTTGTTTCGATGAATATTTCCTTCATTTTGATGTTTATTCGCCTGTTATGATCAACATTTCCTTCGTTTTGATGCATATTTCCTTCATTTCGATGCTCATTCGCTTGTTATGATAAATATTACCTTCGTTTCGATGTATATTTCCTTCATTTTGATGTTCATTCTCTCATTACGATCAATATTTCCTTTATTTTGATGCTCATTCGCTTGTTATGATCAATATTTCCTTCGTTTCGATGCATATTTCCTTCATTTTGATGCTCATTAGCTTGTTATTATCAACATTTCCTTTGCTTCGATGCATATTTCCTTAATTTTGATGCTCATTCGCTTGTTATGAACAAATTTCCTTCGTTTCGATGCATATTTCCTTAATTTTGATGCTCATTCGCTGTTATGATAAACATTACCTTCGTTTCGATGCATATTTCATTCATTGATGCCTATTCTCCAATTACGATCAACATTTCCTTCATTTTGATGCTCATTCGCTTGTTATGATCAACATTTTCTTTGTTTCGAGGAATATTTCCTTCATTTTGATGTTTATTCGGTTGTTATGAAAAACATTTCCTTTGTTTTGATACATATGACATTCATTTTGAAGCTCATTCTATCATGACGATCAATATTTCCTTTATTTTGATGCCCATTCGCTTGTTATGATCAACATTTCCTTCGTTTAGATACATATTTTCTTCATTTTGATGTTCATTCGCTTGTTCTGATCAACATTTCCTTCATTTCTTTCCATATTTCCTTCATTTTGAATCTCATTCTCTTTTTATGATTAAGATCTCCTTCGTTTCGATGCATATTCCTTCATTTTGTTGCTAATTTGCTTGTTATGATTAAAATTTTCTTTGTTTCGATACATATTCTTTCATTTTGATGCTCATTTCCTTGTTATGATCAACATTTGCTTCGTTTCGATGTATATTTCCTTCATTTGATGCTCATTCTCTCATTACGATCAACATTTACTTCATTTTGATGCTCATTTGATTGTTATGATCAACATTTCCTTTGTTTCGATGCATATTTCCTTCATTTTGATGTTCATTCGCTTATTATGATTAACATTTTCTTCGTTTCGATGTATATTTCCTTTATTTTGATGCTAATTTGCTTGTTATGATCAATATTTCCTACGTTTCGATGCATAATTCCTTCATTTTGATGCTCATTCGCTTATAAACATTTCCTTTGTTTCGATGCATATTTCCTTCATTTTGATGCTCATTCGCTTGTTATGATCAACATTTCCTTCGTTTTGATGCATATTTCCTTCACTTTGATGCTCATTCGCTTGTTATGATAAATATTTTCTTCGTTTTGATACATATTTACTTCATTTGGATGCTCATTCTCTCATAACGATCAACATTTACTTCATTTTGATGCCTATTCGCTTGTTATGATCAAAATTTCCTTTGTTTCGATACATATTTCCTTCATTTTGATGCTCATTCGCTTGTTATGATCAACATTTCCTTCATATCTATGCATATTTCCTTCATTTTGATGGTCATTCGCTTTTTATGAATAGGATTTCTTTCGTTTCGATGCATATTCCTTCATTTTGATGCTCATTCTCTCAATATGATCAACATTTTCTTCATTTTGATGATCATTCACCTGTTATGATCAACATTTCCTTTGTTTTTATACATATTGCCTTCATTTTGATGCTCATTCGCTTGATATGTTCAACATTTCCTTTGTTCTGAAGCATAATTCCTTTATTTTGATGCTCATTCGCTTGTTATGATCACAACATTTCCTTCGTTTCGTTGCATATTTACTTCATTTTGATGCACATTTGCTTGTTATGTTCAACATTTCCTTCATTTTGATGCTAATTCTCTTATTACGATCAATATTTACTTCATTTTGATGCTCATTCGCTTGTTATGATCTATATTCCCTTTGTTTCGATGCATATTTTTTTCATTTTGATGTTCATTCGCTTGTTATTATCAACATTTACTTTTTTTCGATGCATATTTCCTTCATTTTGATGTTCATTCGATTGTTATGATAAACATTTCCATCATTTCGATGCATATTTCCTTCATTTTGATGCTCATTCTCTCATTACAATCTAAATTTCCTTTATTTTGATGGCCATTCGCTTGTTATTATCAACATTTCCTTCGTTTCGACGGATATTTCCTTCATTTTGATGCTCATTCGCTTGTTATGATCAACATTTCCTTCGTTTCGATACATATTCCTTCATTTTGATGATCATTTCCTTGTTATGATCAACATTTGTTTCATTTCGATGTATATTTCCTTCATTTGATGCTCATTCTCTCATTACGATCAACATTTACTTCATTTTGATGCTCATTTGCTTGTTATGATCAACATTTCCTTTGTTTCGATGCATATTTCCTTCATTTTGATGCTCATTCGCTTGTTATGATCAACATTTCCTTCGTTTCGATGTAAATTTCCTTTATTTTGATGCTAATTTGCTTGTTATGTTCAACATTTCCTTCATTTTGATGCTCATTCGCTTTTTATGGTCAACATTTCCTTCATTTTGATGCATATTTCCTTTATTTTGATGCCCATTCAATTGTTATGATCAACATTTCCTTCGTTTCGATGCAAATTTTTTTATTTTGATGCTTATTTACTTGTTATGTTCAACATTTCCTTCATTTCGATGCATATTTCCATCATTTTGATGCTAATTCTCTCATTACGATCAATATTTACTTCATTTTGATGCTCATTCGCTAGTTATGATCAATATTTCCTTCGTATCGATGCATATTTCCTTCATTTTGATGTTCATTCGCTTGTTATCATCAACATTTCCTTTGTTTCGATGCATATTTCCTTCATTTTGATGCTCATTCGCTTGTTATGAACAATATTTCGTTCGTTTCGATGTATATTTCCTTCATTTTGATGCTCATTCGCTTGTTATAATGAACATTTCATTTGTTTCGATGCATATTCCTTCATTTTGATGCTCATTTTCTCAATATAATCAATATTTCCTTTATTTTGATGATCATTCGCTTGTTATGATCAACATTTCCTTCGTTTCTATGCATATTTCCTTCATTTTGAAGGTCATTCGTTTGTTATGATCAACAGTTACTTTGTTTCGACGCATAATTCCTTTATTTAGACGCTCATTCGCTTGTTATTATCAACATTTCCATCGTTTTGATGCATATTTCCATCATTCTGATGCCCATTCGCTTGTTATGATTAACATTTCCTTCGTTTCGATGCATATTTCCTCCATTTTGATGCTTATTTGCTTGTCGTATTCAACATTTCCTTCATTTTGATGCATATTTCCTTCATTTTGATGCTAATTCTCTCATTACGATCAACATTTACTTCATTTTGATGCTCATTCGCTTGTTGTAATCAATATGTCATTTGTTTCGATGCATATTTCCTATATTTTGATGATCATTCGCATGTTATGATCAACATTTCCTTCGTTTCGATGCATATTTGCTTCATTTTGATGTTCATTCACTGCTATGATAAACATTTCCTTCGTTTCTATGCATATTTCGTTCATTTTCATGCTCATTCTCTAATTACTCTTAACATTTCCATCATTTTGATACTCATTCGCTTGTTATGATCAACATTTCCTTTGTTTCGATGGAAATTTCCTTCATTTTGATGCTCATTCACTTGTTATGATCAACATTTCCTTTGTTTTGATATATATGTCCTTCATTTTGATGCTCATTATGTCATGACGATCAATATTTTATACTTTCCTTCGTTTCGATACATATTTCCTTCATTTTGATGCTCATTCGCTTGTTATGATCAATATTTCCTTCATTGTGATGCTCATTCGCTTGTTATGATCAACATTTTCTTCATTTCTATGCATATTTCCTTCATTTTGATGCTCATTCTCTTTTTATTATTAAGATTTCTTTCGTTTCGATGCATATTCCTTCATTTTGATGCTCATTCGCTTGTTATGATTAACATTTTATTCGTTTCAATGTATATTCCTTCATTTTTATGCTAATTTGATTGTTATGATCAACATTTGCTTTGTTTCGATGCATATTTCCTTCATTTGATACTCATTTTCTCATTACGATCAAACATTTACTTCATTTTGATGCTCATTTTCTTGTTATGATCAACATTTCCTTCATTTTGATGCATATTTCCTTCATTTTGATGTTCATTCGCTTGTTATGATCAATATTTCCTTCGTTTTGATGCATATTTCCTTTATTTTAATGCTCATTTGCTTGTTATATTCAATATTTCCTACGTTTCGATGCATAATTCCTTCATTTTGATGCTCATTTGCTTGTTATTATAAACATTTCCTTTGTTTCGATGCATATTTCCTTCATTTTGATGCTCATTCGCTTGTTATGATCAACATTTCTTTCGTTTCGATGAATATTTCCTTCACTTTGATGCTCATTCGCTTGTTATGATAAATATTTTCTTCGTTTTGATACATATTTCCTTCATTTGGACGCTTATTCTCTCATAATGATCAACATTTACTTCATTTTGATGCCCATTCGCTTGTTATGATCAAAATTTCCTTTGTTTCGATACATATTTCCTTCATTTTGATGCTCATTCGCTTGTTATGATCAACATTTCCTTCATATCTATGCATATTTCCTTCATTTTGATGCTCATTCGCTTTTTATGAATAGGATTTCTTTCGTTTCGATGCATATTCCTTCATTTTGATGCTCATTCTCTCAATATGATCAACATTTTCTATATTTTGATGATCATTCACTTGTTATGTGTTGGATTGTATACTAAAAGTCTAGCTTTTTGTATGAACAATGTTATAACAATTAATTTGAAATGAGAATCATATGATCAAATGATTGCATCTTATAATTTATTTATATGTTCGATGCAATAGTCCACTTACTTTATACTGTAGATAATATGTTGTGCGACAACACGCGAAAGATCATATTATCGGTTTCCTTATAAAGTATAAACAGATGCTCACAATCGAGATAGACGGGGACTCTCTATCGGGATGGTTGTAGTGTGGTTTGGTATTAGCTTGTCTTGGCTATAGAATCACATTAGTGCACTTGTGTGTATTGAGCAGGACCGCTTGAGATCGTTCGATTTATACTGACTTATAGGAGAACTTGATCTCAGTTATTATGGATGTTCGTGCTCTTAATCCCTATACAATAACCTCGACACATAGGGCAGTATGTATTTCTTTGATTCATCAATGGGTGAGATTTACATGCAATTAAATCAATAAACTCGGTGAGTTGGGAAGTAGTGCTGTCTCTATGGTGTGCTGTTGATTGTAGAAGGAATCCGTGTCCGTCATAGGTTGATGATGTCCCCTTGAGGAGCTCATAAGGATTATCATGTAAACCCTGCAGGTGGAATTTATTCCAGCATGATAATGAGGTTGAGTGGTACTACTCTTGGATGAGATATTAATTGATTGAGTTGTGAGTAACTTAAATTAATTAATGGACATTGTATATCTTAAACATGGGGAGACTAACGGGCTCATAATAAGAAGGAGCCCAAAATGTAATTTTGGGATTGGTATGGTAGTGCAGTAATAATATTTTAGTGGAATATATTATTATTATTGGACTTAAGTATAAGCTTTGGGCTAAGCTTGGATACTTAAGCCCAATGGAGGCCCAACCCAATTTCTCCTCCTGGTCCCTGATGTAGCCCATGTATATAAGTCACCTCAGCTTATCTGGAACCCTAATCTAATCTAATTCATTATTCACGTATGTTGAGGGTTGAGAGCAGATTGAGTAGGTCTCGTAGATCGTGGCCCACACGACGTCGAGATCGGACTTGGGACATACAGCAGAAGACCGGAAGGTCGTTTGCTGCTGCAGTTCGTCATGTTCCAAAATTCATATAAAATTGTACAGTTCTTCGATTTTGATGTATTATATACTGATGGAAAGCCGTCGAAGAGAGGATCGTCTGAGCACAAAGATCACTCAATTCCGACATCAGAAGAGGAACTTATGGCTATTCTCGTGGGACTGCGCAGACTGCCAGCGAGAATTCAACCTCTACATCAACCCTTGGTGAAAGGTAATGCGTTTCATGTTTACTTGCTTCCGCTGCTTGTAAGTAATACATGGAACCCTAACGGGTCACGTTAACCAAACGATCGAATGCCAACAATTGGTATCAAAGCTTCGGTTTCGTGGTGAAGCGTGACACGTTAGGATAGGGTTTATGTGATTAATTTTTCGGAATTAGGATCACATGCTTAGGGTTTTGGTTTTATTGCGCAAACCATGAATATCCCTATGTAATATATACCCTATATCATATCTATTCGTCCATGGTTGTGTGTGAGAGGATTCGACGAAAACTGTTCGTCAATTTCACATGCAAGGAAGAAAGAGAGGGCAAAAATAGAATCACGCTTTTGAGAGAAAATCCAGCGTAGTGATATTGCAGAGGCAATAACCAGAGTTTCAACGGTTGGATCGAGCTGTAATTTGGTCAACACGTTCAGACATTGTGGATGTATAACGGTGAAGATCGAATTTGAAGCTTTTTCTTGCTGGGAGTACGCTGAAAACAGAAGCAGATATTTGAGCGATTCTGTTTTGCGCAGTCGAGGGAAAAGTGCCGTTTCTGACAAACTAATCGTTGGATCAAGCTTTAATTTGGTCAGCATGTTCAGACCTTGTGGATGTACATTCTGAACGGTGGAGATCGATTTTGGAGCGTTTTCTTGCTGGGAGTACGCTGAAAACAGAAGCAGATATTTGGGCGATTCTGTTTTGCGCAGTCGAGAGAAAAGAGATGTTTCTCACAAAATAACCGTTGGATCGATCTGTAATTTGGTGGAGATTAGATTCTGAGGTTCTTTCAGTTTCGAACTACGAACGACAGTTGGTGTAGTTTGGTGTTGCGCGTTGGGCTGAACTTAGTTCCATGCAAGTAGGCCCTTGGACGAGCGACAGTCCGGGCGAGGGGCGCTCGTCAAGGCACTTGGGGCGCTCCCTGACATAATTGGTGGTGGGATATGACGATGGACTTCTTGGGGCACAAGCAATCCTGCTTGTTGCGTAAGGCATCGATTCCACAGTAGGAGTGTCGGACAAGACATTAAAATTTAGAGGCGTTTTTATTCCTAATATATATAACTGTCATAATTGATTTAATTGTCTATTATTGTTATATATATATATATGGATGCCTGATCTCTATGATTTATTGTCTTATATAGAAGCATGCTAGATTGCGTATTATATTTGGTATATTATATGCATGTATTGCTAGAGTGTTGGATAAGACATCCAATTTTAAGAAAACTAATTCCTAATATATAACTGCCATAATAGATTGTATATTATTGTTATATATGGATGTCGAATTAATTCCTAATATATGACTGCTATAATTGATTTAATAATCTATTATTGTCATATATGAATGTCGAATTAATTCCTAATATATAACTGCTATAATTGATTGTCTATTATTGTTATATATGGATGTTGAATTGATTCCTAATATATAACTGACATAATTGATTTAATTATCTATTATTGTTATATATGGTTGCTCATCGATATCGATGATTTTGATAATCTAGACGATATGACGATCGATATCGATAGTTTCGGAATTTTGATAATCTTGATGTTTTTCGAATATTTGATAATCTAGTCGATATCGATGATTTTGATAATCTGGACGACATCGACGGTCGATATCGATGGTTTCGAAAATTGGACAATCTGGAAATTTTGAAAATTTGATAGTCTGGAAGTCTTTGCTGATATTCGTGCCTGGTGGCGAACAATCGAATTCGCTGATATATAACTGTTAATGATTGATTTAATTATTGATTATTGTTATATATGTATGCATGACTCTCTGTGATTTACTGCCTTATGTGCTGTAATAGAAGCATGCTAGCGTTGCGTATTTTATTCTGAATATCATATGCATGTAAAAACCCTCGGTGTTAAATTACTAAGTGGGAGAGGGGATTGGTAAATATTCCCGCGGCCTCCATTATTGGTTTGTAAGTGATGTGAGTAAACTTGTGTGTTGGCAATAGGCCTTCCTCCCTAACGGATGAGTTTATTCACGGATCACTGGTACAGACTTCATTACATAATTATTGTTTGTAATGTGGTACATGAACTTGCGTGTTGGCAATAGGCCTTCCTCCCTAACGGATGAGTTTATGTGGGGCTCACTGGTACAAACTTATAATTGATGATTGTAGGAAGCTATCCGAGCGCGTGTGTACTTCTCCAACCGTAAGGCACACAAGCTCGCGCAGTGGACTTGGGATCAAATAATGGTGTACACTTAGGTGTAAATAATTAGTATCCTCCCCAACGGAGTCACTGCTATTATTTGCATGGCTAAAGAGGAACCGACTATTAATTATTTTGTCATAAAGTTAGGTTGACAAATGAAATTAATGGGTAAAACCTTCTCTTGTAAATGTTTGGGTTTGTAAACGTCCACACTAACGTGGCTTGCAGACTCACGGTGCTTGAGATGTCGGTGAATTTTATTTTTATATAGTTTTGAGGGAATCAATATAAAAGGATAAAATTCGAAGATTTGATCGGTATATTTATTTATGATTCTCTGTAATTTTAAATGGTTTTATTTCACTTATGGTTGACTAAAAGAAATTATATTTACTGGTCCAAAATTAGATGATTAGAAAAGAATCTTGGTTTTGAATTTTACTGCTTAAGAAAATACATGTGTGTTCTCACAATGGACGTCTCATGATGCCTATTAAAGTCTCTAGTGAAGAGATGAGAGGTTCATAGAAATATGATGGTCTCATGTAACTCTTCGGATACTTGAGTAAGTTAAAAGGCATAAGATCATGATTTAATTTGATGAATGAATTGGGAAAGCATGGAGTATAAATTGAAGGGAAACCTAGATCAATTTAATTCTTTGTGAATTGCCTAGATGTTTTTGAGTAAGTTCCACCTGAATTACAATCAGATGTATATGATGGAAAACTTCTGGCAAAACATGTGGCAAAGGAAAGCCATTTTCATCATAATGTGAACAAGTTTTATATCTTATTCACTAGTAGTTTAAAACATGATTAGTGATGGCATTTACTGACACGAAGTGTGTAGATACTGGAATCACTAAATGTTTATTACTAAGTGAGGATAAGATTGTTATGACATGGGTAAAACTACAAGAGTAGTGGCTATTGCAGTGGGAGTTGTCTATTTATTAAATGATATGAGTAGACGTTTGATTTTATGAAATTGTCTTTACGTACATTTTCATAGAAAGAATTTGATTTCGGTTTCTATGCATTAATAGATGTATACTCCATTTCATTTAAATGATATGGTCATTATAATGAATGATAGAGTTGTAATCTGTTATGGTACGTTGGTGAACAATTTGTACACTCTTAAATCATGTTTATCCCCTGGATGCGATAAATAGTAATTAATAATGAGTCTTCTAATCTAGTAAGAGAAAGGTACCTTCAGAAATGAATTTCCCACCTTAATGGTGTGACGAATAGAAGGAATAGCACTCTTATGGTAGTGATTAGATAGATGATGAATTATTTGGAATTACTAAATTCATTTTATGGATATGCCCTAGGAACAGTAATTCGTAAGAATGTTTTTCTGTTTGTGGGATATCCTAGAAAAATGAAGGATGATTTATTTAGTCCACAAGATCGAAGAGTGATTGTTAACATAAACACTAGATTTTTGGAAAAAGGACTATGTGATAAATCAAATACCCATGTATAAGTTGTTCTAAAGGAAGTGAGAGGAAAACACAAAGTATTAGTACCAAGTGTACAAGAGGATATACCACAAGGTAAACTGCAACGCGTGTCACATCTGATACACAATTGCGTGTAGTGTCTTCTCGCAGTGGGAGGGTTGTTCTAAATCCTGATAGATATATGTTTTGGGAGAGTCGTGAGGCTTGGTCCCTAGTAAACATGGAGTTAACCCACGAATACGACGAAGAACTACAAGATAGAAATGCGAAATCCTAGCAAAGTGCAATGAATATTAAAATAGAACGATTTTAAATTAGGTCTGGATGCTTGTTGAACCGCTAAATGGCGTAAAAGCCATTGGAAGCGGGCATGCAAGAATAAAAGAGGATCATAGAATAAGGTGAAAACCTTGGAAGCAAGCTTGTTGCGAAAAGGTATACTCAGAAAGAAAGGGTTCGATTATGAGAAAACCTGTTCGCCGGTAGCTATGCCTAAGTTGATCCGAACTCTTTTATTTGTTGCTACTCATATGAAATATGAGGGATAGCAAATAGATGTCGAGACAGCTTTCCTGATTGGAAGTCTTAAGGGAAACATCTATGTGAAGCAACCAGAGTGATTCATTGCAAAGAGCTAAGAGCATTGTGATAGTGAGCTTAAAAGTGTCCATTAATGGACTAAAACAAGATTCAAGATCATGAAACATCCGTTTTGATGAGGTAATCCAGTGACATGGATCTAATCAATGATCGGATGGGTCTTGTGTATTGAAAAGAGTGATGAAAACGTGGTGGTATTTCTTATACTATACGTAGATGATATATTGCTCATTGGAGACAATGAAAGAGTATTGTCGGGCGTATGTGTATGGATAATAAAGCGGTATGAAATGAAGGACTTAAGAAGAGCAAAAATATCCTTTTGATCACGGTAATACGGATCACAAGAAAGGATATTATGCTTGTCTCAAGCTTCATGAATTGATACGATCCTTACTTGTTTTAGCAAGTGACTTTATCTAAGAAAATATGTCTTGAGACACAAAAGGAAGATAAAGATGATGAAAGCGGTTCCTTATGCTTCGGCGAATAAGGAAGCTTAATCTTAGGAATGCTATGCGCGAGAATGGATATCTATTTTGCTGAACGCATGAACAGTGGGTACCACTGTAACCCGGAACAAGAATGATGAACTGTGGTAAGACATATATGAAGTGCCTGAGAAGGACTGGAAATTATATGTAAGCTTACTGGGCAAATTCACTGCTTCTTGTGGATTACGTAGATTCGGATTTTTTAGTCAGATTGGACGGCAGTAAATCCACCTCAAGGTTATGTGTTTAATTTTAGGAAGTTGAGTCATAATGTGGAGGAGTGTTATATAGAAATATATTTCAGACTCCGGACTCCATCATGGAAAGATGATAAATTGGAGCCTATGAGGCAGCCAAAGTATCTGTATGACTCTAGAAACTTCAAGATGGACTTCGAAGTGTTTCTAAGTTTGCCCAAGGATATCACAATTTATATTGATGATATTGGTGCAGTTACAAACTTGAAGGAATCACGAGCCCATAAGGCAATTAAACACATGGAGTGCAAGTACCACCTGTTACGAGAAATCGTATGATGAGGGGAAGGTTGTTGTCGCCTAGATTGCATCGGATGATGACCTAGTAAATCAATTTACAAGGATATTAAGGCGAGAGCTTTTAATGGTCGTGTAGTGGGAGTGTGAATCAGATGTATGGCGGAAGACATGACAGCATAGTCTTTTAGTATAACTGGGAGATTGTTGGATTGTATACTAAAAGTCTAGCTTTTTGTATGAACAATGTTATAACAATTAATTTGAAATGAGAATCATATGATCAAATGATTGCATCTTATAATTTATTTATATGTTCGATGCAATAGTCCACTTACTTTATACTGTAGATAATATGTTGTGCGATAACACGCGGAAGATCATATTATCGGTTTCCTTATAAAGTATAAACAGATGCTCACAATCGAGATAGACGGGGACTCTCTATCGGGATGGTTGTAGTGTGGTTTGGTATTAGCTTGTCTTGGCTATAGAATCACATTAGTGCACTTGTGTGTATTGAGCAGGACCGCTTGAGATCGTTCGATTTATACTGACTTATAGGAGAACTTGATCTCAGTTATTATGGATGTTCGTGCTCTTAATCCCTATACAATAACCTCGACACATAGGGCAGTATGTATTTCTTTGATTCATCAATGGGTGAGATTTACATGCAATTAAATCAATAAACTCGGTGAGTTGGGAAGTAGTGCTGTCTCTATGGTGTGCTGTTGATTGTAGAAGGAATCCGTGTCCGTCATAGGTTGATGATGTCCCCTTGAGGAGCTCATAAGGATTATCATGTAAACCCTGCAGGTGGAATTTATTCCGGCATGATAATGAGGTTGAGTGGTACTACTCTTGGATGAGATATTAATTAATTGAGTTGTGAGTAACTTAAATTAATTAATGGACATTGTATATCTTAAACATGGGGAGACTAACGGGCTCATAATAAGAAGGAGCCCAAAACGTAATTTTGGGATTGGTATGGTAGTGCAGTATAATATTTTAGTGGAATATATTATTATTATTGGACTTAAGTATAAGCTTTGGGCTAAGCTTGGATACTTAAGCCCAATGGAGGCCCAACCCAATTTCTCCTCCTGGTCCCTGCTGTAGCCCATGTATATAAGTCACCTCAGCTTATCTGGAACCCTAATCTAATCTAATTCATTATTCACGTATGTTGAGGGTTGAGAGCAGATTGAGTAGGTCTCGTAGATCATCGCCCACACGACGTCGAGATCGGACTTGGGACATACAGCAGAAGACCGGAAGGTCGTTTGCTGCTGCAGTTTGTCATGTTCCAAAATTCATATAAAATCGTACAGTTCTTCGATTTTGATGTATTATATACTGATGGAAAGCCGTCGAAGAGAGGATCGTCTGAGCACAAAGATCACTCAATTCGGACATCAGAAGAGGAACTTATGGCTATTCTCGTGGGACTGCGTAGACTACCAGCGAGAATTCAACCTCTACATCAACCCTTGGTGAAAGGTAATGCGTTTCATGTTTACTTGCTTCCGCTGCTTGTTAGTAATACATGGAACCCTAACGGGTCACGTTAACCAAACGATCGAATGCCAACATTATGATCAACATTTCCTTTGTTTTTATACATATTGCCTTCATTTTGATGCTCATTCGCTTGATATGATCAACATTTCCTTTGTTCCGAAGCATAATTCCTTTATTTTGATGCTCATTCGCTTGTTATGATCACAACATTTCCTTCGTTTCGTTGCATATTTCCTTCATTTTGATGCTCATTTGCTTGTTATGTTCAACATTTCCTTCATTTTGATGCTAATTCTCTTATTACGATCAATATTTACTTCATTTTGATGCTCATTCGCTTGTTATGATCAATATTCCCTTTGTTTCGATGCATATTTTTTTATTTGGATGTTCATTCGCTTGTTATTATCAACATTTACTTTTTCGATGCATATTTCCTTCATTTTGATGTTCATTCGATTGTTATGATAAACATTTCCAACATTTCGATGCATATTTCCTTCATTTTGATGCTCATTCTCTCATTACGATCAAAATTTCCTTTATTTTGACGCTCATTCGCTTGTTATAATCACAACATTTCCTTCGTTTCGTTGCATATTTCCTTCATTTTGATGCTCATTTGCTTGTTATGTTCAACATTTCCTTCATTTTGATGCTAATTCTCGTATTACGATCAATAATTACTTCATTTTGATGCTCATTCGCTTGTTATGATTAATAATCCCTTTGTTTCGATGCATATTTTATTCATTTTGATGTTCATTCGCTTGTTATTATCAACATTTACTTTTTTTCAATGCATATTTCCTTCATTTTGATGTTCATTGTTATGAGAAACATTTCCATCATTTCTATGCATATTTCCTTCATTTTGATGCTCATTCTCTCATTACGATAAAATTTCCTTTATTTTGATGGCCATTCGCTTGTTATTATCAACATTTCCTTCGTTTCGATGGATATTTCCTTCATTTTGATGCTCATTTGCTTGTTATGATCAACATTTCCTTCGTTTCGATACATATTCCTTCATTTTGATGATCATTTCGTTGTTATGATCAACATTTGCTTCGTTTCGATGTATATTTCCTTCATTTGATGCTGATTCTCTAATTAAGAACAACATATACTTCATTTTGATGCTCATTTGCTTGTTATGATCAACATTTCATTGCTTCGATGCATATTTCCTTCATTTTGATACTCATTCGCTTGTTATGATCAATGTTTCCTTCGTTTTGATGCATATTTCCTTTATTTTGATGCCTATTCGCTTGTTATGATCAACATTTCCTTCGTTTCGATGCATATTTTTTTATTTTGATGCTTATTTGCTTGTTATGTTCAATATTTCCTTCATTTCGATGCATATTTCCATCATTTTGATACTAATTCTCTCATTACATTCAACATTTACTTCATTTTGATGCTCATTCGCTAGTTATGATCAATATTTCCTTCGTATCGATGCATATTTCCTTCATTTTGATGTTCATTCGCTTGTTATTATCAACATTTCCTTTGTTTCGATGCATATTTCCTTCATTTTTGATGCTCATTCGCTTGTTATGAACAATATTTCGTTCGTTTCGATGTATATTTCCTTCATTTTGATGCTCATTCGCCTGTTATAATGAACATTTCATTTGTTTCGATGCATATTCCTTCATTTTGATGCTCATTTTCTCAATATAATCAACATTTCCTTTATTTTGATGATCATTCGCTTGTTATGATCAACATTTCCTTCGTTTCTATGCATATTTCCTTCATTTTGAAGGTCATTCGTTTGTTATGATCAACAGTTACTTTGTTTCGACGCATAATTCCTTTATTTAGACGCTCATTCGCTTGTTATTATCAACATTTCCATCGTTTTGATGCATATTTCCATCATTCTGATGCCCATTCGCTTGTTATGATTAACATTTCCTTCGTTTCGATGCATATTTCCTCCATTTTGATGCTTATTTTCTTGTCATATTCAACATTTCCTTCATTTTGATGCATATTTCCTTCATTTTGATGCTAATTCTCTCATTACGATCAACATTTACTTCATTTTGATGCTCATTCGCTTGTTGTAATCAATATGTCATTTGTTTCGATGCATATTTCCTATATTTTGATGATCATTCGCATCTTATGATCAACATTTCCTTCGTTTCAATGCATATTTGCTTCATTTTGATGTTCATTCACTGCTATGATAAACATTTCCTTCGTTTCTATGCATATTTCGTTCATTTTCATGCTCATTCTCTAATTACTCTCAACATTTCCATCATTTTGATACTCATTCACTTGTTATGATCAACATTTCCTTTGTTTCGATGGAAATTTCCTTCATTTTGATGCTCATTCGCTTGTTATGATCAACATTTCCTTTGTTTTGATATATATGTCCTTCATTTTGATGCTCATTATGTCATGACGATCAATATTTCCTACTTTCCTTCGTTTCGATACATATTTCCTTCATTTTGATGCTCATTCGCTTGTTATGATCAATATTTCCTTCATTTTGATGCTCATTCGCTTGTTATGATCAACATTTTCTTCATTTCTATGCATATTTCCTTCATTTTGATGCTCATTCTCTTTTTATTATTAAGATTTCTTTCGTTTCGATGCATATTCCTTCATTTTGATGCTCATTCGCTTGTTATGATTAACATTTTATTCGTTTCAATGTATATTCCTTCATTTTTATGCTAATTTGATTGTTATGATAAACATTTGCTTCGTTTCGATGCATATTTCCTTCATTTGATACTCATTTTCTCATTACGATCAAACATTTACTTCATTTCGATGCTCATTTTCTTGTTATGATCAACATTTCCTTCATTTTGATGCATATTTCCTTCATTTTGATGTTCATTCGCTTGTTATGATCAATATTTCCTTCGTTTTGATGCATATTTCCTTTATTTTAATGCTCATTTGCTTGTTATATTCAATATTTCCTACGTTTCGATGCATAATTCCTTCATTTTGATGCTCATTCGCTTGTTATTATAAACATTTCCTTTGTTTCGATGCATATTTCCTTCATTTTGATGCTCATTCGCTTGTTATGATCAACATTTCCTTCGTTTCGATTAATATTTCCTTCACTTTGATGCTCATTCGCTTGTTATGATAAATATTTTCTTCGTTTTGATACATATTTCCTTCATTTGGACGCTTATTCTCTCATAATGATCAACATTTACTTCATTTTGATGCCCATTCGCTTGTTATGATCAAAATTTCCTTTGTTTCGATACATATTTCCTTCATTTTGATGCTCATTCGCTTGTTATGATCAACATTTCCTTCATATCTATGCATATTTCCTTCATTTTGATGCTCATTCGCTTTTTATGAATAGGATTTCTTTCGTTTCGATGCATATTCCTTTATTTTGATGCTCATTCTCTCAATATGATCAACATTTTCTATATTTTGATGATCATTCACTTGTTATGATCAACATTTCCTTTGTTTTTATACATATTGCCTTTATTTTGATGCTCATTCGCTTGATATGATCAACATTTCCTTTGTTCCGAAGCATAATTCCTTTATTTTGATGCTCATTCGCTTGTTATGATCACAACATTTCCTTCGTTTCGTTGCATATTTCCTTCATTTTGATGCTCATTTGCTTGTTATGTTCAACATTTCCTTCATTTTGATGCTAATTCTCTTATTACGATCAATATTTACTTCATTTTGATGCTCATTCGCTTGTTATGATCAATATTCCCTTTGTTTCGATGCATATTTTTTTTATTTTGATGTTCATTCGCTTGTTATTATCAACATTTACTTTTTCGATGCATATTTTCTTCATTTTGATGTTCATTCGATTGTTATGATAAACATTTCCATCATTTCGATGCATATTTCCTTCATTTTGATGCTCATTCTCTCATTACGATCAAAATTTCCTTTATTTTGACGCTCATTCGCTTGTTATAATCACAACATTTCCTTCGTTTCGTTGCATATTTCCTTCATTTTGATGCTCATTTGCTTGTTATGTTCAACATTTCCTTCATTTTGATGCTAATTCTCGTATTACGATCAATAATTACTTCATTTTGATGCTCATTCGCTTGTTATGATTAATAATCCCTTTGTTTCGATGCATATTTTATTCATTTTGATGTTCATTCGCTTGTTATTATCAACATTTACTTTTTTTCAATGCATATTTCCTTCATTTTGATGTTCATTCGATTGTTATGAGAAACATTTCCATCATTTCTATGCATATTTCCTTCATTTTGATGCTCATTCTCTCATTACGATAAAAATTTCCTTTATTTTGATGGCCATTCGCTTGTTATTATCAACATTTCCTTCGTTTCGATGGATATTTCCTTCATTTTGATGCTCATTTGCTTGTTATGATCAACATTTCCTTCGTTTCGATATATATTCCTTCATTTTGATGATCATTTCGTTGTTATGATCAACATTTGCTTCGTTTCGATGTATATTTCCTTCATTTGATGTTGATTCTCTAATTACGATCAACATTTACTTCATTTTGATACTCATTCGCTTGTTATGATCAATATTTCCTTCGTTTTGATGCATATTTCCTTTATTTTGATGCCTATTCGCTTGTTATGATCAACATTTCCTTCGTTTCGATGCATATTTTTTTATTTTGATGCTTATTTGCTTGTTATGTCAAATATTTCCTTCATTTCGATGCATATTTCCATCATTTTGATGCTAATTCTCTCATTACATTCAACATTGTCTTCATTTTGATGCTCATTCGCTAGTTATGATCAATATTTCCTTCGTATCGATGCATATTTACTTCATTTTGATGTTCATTCGCTTGTTATTATCAACATTTCCTTTGTTTCGATGCATATTTCCTTCATTTTGATGCTCATTCGCTTGTTATGAACAATATTTCCTTCGTTTTGATGCTCATTCGCTTGTTATGAACAATATTTCCTTTGTTTCGATGCATATTTCCTTCATTTTGATGCTCATTCGCTTGTTATAATAAACATTTCATTTGTTTCGATGCATATTCCTTCATTTTGATGCTCATTTTCTCAATATAATCAACATTTCCTTCATTTTGATGATCATTCGCTTGTTATGATAAACATTTCCTTCGTTTCTATGCATATTTCCTTCATTTTGAAGGTCATTCGTTTGTTATGATCAACATTTACTTTGTTTCGACGCATAATTCCTTTATTTTGACGCTCATTCGCTTGTTATTATCAGCATTTCCTTCGTTTTGATGCATATTTCCATCATTCTGATGCCCATTCGCTTTTTATGATTAACATTTCCTTCGTTTCGATGCATATTTCCTTCATTTTAATGCTTATTTGCTTGTTATATTCAACATTTCCTTCATTTTGATGCATATTTCCTTCATTTTGATGCTAATTCTCTCATTACGATCAACATTTACTTCATTTTGATGCTCATTCGCCTGTTATAATCAATATTTCCTTTGTTTCGATGCATATTTCCTATATTTTGATAATCATTCGCATGTTATGATCAACATTTCCTTCGTTTCGATGCATATTTGCTTCATTTTGATGTTCATTCGCTGTTATGATAAACATTTCCTTCGTTTCTATGCATATTTCGTTCATTTTCATGCTCATTCTCTAATTACTCTGAACATTTCCTTCATTTTGATGCTCATTCGCTTGTTATGATCAACATTTCCTTTGTTTCGATGGAAATTTCCTTCATTTTGATGCTAATTTGCATGTTATGATCAACATTTCCTTTGTTTTGATATATATGTCCTTTATTTTGATGCTCATTATGTCATGACGATCAATATTTCCTACATTTTGATGCCCATTCGCTTGTTATGATCAACATTTCCTTCGTTTCGATACATATTTCCTTCATTTTGATGCTCATTCGCTTGTTATGATCAACATTTCCTTCATTTTGATGCTCATTCGCTTGTTATGATCAACATTTCCTTCATTTCTATGCATATTTCCTTCATTTTGATGCTCATTCTCTTTTTATTATTAAGATTTATTTCGTTTCGATGCATATTCCTTCATTTTGATGCTCATTCGATTGTTATGATTAACATTTTATTCCTTTCGATGCATATTCCTTCATTTTGATGCTAATTTGCTTGTTATGATCAACATTTGCTTCGTTTCGATGCATATTTCCTTCATTTAATACTCATTTTCTCATTACGATCAAACATTTACTTCATTTTGATGCTCATTTGCTTGTTATGATCAACATTTCCTTCGTTTTGATGCATATTTCCTTCATTTTGATGTTCATTCGCTTGTTATGATCAACATTTCCTTCGTTTTGATGCATATTTCCTTTATTTTAATGCTCATTTGATTGTTATATTCAACATTTCCTTCATTTCGATGCATATTTCCTTCATTTTGATGCTAATTCTCTCATTACGATCAACATTTACTCCATTTTGATGCTCATTCGCTTGTTATGATCAATATTTCCTAGGTTTCGATGCATAATTCCTTCATTTTGATGCTCATTCGCTTGTTATTATATACATTACCTTTGTTTCGATGCATATTTCCTTCATTTTGATGCTCATTCGCTTGTTATGATCAACATTTCCTTCGTTTCGATGAATATTTCCTTCACTTTGATGCTCATTCGCTTGTTATGATAAATATTTTCTTCGTTTTGATACATATTTCCTTCATTTGGACGCTTATTCTCTCATAATGATCAACATTTACTTCATTTTGATGCCCATTCGCTTGTTATGATCAAAATTTCCTTTGTTTCGATACATATTTCCTTCATTTTGATGCTCATTCGCTTGTCATGATCAACATTTCCTTCATATCTATGCATATTTCCTTCATTTTGATGCTCATTCGCTTTTTATGAATAGGATTTCTTTCGTTTCGATGCATATTCCTTCATTTTGATGCTCATTCTCTCAATATGATCAACATTTTCTATATTTTGATGATCATTAACTTGTTATGATCAACATTTCCTTTGTTTTTATACATATTGCCTTCATTTTGATGCTCATTCGCTTGATATGATCAACATTTCCTTTGTTCCGAAGCATAATTCCTTTATTTTGATGCTCATTCGTTTGTTATGATCACAACATTTCCTTCGTTTCGTTGCATATTTCCTTCATTTTTATGCTCATTTGCTTGTTATGTTCAACATTTCCTTCATTTTGATGCTAATTCTCTTATTACGATCAATATTTACTTCATTTTGATGCTCATTCGCTTGTTATGATCAATATTCCCTTTGTTTCGATGCATATTTTTTTTTATTTTGATGTTCATTCGCTTGTTATTATCAACATTTACTTTTTTCGATGCATATTTCCTTCATTTTGATGTTCATTCGATTGTTATGATAAACATTTCCATCATTTCGATGAATATTTCCTTCATTTTGATGCTCATTCTCTCATTACGATCAAAATTTCCTTTATTTTGACGCTCAATCGCTTGTTATAATCACAACATTTCCTTCGTTTCGTTGCATATTTCCTTCATTTTGATGCTCATTTGCTTGTTATGTTCAACATTTCCTTCATTTTGATGCTAATTCTCTTATTACGATCAATAATTACTTCATTTTGATTCTCATTCGCTTGTTATGATCAATAATCCCTTTGTTTCGATGCATATTTTATTCATTTTGATGTTCATTCGCTTGTTATTATCAACATTTACTTTTTTTCAATGCATATTTCCTTCATTTTGATGTTCATTCGATTGTTATGATAAACATTTCCATCATTTCTATGCATATTTCCTTCATTTTGATGCTCATTCTCTCATTACGATCAAAATTTCCTTTATTTTGATGGCCATTCGCTTGTTATTATCAACATTTCCTTCGTTTCGATGGATATTTCCTTCATTTTGATGCTCATTCGCTTGTTATGATCAACATTTCCTTCGTTTCGATACATATGCCTTTATTTTGATGATCATTTCGTTGTTATGATCAACATTTGCTTCGTTTCGATGTATATTTCCTTCATTTGATGCTCATTCTCTCATTACGATCAACATTTACTTCATTTTGATGCTCATTTGCTTGTTATGATCAACATTTCATTGTTTCGATGCATATTTCCTTCATTTTGATACTCATTCGCTTGTTATGATCAATATTTCCTTCGTTTTGATGCATATTTCCTTTATTTTGATGCCCATTCGCTTGTTATGATCAACATTTCCTTCGTTTCGATGCATATTTTTTTTATTTTGATGCTTATTTGCTTGTTATGTTCAATATTTCCTTCATTTCGATGCATATTTACATCATTTTGATGCTAATTCTCTCATTACATTCAACATTTACTTCATTTTGATGCTCATTCACTAGTTATGATCAATATTTCCTTCGTATCGATGCATATTTCCTTCATTTTGATGTTCATTCGCTTTTTATTATCAACATTTCCTTTGTTTCGATGGAGTGCAAGTACCACCTGTTACGAGAAATCGTATGATGAGGGGAAGGTTGTTGTCACCTAGATTGCATCGGATGATGACCTAGTAAATCCATTTACAAGGATATTAAGGCGAGAGCTTTTAATGGTCGTGTAGTGGGAGTGGGAATCAGATGTATGGCGGAAGACATGACAGCATAGTCTTTTAGTATAAGTGGGAGATTGTTGGATTGTATACTAAAAGTCTAGCTTTTTGTATGAACAATGTTATAACAATTAATTTGAAATGAGAATCATATGATCAAATGATTGCATCTTATAATTTATTTATATGTTCGATGCAATAGTCCACTTACTTTATACTGTAGATAATATGTTGTGCGACAACACGCGGAAGATCATATTATCGGTTTCCTTATAAAGTATAAACAGATGCTCACAATCGAGATAGACGGGGACTCTCTATCGGGATGGTTGTAGTGTGGTTTGGTATTAGCTTGTCTTGGCTATAGAATCACATTAGTGCACTTGTGTGTATTGAGCAGGACCGCTTGAGATCGTTCGATTTATACTGACTTATAGGAGAACTTGATCTCAGTTATTATGGATGTTCGTGCTCTTAATCCCTATACATTAACCTCGACACATAGGGTAGTATGTATTTCTTTGATTCATCAATGGGTGAGATTTACATGCAATTAAATCAATAAACTCGGTGAGTTGGGAAGTAGTGCTGTCTCTATGGTGTGCTGTTGATTGTAGAAGGAATCCGTGTCCGTCATAGGTTGATGATGTCCCCTTGAGGATCTCATAAGGATTATCATGTAAACCCTGCAGGTGGAATTTATTCCGGCATGATAATGAGGTTGAGTGGTACTACTCTTGGATGAGATATTAATTAATTGAGTTGTCAGTAACTTAAATTAATTAATGGACATTGTATATCTTAAACATGGGGAGACTAACGGGCTCATAATAAGAAGGAGCCCAAAACGTAATTTTGGGATTGGTATGGTAGTGCAGTAATAATATTTTAGTGGAATATATTATTATTATTGGACTTAAGTATAAGCTTTGGGCTAAGCTTGGATACTTAAGCCCAATGGAGGCCCAACCCAATTTCTCCTCCTGGTCCCTGCTGTAGCCCATGTATATAAGTCACCTCAGCTTATCTGGAACCCTAATCTAATCTAATTCATTATTCACGTATGTTGAGGGTTGAGAGCAGATTGAGTAGGTCTCGTAGATCGTCGCCCACACGACGTCGAGATCGGACCTGGGACATACAGCAGAAGACCGGAAGGTCGTTTGCTGCTGCAGTTTGTCATGTTCCAAAATTCATATAAAATCGTACATTTCTTCAATTTTGATGTGTTATATACTGATGGAAAGCCGTCGAAGAGAGGATCGTCTGAGCACAAAGATCACTCAATTCTGACATCAGAAGAGGAACTTATGGCTATTCTCGTGGGACTGCGCAGACTGCCAGCGAGAATTCAACCTCTACATCAACCCTTGGTGAAAGGTAATGCGTTTCATGTTTACTTGCTTCCGCTGCTTGTTAGTAATACATGAAACCCTAACGGGTCACGTTAACCAAACGATCGAATGCCAACATTATGATCAACATTTCCTTTGTTTTTATACATATTGCCTTTATTTTGATGCTCATTCGCTTGATATGATCAACATTTCCTTTGTTCCGAAGCATAATTCCTTTATTTTGATGCTCATTCGCTTGTTATGATCACAACATTTCCTTCGTTTCGTTGCATATTTCCTTCATTTTGATGCTCATTTGCTTGTTATGTTCAACATTTCCTTCATTTTGATGCTAATTCTCTTATTACGATCAATATTTACTTCATTTTGATGCTCATTCGCTTGTTATGATCAATATTCCCTTTGTTTCGATGCATATTTTTTTTATTTTGATGTTCATTCGCTTGTTATTATCAACATTTACTTTTTCGATGCATATTTCCTTCATTTTGATGTTCATTCGATTGTTATGATAAACATTTCCAACATTTCGATGCATATTTCCTTCATTTTGATGCTCATTCTCTCATTACGATCAAAATTTCCTTTATTTTGACGCTCATTCGCTTGTCATAATCACAACATTTCCTTCGTTTCGTTGCATATTTCCTTCATTTTGATGCTCATTTGCTTGTTATGTTCAACATTTCCTTCATTTTGATGCTAATTCTCGTATTACGATCAATAATTACTTCATTTTGATGCTCATTCGCTTGTTATGATTAATAATCCCTTTGTTTCGATGCATATTTTATTCATTTTGATGTTCATTCGCTTGTTATTATCAACATTTACTTTTTTTCAATGCATATTTCCTTCATTTTGATGTTCATTCGATTGTTATGAGAAACATTTCCATCATTTCTATGCATATTTCCTTCATTTTGATGCTCATTCTCTCATTACGATAAAAATTTCCTTTATTTTGATGGCCATTCGCTTGTTATTATCAACATTTCCTTCGTTTCGATGGATATTTCCTTCATTTTGATGCTCATTTACTTGTTATGATCAACATTTCCTTCGTTTCGATACA
Source organism: Pogostemon cablin (assembly GCA_023678885.1). Lineage (NCBI taxonomy): Eukaryota > Viridiplantae > Streptophyta > Magnoliopsida > Lamiales > Lamiaceae > Pogostemon > Pogostemon cablin. The sequence goes on from CM043005.1 coordinate 12,241,995, forward strand.
TATTCCTTCATTTTGATGATCATTTCGTTGTTATGATCAACATTTGCTTCGTTTCGATGTATATTTCCTTCATTTGATGCTGATTCTCTAATTACGATCAACATTTACTTCATTTTGATGCTCATTTGCTTGTTATGATCAACATTTCATTGCTTCGATGCATATTTCCTTCATTTTGATACTCATTCGCATGTTATGATCAATATTTCCTTCGTTTTGATGCATATTTCCTTTATTTTGATGCCTATTCGCTTGTTATGATCAACATTTCCTTCGTTTCGATGCATATTTTTTTATTTTGATGCTTATTTGCTTGTTATGTTCAATATTTCCTTCATTTCGATGCATATTTCCATCATTTTGATGCTAATTCTCTCATTACATTCAACATTTACTTCATTTTGATGCTCATTCGCTAGTTATGATCAATATTTCCTTCGTATCGATGCATATTTCCTTCATTTTGATGTTCATTCGCTTGTTATTATCAACATTTCCTTTGTTTCGATGCATATTTCCTTCATTTTGATGCTCATTCGCTTGTTATGAACAATATTTCGTTCGTTTCGATGTATATTTCCTTCATTTTGATGCTCATTCGCTTGTTATAATGAACATTTCATTTGTTTCGATGCATATTCCTTCATTTTGATGCTCATTTTCTCAATATAATCAACATTTCCTTTATTTTGATGATCATTCGCTTGTTATGATCAACATTTCCTTCGTTTCTATGCATATTTCCTTCATTTTGAAGGTCATTCGTTTGTTATGATCAACAGTTACTTTGTTTCGACGCATAATTCGTTTATTTAGACGCTCATTCGCTTGTTATTATCAACATTTCCATCGTTTTGATGCATATTTCCATCATTCTGATGCCCATTCGCTTGTTATGATTAACATTTCCTTCGTTTCGATGCATATTTCCTCCATTTTGATGCTTATTTGCTTGTCATATTCAACATTTCCTTCATTTTGATGCATATTTCCTTCATTTTGATGCTAATTCTCTCATTACGATCAACATTTACTTCATTTTGATGCTCATTCGCTTGTTGTAATCAATATGTCATTTGTTTCGATGCATATTTCCTATATTTTGATGATCATTCGCATGTTATGATCAACATTTCCTTCGTTTCGATGCATATTTACTTCATTTTGATGTTCATTCACTGCTATGATAAACATTTCCTTCGTTTCTATGCATATTTCGTTCATTTTCATGCTCATTCTCTAATTACTCTCAACATTTCCATCATTTTGATACTCATTCACTTGTTATGATCAACATTTCCTTTGTTTCGATGGAAATTTCCTTCATTTTGATGCTCATTCGCTTGTTATGATCAACATTTCCTTTGTTTTGATATATATGTCCTTCATTTTGATGCTCATTATGTCATGACGATCAATATTTCCTACTTTCCTTCGTTTCGATACATATTTCCTTCATTTTGATGCTCATTCGCTTGTTATGATCAATATTTCCTTCATTTTGATGCTCATTCGCTTGTTATGATCAACATTTTCTTCATTTCTATGCATATTTCCTTCATTTTGATGCTCATTCTCTTCTTATTATTAAGATTTCTTTCGTTTCGATGCATATTCCTTCATTTTGATGCTCATTCGCTTGTTATGATTAACATTTTATTCGTTTCAATGTATATTCCTTCATTTTTATGCTAATTTGATTGTTATGATAAACATTTGCTTCGTTTCGATGCATATTTCCTTCATTTGATACTCATTTTCTCATTACGATCAAACATTTACTTCATTTCGATGCTCATTTTCTTGTTATGATCAACATTTCCTTCATTTTGATGCATATTTCCTTCATTTTGATGTTCATTCGCTTGTTATGATCAATATTTCCTTCGTTTTGATGCATATTTCCTTTATTTTAATACTCATTTGCTTGTTATATTCAATATTTCCTACGTTTCGATGCATAATTCCTTCATTTTGATGCTCATTCGCTTGTTATTATAAACATTTCCTTTGTTTCGATGCATATTTCCTTCATTTTGATGCTCATTCGCTTGTTATGATCAACATTTCTTTCGTTTCGATGAATATTTCCTTCACTTTGATGCTCATTCGCTTGTTATGATAAATATTTTCTTCGTTTTGATACATATTTCCTTCATTTGGACGCTTATTCTCTCATAATGATCAACATTTACTTCATTTTGATGCCCATTCGCTTGTTATGATCAAAATTTCCTTTGTTTCGATACATATTTCCTTCATTTTGATGCTCATTCGCTTGTTATGATCAACATTTCCTTCATATCTATGCATATTTCCTTCATTTTGATGCTCATTCGCTTTTTATGAATAGGATTTCTTTCGTTTCGATGCATATTCCTTTATTTTGATGCTCATCTCTCAATATGATCAACATTTTCTATATTTTGATGATCATTCACTTGTTATGATCAACATTTCCTTTGTTTTTATACATATTGCCTTTATTTTGATGCTCATTCGCTTGATATGATCAACATTTCCTTTGTTTCGATGCATATTTCCTTCATTTTGATGCTCATTCGCTTGTTATGAACAATATTTCCTTCGTTTTGATGCTCATTCGCTTGTTATGAACAATATTTCCTTTGTTTCGATGCATATTTCCTTCATTTTGATGCTCATTCGCTTGTTATAATAAACATTTCATTTGTTTCGATGCATATTCCTTCATTTTGATGCTCATTTTCTCAATATAATCAACATTTCCTTCATTTTGATGATCATTCGCTTGTTATGATAAACATTTCCTTCGTTTCTATGCATATTTCCTTCATTTTGAAGGTCATTCGTTTGTTATGATCAACATTTACTTTGTTTCGACGCATAATTCCTTTATTTTGACGCTCATTCGCTTGTTATTATCAGCATTTCCTTCGTTTTGATGCATATTTCCATCATTCTGATGCCCATTCGCTTGTTATGATTAACATTTCCTTCGTTTCGATGCATATTTCCTTCATTTTGATGCTTATTTGCTTGTTATATTCAACATTTCCTTCATTTTGATGCTAATTCTCTCATTACGATCAACATTTACTTCATTTTGATGCTCATTCGCCTGTTATAATCAATATTTCCTTTGTTTCGATGCATATTTCCTATATTTTGATAATCATTCGCATGTTATGATCAACATTTCCTTCGTTTCGATGCATATTTGCTTCATTTTGATGTTCATTCGCTGTTATGATAAACATTTCCTTCGTTTCTATGCATATTTCGTTCATTTTCATGCTCATTCTCTAATTACTCTGAACATTTCCTTCATTTTGATGCTCATTCGCTTGTTATGATCAACATTTCCTTTGTTTCGATGGAAATTTCCTTCATTTTGATGCTAATTTGCATGTTATGATCAACATTTCCTTTGTTTTGATATATATGTCCTTTATTTTGATGCTCATTATGTCATGACGATCAATATTTCCTACATTTTGATGCCCATTTGCTTGTTATGATCAACATTTCCTTCGTTTCGATACATATTTCCTTCATTTTGATGCTCATTCGCTTGTTATGATCAACATTTCCTTCATTTTGATGCTCATTCGCTTGTTATGATCAACATTTGCTTCATTTCTATGCATATTTCCTTCATTTTGATGCTCATTCTCTTTTTATTATTAAGATTTCTTTCGTTTCGATGCATATTCCTTCATTTTGATGCTCATTCGATTGTTATGATTAACATTTTATTCCTTTCGATGCATATTCCTTCATTTTGATGCTAATTTGCTTGTTATGATCAACATTTGCTTCGTTTCGATGCATATTTCCTTCATTTAATACTCATTTTCTCATTACGATCAAACATTTACTTCATTTTGATGCTCATTTGCTTGTTATGATCAACATTTCCTTCGTTTTGATGCATATTTCCTTCATTTTGATGTTCATTCGCTTGTTATGATCAACATTTCCTTCGTTTTGATGCATATTTCCTTTATTTTAATGCTCATTTGATTGTTATATTCAACATTTCCTTCATTTCGATGCATATTTCCTTCATTTTGATGCTAATTCTCTCATTACGATCAACATTTACTCCATTTTGATGCTCATTCGCTTGTTATGATCAATATTTCCTAGGTTTCGATGCATAATTCCTTCATTTTGATGCTCATTCGCTTGTTATTATATACATTACCTTTGTTTCGATGCATATTTCCTTCATTTTGATGCTCATTCGCTTGTTATGATCAACATTTCCTTCGTTTCGATGAATATTTCCTTCACTTTGATGCTCATTCGCTTGTTATGATAAATATTTTCTTCGTTTTGATACATATTTCCTTCATTTGGACGCTTATTCTCTCATAATGATCAACATTTACTTCATTTTGATGCCCATTCGCTTGTTATGATCAAAATTTCCTTTGTTTCGATACATATTTCCTTCATTTTGATGCTCATTCGCTTGTCATGATCAACATTTCCTTCATATCTATGCATATTTCCTTCATTTTGATGCTCATTCGCTTTTTATGAATAGGATTTCTTTCGTTTCGATGCATATTCCTTCATTTTGATGCTCATTCTCTCAATATGATCAACATTTTCTATATTTTGATGATCATTAACTTGTTATGATCAACATTTCCTTTGTTTTTATACATATTGCCTTCATTTTGATGCTCATTCGCTTGATATGATCAACATTTCCTTTGTTCCGAAGCATAATTCCTTTATTTTGATGCTCATTCGTTTGTTATGATCACAACATTTCCTTCGTTTCGTTGCATATTTCCTTCATTTTTATGCTCATTTGCTTGTTATGTTCAACATTTCCTTCATTTTGATGCTAATTCTCTTATTACGATCAATATTTACTTCATTTTGATGCTCATTCGCTTGTTATGATCAATATTCCCTTTGTTTCGATGCATATTTTTTTTATTTTGATGTTCATTCGCTTGTTATTATCAACATTTACTTTTTTCGATGCATATTTCCTTCATTTTGATGTTCATTCGATTGTTATGATAAACATTTCCATCATTTCGATGAATATTTCCTTCATTTTGATGCTCATTCTCTCATTACGATCAAAATTTCCTTTATTTTGACGCTCAATCGCTTGTTATAATCACAACATTTCCTTCGTTTCGTTGCATATTTCCTTCATTTTGATGCTCATTTGCTTGTTATGTTCAACATTTCCTTCATTTTGATGCTAATTCTCTTATTACGATCAATAATTACTTCATTTTGATTCTCATTCGCTTGTTATGATCAATAATCCCTTTGTTTCGATGCATATTTTATTCATTTTGATGTTCATTCGCTTGTTATTATCAACATTTACTTTTTTTCAATGCATATTTCCTTCATTTTGATGTTCATTCGATTGTTATGATAAACATTTCCATCATTTCTATGCATATTTCCTTCATTTTGATGCTCATTCTCTCATTACGATCAAAATTTCCTTTATTTTGATGGCCATTCGCTTGTTATTATCAACATTTCCTTCGTTTCGATGGATATTTCCTTCATTTTGATGCTCATTCGCTTGTTATGATCAACATTTCCTTCGTTTCGATACATATGCCTTCATTTTGATGATCATTTCGTTGTTATGATCAACATTTGCTTCGTTTCGATGTATATTTCCTTCATTTGATGCTCATTCTCTCATTACGATCAACATTTACTTCATTTTGATGCTCATTTGCTTGTTATGATCAACATTTCATTGTTTCGATGCATATTTCCTTCATTTTGATACTCATTCGCTTGTTATGATCAATATTTCCTTCGTTTTGATGCATATTTCCTTTATTTTGATGCCCATTCGCTTGTTATGATCAACATTTTCTTCGTTTCGATGCATATTTTTTTATTTTGATGCTTATTTGCTTGTTATGTTCAATATTTCCTTCATTTCGATGCATATTTACATCATTTTGATGCTAATTCTCTCATTACATTCAACATTTACTTCATTTTGATGCTCATTCACTAGTTATGATCAATATTTCCTTCGTATCGATGCATATTTCCTTCATTTTGATGTTCATTCGCTTTTTATTATCAACATTTCCTTTGTTTCGATGGAGTGCAAGTACCACCTGTTACGAGAAATCGTATGATGAGGGGAAGGTTGTTGTCACCTAGATTGCATCGGATGATGACCTAGTAAATCCATTTACAAGGATATTAAGGCGAGAGCTTTTAATGGTCGTGTAGTGGGAGTGGGAATCAGATGTATGGCGGAAGACATGACAGCATAGTCTTTTAGTATAAGTGGGAGATTGTTGGATTGTATACTAAAAGTCTAGCTTTTTGTATGAACAATGTTATAACAATTAATTTGAAATGAGAATCATATGATCAAATGATTGCATCTTATAATTTATTTATATGTTCGATGCAATAGTCCACTTACTTTATACTGTAGATAATATGTTGTGCGACAACACGCGGAAGATCATATTATCGGTTTCCTTATAAAGTATAAACAGATGCTCACAATCGAGATAGACGGGGACTCTCTATCGGGATGGTTGTAGTGTGGTTTGGTATTAGCTTGTCTTGGCTATAGAATCACATTAGTGCACTTGTGTGTATTGAGCAGGACCGCTTGAGATCGTTCGATTTATACTGACTTATAGGAGAACTTGATCTCAGTTATTATGGATGTTCGTGCTCTTAATCCCTATACATTAACCTCGACACATAGGGTAGTATGTATTTCTTTGATTCATCAATGGGTGAGATTTACATGCAATTAAATCAATAAACTCGGTGAGTTGGGAAGTAGTGCTGTCTCTATGGTGTGCTGTTGATTGTAGAAGGAATCCGTGTCCGTCATAGGTTGATGATGTCCCCTTGAGGATCTCATAAGGATTATCATGTAAACCCTGCAGGTGGAATTTATTCCGGCATGATAATGAGGTTGAGTGGTACTACTCTTGGATGAGATATTAATTAATTGAGTTGTCAGTAACTTAAATTAATTAATGGACATTGTATATCTTAAACATGGGGAGACTAACGGGCTCATAATAAGAAGGAGCCCAAAACGTAATTTTGGGATTGGTATGGTAGTGCAGTAATAATATTTTAGTGGAATATATTATTATTATTGGACTTAAGTATAAGCTTTGGGCTAAGCTTGGATACTTAAGCCCAATGGAGGCCCAACCCAATTTCTCCTCCTGGTCCCTGCTGTAGCCCATGTATATAAGTCACCTCAGCTTATCTGGAACCCTAATCTAATCTAATTCATTATTCACGTATGTTGAGGGTTGAGAGCATATTGAGTAGGTCTCGTAGATCGTCGCCCACACGACGTCGAGATCGGACCTGGGACATACAGCAGAAGACCGGAAGGTCGTTTGCTGCTGCAGTTCGTCATGTTCCAAAATTCATATAAAATCGTACATTTCTTCAATTTTGATGTGTTATATACTGATGGAAAGCCGTCGAAGAGAGGATCGTCTGAGCACAAAGATCACTCAATTCTGACATCAGAAGAGGAACTTATGGCTATTCTCGTGGGACTGCGCAGACTGCCAGCGAGAATTCAACCTCTACATCAACCCTTGGTGAAAGGTAATGCGTTTCATGTTTACTTGCTTCCGCTGCTTGTTAGTAATACATGAAACCCTAACGGGTCACGTTAACCAAACGATCGAATGCCAACATTATGATCAACATTTCCTTTGTTTTTATACATATTGCCTTTATTTTGATGCTCATTCGCTTGATATGATCAACATTTCCTTTGTTCCGAAGCATAATTCCTTTATTTTGATGCTCATTCGCTTGTTATGATCACAACATTTCCTTCGTTTCGTTGCATATTTCCTTCATTTTGATGCTCATTTGCTTGTTATGTTCAACATTTCCTTCATTTTGATGCTAATTCTCTTATTACGATCAATATTTACTTCATTTTGATGCTCATTCGCTTGTTATGATCAATATTCCCTTTGTTTCGATGCATATTTTTTTTATTTTGATGTTCATTCGCTTGTTATTATCAACATTTACTTTTTCGATGCATATTTCCTTCATTTTGATGTTCATTCGATTGTTATGATAAACATTTCCAACATTTCGATGCATATTTCCTTCATTTTGATGCTCATTCTCTCATTACGATCAAAATTTCCTTTATTTTGACGCTCATTCGCTTGTCATAATCACAACATTTCCTTCGTTTCGTTGCATATTTCCTTCATTTTGATGCTCATTTGCTTGTTATGTTCAACATTTCCTTCATTTTGATGCTAATTCTCGTATTACGATCAATAATTACTTCATTTTGATGCTCATTCGCTTGTTATGATTAATAATCCCTTTGTTTCGATGCATATTTTATTCATTTTGATGTTCATTCGCTTGTTATTATCAACATTTACTTTTTTTCAATGCATATTTCCTTCATTTTGATGTTCATTCGATTGTTATGAGAAACATTTCCATCATTTCTATGCATATTTCCTTCATTTTGATGCTCATTCTCTCATTACGATAAAAATTTCCTTTATTTTGATGGCCATTCGCTTGTTATTATCAACATTTCCTTCGTTTCGATGGATATTTCCTTCATTTTGATGCTCATTTACTTGTTATGATCAACATTTCCTTCGTTTCGATACATATTCCTTCATTTTGATGATCATTTCGTTGTTATGATCAACATTTGCTTCGTTTCGATGTATATTTCCTTCATTTGATGCTGATTCTCTAATTACGATCAACATTTACTTCATTTTGATGCTCATTTGCTTGTTATGATCAACATTTCATTGCTTCGATGCATATTTCCTTCATTTTGATACTCATTCGCATGTTATGATCAATATTTCCTTCGTTTTGATGCATATTTCCTTTATTTTGATGCCTATTCGCTTGTTATGATCAACATTTCCTTCGTTTCGATGCATATTTTTTTATTTTGATGCTTATTTGCTTGTTATGTTCAATATTTCCTTCATTTCGATGCATATTTCCATCATTTTGATGCTAATTCTCTCATTACATTCAACATTTACTTCATTTTGATGCTCATTCGCTAGTTATGATCAATATTTCCTTCGTATCGATGCATATTTCCTTCATTTTGATGTTCATTCGCTTGTTATTATCAACATTTCCTTTGTTTCGATGCATATTTCCTTCATTTTGATGCTCATTCGCTTGTTATGAACAATATTTCGTTCGTTTCGATGTATATTTCCTTCATTTTGATGCTCATTCGCTTGTTATAATGAACATTTCATTTGTTTCGATGCATATTCCTTCATTTTGATGCTCATTTTCTCAATATAATCAACATTTCCTTTATTTTGATGATCATTCGCTTGTTATGATCAACATTTCCTTCGTTTCTATGCATATTTCCTTCATTTTGAAGGTCATTCGTTTGTTATGATCAACAGTTACTTTGTTTCGACGCATAATTCGTTTATTTAGACGCTCATTCGCTTGTTATTATCAACATTTCCATCGTTTTGATGCATATTTCCATCATTCTGATGCCCATTCGCTTGTTATGATTAACATTTCCTTCGTTTCGATGCATATTTCCTCCATTTTGATGCTTATTTGCTTGTCATATTCAACATTTCCTTCATTTTGATGCATATTTCCTTCATTTTGATGCTAATTCTCTCATTACGATCAACATTTACTTCATTTTGATGCTCATTCGCTTGTTGTAATCAATATGTCATTTGTTTCGATGCATATTTCCTATATTTTGATGATCATTCGCATGTTATGATCAACATTTCCTTCGTTTCGATGCATATTTACTTCATTTTGATGTTCATTCACTGCTATGATAAACATTTCCTTCGTTTCTATGCATATTTCGTTCATTTTCATGCTCATTCTCTAATTACTCTCAACATTTCCATCATTTTGATACTCATTCACTTGTTATGATCAACATTTCCTTTGTTTCGATGGAAATTTCCTTCATTTTGATGCTCACTCGCTTGTTATGATCAACATTTCCTTTGTTTTGATATATATGTCCTTCATTTTGATGCTCATTATGTCATGACGATCAATATTTCCTACTTTCCTTCGTTTCGATACATATTTCCTTCATTTTGATGCTCATTCGCTTGTTATGATCAATATTTCCTTCATTTTGATGCTCATTCGCTTGTTATGATCAACATTTTCTTCATTTCTATGCATATTTCCTTCATTTTGATGCTCATTCTCTTCTTATTATTAAGTTTTCTTTCGTTTCGATGCATATTCCTTCATTTTGATGCTCATTCGCTTGTTATGATTAACATTTTATTCGTTTCAATGTATATTCCTTCATTTTTATGCTAATTTGATTGTTATGATAAACATTTGCTTCGTTTCGATGCATATTTCCTTCATTTGATACTCATTTTCTCATTACGATCAAACATTTACTTCATTTCGATGCTCATTTTCTTGTTATGATCAACATTTCCTTCATTTTGATGCATATTTCCTTCATTTTGATGTTCATTCGCTTGTTATGATCAATATTTCCTTCGTTTTGATGCATATTTCCTTTATTTTAATACTCATTTGCTTGTTATATTCAATATTTCCTACGTTTCGATGCATAATTCCTTCATTTTGATGCTCATTCGCTTGTTATTATAAACATTTCCTTTGTTTCGATGCATATTTCCTTCATTTTGATGCTCATTCGCTTGTTATGATCAACATTTCTTTCGTTTCGATGAATATTTCCTTCACTTTGATGCTCATTCGCTTGTTATGATAAATATTTTCTTCGTTTTGATACATATTTCCTTCATTTGGACGCTTATTCTCTCATAATGATCAACATTTACTTCATTTTGATGCCCATTCGCTTGTTATGATCAAAATTTCCTTTGTTTCGATACATATTTCCTTCATTTTGATGCTCATTCGCTTGTTATGATCAACATTTCCTTCATATCTATGCATATTTCCTTCATTTTGATGCTCATTCGCTTTTTATGAATAGGATTTCTTTCGTTTCGATGCATATTCCTTTATTTTGATGCTCATTCTCTCAATATGATCAACATTTTCTATATTTTGATGATCATTCACTTGTTATGATCAACATTTCCTTTGTTTTTATACATATTGCCTTTATTTTGATGCTCATTCGCTTGTTATGATCAATATTCCCTTTGTTTCGATGCATATTTTTTTTATTTTGATGTTCATTCGCTTGTTATTATCAACATTTACTTTTTCGATGCATATTTCCTTCATTTTGATGTTCATTCGATTGTTATGATAAACATTTCCAACATTTCGATGCATATTTCCTTCATTTTGATGCTCATTCTCTCATTACGATCAAAATTTCCTTTATTTTGACGCTCATTCGCTTGTTATAATCACAACATTTCCTTCGTTTCGTTGCATATTTCCTTCATTTTGATGCTCATTTACTTGTTATGTTCAACATTTCCTTCATTTTGATGCTAATTCTCGTATTACGATCAATAATTACTTCATTTTGATGCTCATTCGCTTGTTATGATTAATAATCCCTTTGTTTCGATGCATATTTTATTCATTTTGATGTTCATTCGCTTGTTATTATCAACATTTACTTTTTTTCAATGCATATTTCCTTCATTTTGATGTTCATTCGATTGTTATGAGAAACATTTCCATCATTTCTATGCATATTTCCTTCATTTTGATGCTCATTCTCTCATTACGATAAAAATTTCCTTTATTTTGATGGCCATTCGCTTGTTATTATCAACATTTCCTTCGTTTCGATGGATATTTCCTTCATTTTGATGCTCATTTACTTGTTATGATCAACATTTCCTTCGTTTCGATACATATTCCTTCATTTTGATGATCATTTCGTTGTTATGATCAACATTTGCTTCGTTTCGATGTATATTTCCTTCATTTGATGCTGATTCTCTAATTACGATCAACATTTACTTCATTTTGATGCTCATTTGCTTGTTATGATCAACATTTCATTGCTTCGATGCATATTTCCTTCATTTTGATACTCATTCGCTTGTTATGATCAATATTTCCTTCGTTTTGATGCATATTTCCTTTATTTTGATGCCTATTCGCTTGTTATGATCAACATTTCCTTCGTTTCGATGCATATTTTTTTATTTTGATGCTTATTTGCTTGTTATGTTCAATATTTCCTTCATTTCGATGCATATTTCCATCATTTTTATGCTAATTCTCTCATTACATTCAACATTTACTTCATTTTGATGCTCATTCGCTAGTTATGATCAATATTTCCTTCGTATCGATGCATATTTCCTTCATTTTGATGCTCATTCGCTTGTTATAATGAACATTTCATTTGTTTCGATGCATATTCCTTCATTTTGATGCTCATTTTCTCAATATAATCAACATTTCCTTTATTTTGATGATCATTCGCTTGTTATGATCAACATTTCCTTCGTTTCTATGCATATTTCCTTCATTTTGAAGGTCATTCGTTTGTTATGATCAACAGTTACTTTGTTTCGACGCATAATTCGTTTATTTAGACGCTCATTCGCTTGTTATTATCAACATTTCCATCGTTTTGATGCATATTTCCATCATTCTGATGCCCATTCGCTTGTTATGATTAACATTTCCTTCGTTTCGATGCATATTTCCTCCATTTTGATGCTTATTTGCTTGTCATATTCAACATTTCCTTCATTTTGATGCATATTTCCTTCATTTTGATGCTAATTCTCTCATTACGATCAACATTTACTTCATTTTGATGCTCATTCGCTTGTTGTAATCAATATGTCATTTGTTTCGATGCATATTTCCTATATTTTGATGATCATTCGCATGTTATGATCAACATTTCCTTCGTTTCGATGCATATTTGCTTCATTTTGATGTTCATTCACTGCTATGATAAACATTTCCTTCGTTTCTATGCATATTTCGTTCATTTTCATGCTCATTCTCTAATTACTCTCAACATTTCCATCATTTTGATACTCATTCACTTGTTATGATCAACATTTCCTTTGTTTCGATGGAAATTTCCTTCATTTTGATGCTCATTCGCTTGTTATGATCAACATTTCCTTTGTTTTGATATATATGTCCTTCATTTTGATGCTCATTATGTCATGACGATCAATATTTCCTACTTTCCTTCGTTTCGATACATATTTCCTTCATTTTGATGCTCATTCGCTTGTTATGATCAACATTTTCTTCATTTCTATGCATATTTCCTTCATTTTGATGCTCATTCTCTTTTTATTATTAAGATTTCTTTCGTTTCGATGCATATTTCTTCATTTTGATGCTCATTCGCTTGTTATGATTAACATTTTATTCGTTTCAATGTATATTCCTTCATTTTTATGCTAATTTGATTGTTATGATAAACATTTGCTTCGTTTCGATGCATATTTCCTTCATTTGATACTCATTTTCTCATTACGATCAAACATTTACTTCATTTCGATGCTCATTTTCTTGTTATGATCAACATTTCCTTCATTTTGATGCATATTTCCTTCATTTTGATGTTCATTCGCTTGTTATGATCAATATTTCCTTCGTTTTGATGCATATTTCCTTTATTTTAATGCTCATTTGCTTGTTATATTCAATATTTCCTACGTTTCGATGCATAATTCCTTCATTTTGATGCTCATTCGCTTGTTATTATAAACATTTCCTTTGTTTCGATGCATATTTCCTTCATTTTGATGCTCATTCGCTTGTTATGATCAACATTTCCTTCGTTTCGATGAATATTTCCTTCACTTTGATGCTCATTCGCTTGTTATGATAAATATTTTCTTCGTTTTGATACATATTTCCTTCATTTGGACGCTTATTCTCTCATAATGATCAACATTTACTTCATTTTGATGCCCATTCGCTTGTTATGATCAAAATTTCCTTTGTTTCGATACATATTTCCTTCATTTTGATGCTCATTCGCTTGTTATGATCAACATTTCCTTCATATCTATGCATATTTCCTTCATTTTGATGCTCATTCGCTTTTTATGAATAGGATTTCTTTCGTTTCGATGCATATTCCTTTATTTTGATGCTCATTCTCTCAATATGATCAACATTTTCTATATTTTGATGATCATTCACTTGTTATGATCAACATTTCCTTTGTTTTTATACATATTGCCTTTATTTTGATGCTCATTCGCTTGATATGATCAACATTTCCTTTGTTCCGAAGCATAATTCCTTTATTTTGATGCTCATTCGCTTGTTATGATCACAACATTTCCTTCGTTTCGTTGCATATTTCCTTCATTTTGATGCTCATTTGCTTGTTATGTTCAACATTTCCTTCATTTTGATGCTAATTCTCTTATTACGATCAATATTTACTTCATTTTGATGCTCATTCGCTTGTTATGATCAATATTCCCTTTGTTTCGATGCATATTTTTTTTATTTTGATGTTCATTCGCTTGTTATTATCAACATTTACTTTTTCGATGCATATTTTCTTCATTTTGATGTTCATTCGATTGTTATGATAAACATTTCCATCATTTCGATGCATATTTCCTTCATTTTGATGCTCATTCTCTCATTACGATCAAAATTTCCTTTATTTTGACGCTCATTCGCTTGTTATAATCACAACATTTCCTTCGTTTCGTTGCATATTTCCTTCATTTTGATGCTCATTTGCTTGTTATGTTCAACATTTCCTTCATTTTGATGCTAATTCTCGTATTACGATCAATAATTACTTCATTTTGATGCTCATTCGCTTGTTATGATTAATAATCCCTTTGTTTCGATGCATATTTTATTCATTTTGATGTTCATTCGCTTGTTATTATCAACATTTACTTTTTTTCAATGCATATTTCCTTCATTTTGATGTTCATTCGATTATTATGAGAAACATTTCCATCATTTCTATGCATATTTCCTTCATTTTGATGCTCATTCTCTCATTACGATAAAAATTTCCTTTATTTTGATGGCCATTCGCTTGTTATTATCAACATTTCCTTCGTTTCGATGGATATTTCCTTCATTTTGATGCTCATTTGCTTGTTATGATCAACATTTCCTTCGTTTCGATACATATTCCTTCATTTTGATGATCATTTCGTTGTTATGATCAACATTTGCTTCGTTTCGATGTATATTTCCTTCATTTGATGCTGATTCTCTAATTACGATCAACATTTACTTCATTTTGATACTCATTCGCTTGTTATGATCAATATTTCCTTCGTTTTGATGCATATTTCCTTTATTTTGATGCCTATTCGCTTGTTATGATCAACATTTCCTTCGTTTCGATGCATATTTTTTTTATTTTGATGCTTATTTGCTTGTTATGTTCAATATTTCCTTCATTTCGATGCATATTTCCATCATTTTGATGCTAATTCTCTCATTACATTCAACATTTACTTCATTTTGATGCTCATCCGCTAGTTATGATCAATATTTCCTTCGTATCGATGCATATTTCCTTCATTTTGATGTTCATTCGCTTGTTATTATCAACATTTCCTTTGTTTCGATGCATATTTCCTTCATTTTGATGCTCATTCGCTTGTTATGAACAATATTTCCTTCGTTTTGATGCTCATTCGTTTGTTATGAACAATATTTCCTTTGTTTCGATGCATATTTCCTTCATTTTGATGCTCATTCGCTTGTTATAATAAACATTTCATTTGTTTCGATGCATATTCCTTTATTTTGATGCTCATTTTCTCAATATAATCAACATTTCCTTCATTTTGATGATCATTCGCTTGTTATGATAAACATTTCCTTCGTTTCTATGCATATTTCCTTCATTTTGAAGGTCATTCGTTTGTTATGATCAACATTTACTTTGTTTCGACGCATAATTCCTTTATTTTGACGCTCATTCGCTTGTTATTATCAGCATTTCCTTCGTTTTGATGCATATTTCCATCATTCTGATGCCCATTCGCTTGTTATGATTAACATTTCCTTCGTTTCGATGCATATTTCCTTCATTTTAATGCTTATTTGCTTGTTATATTCAACATTTCCTTCATTTTGATGCATATTTCCTTCATTTTGATGCTAATTCTCTCATTACGATCAACATTTACTTCATTTTGATGCTCATTCGCCTGTTATAATCAATATTTCCTTTGTTTCGATGCATATTTCCTATATTTTGATAATCATTCGCATGTTATGATCAACATTTCCTTCGTTTCGATGCATATTTGCTTCATTTTGATGTTCATTCGCTGTTATGATAAACATTTCCTTCGTTTCTATGCATATTTCGTTCATTTTCATGCTCATTCTCTAATTACTCTGAACATTTCCTTCATTTTGATGCTCATTCGCTTGTTATGATCAACATTTCCTTTGTTTCGATGGAAATTTCCTTCATTTTGATGCTAATTTGCATGTTATGATCAACATTTCCTTTGTTTTGATATATATGTCCTTTATTTTGATGCTCATTATGTCATGACGATCAATATTTCCTACATTTTGATGCCCATTCGCTTGTTATGATCAACATTTCCTTCGTTTCGATACATATTTCCTTCATTTTGATGCTCATTCGCTTGTTATGATCAACATTTCCTTCATTTTGATGCTCATTCGCTTGTTATGATCAACATTTCCTTCATTTCTATGCATATTTCCTTCATTTTGATGCTCATTCTCTTTTTATTATTAAGATTTCTTTCGTTTCGATGCATATTCCTTCATTTTGATGCTCATTCGATTGTTATGATTAACATTTTATTCCTTTCGATGCATATTCCTTCATTTTGATGCTAATTTGCTTGATATGATCAACATTTGCTTCGTTTCGATGCATATTTCCTTCATTTAATACTCATTTTCTCATTACGATCAAACATTTACTTCATTTTGATGCTCATTTGCTTGTTATGATCAACATTTCCTTCGTTTTGATGCATATTTCCTTCATTTTGATGTTCATTCGCTTGTTATGATCAACATTTCCTTCGTTTTGATGCATATTTCCTTTATTTTAATGCTCATTTGATTGTTATATTCAACATTTCCTTCATTTCGATGCATATTTCCTTCATTTTGATGCTAATTCTCTCATTACGATCAACATTTACTCCATTTTGATGCTCATTCGCTTGTTATGATCAATATTTCCTAGGTTTCGATGCATAATTCCTTCATTTTGATGCTCATTCGCTTGTTATTATATACATTACCTTTGTTTCGATGCATATTTCCTTCATTTTGATGCTCATTCGCTTTTTATGATCAACATTTCCTTCGTTTCGATGAATATTTCCTTCACTTTGATGCTCATTCGATTGTTATGATAAATATTTTCTTCGTTTTGATACATATTTCCTTCATTTGGACGCTTATTCTCTCATAATGATCAACATTTACTTCATTTTGATGCCCATTCGCTTGTTATGATCAAAATTTCCTTTGTTTCGATACATATTTCCTTCATTTTGATGCTCATTCGCTTGTTATGATCAACATTTCCTTCATATCTATGCATATTTCCTTCATTTTGATGCTCATTCGCTTTTTATGAATAGGATTTCTTTCGTTTCGATGCATATTCCTTCATTTTGATGCTCATTCTCTCAATATGATCAACATTTTCTATATTTTGATGATCATTAACTTGTTATGATCAACATTTCCTTTGTTTTTATACATATTGCCTTCATTTTGATGCTCATTCGCTTGATATGATCAACATTTCCTTTGTTCCGAAGCATAATTCCTTTATTTTGATGCTCATTCGTTTGTTATGATCACAACATTTCCTTCGTTTCGTTGCATATTTCCTTCATTTTGATGCTCATTTGCTTGTTATATTCAACATTTCCTTCATTTTGATGCTAATTCTCTTATTACGATCAATATTTACTTCATTTTGATGCTCATTCGCTTGTTATGATCAATATTCCCTTTGTTTCGATGCATATTTTTTTTATTTTGATGTTCATTCGCTTGTTATTATCAACATTTACTTTTTTCGATGCATATTTCCTTCATTTTGATGTTCATTCGATTGTTATGATAAACATTTCCATCATTTCGATGAATATTTCCTTCATTTTGATGCTCATTCTCTCATTACGATCAAAATTTCCTTTATTTTGACGCTCAATCGCTTGTTATAATCACAACATTTCCTTCGTTTCGTTGCATATTTCCTTCATTTTGATGCTCATTTGCTTGTTATGTTCAACATTTCCTTCATTTTGATGCTAATTCTCTTATTACGATCAATAATTACTTCATTTTGATTCTCATTCGCTTGTTATGATCAATAATCCCTTTGTTTCGATGCATATTTTATTCATTTTGATGTTCATTCGCTTGTTATTATCAACATTTACTTTTTTTCAATGCATATTTCCTTCATTTTGATGTTCATTCGATTGTTATGATAAACATTTCCATCATTTCTATGCATATTTCCTTCATTTTGATGCTCATTCTCTCATTACGATCAAAATTTCCTTTATTTTGATGGCCATTCGCTTGTTATTATCAACATTTCCTTCGTTTCGATGGATATTTCCTTCATTTTGATGCTCATTCGCTTGTTATGATCAACATTTCCTTCGTTTCGATACATATGCCTTCATTTTGATGATCATTTCGTTGTTATGATCAACATTTGCTTCATTTCGATGTATATTTCCTTCATTTGATGCTCATTCTCTCATTACGATCAACATTTACTTCATTTTGATGCTCATTTGCTTGTTATGATCAACATTTCATTGTTTCGATGCATATTTCCTTCATTTTGATACTCATTCGCTTGTTATGATCAATATTTCCTTCGTTTTGATGCATATTTCCTTTATTTTGATGCCCATTCGCTTGTTATGATCAACATTTCCTTCGTTTCGATGCATATTTTTTTTATTTTGATGCTTATTTGCTTGTTATGTTCAATATTTCCTTCATTTCGATGCATATTTACATCATTTTGATGCTAATTCTCTCATTACATTCAACATTTACTTCATTTTGATGCTCATTCACTAGTTATGATCAATATTTCCTTCGTATCGATGCATATTTCCTTCATTTTGATGTTCATTCGCTTTTTATTATCAACATTTCCTTTGTTTCGATGGAGTGCAAGTACCACCTGTTACGAGAAATCGTATGATGAGGGGAAGGTTGTTGTCACCTAGATTGCATCGGATGATGACCTAGTAAATCCATTTACAAGGATATTAAGGCGAGAGCTTTTAATGGTCGTGTAGTGGGAGTGGGAATCAGATGTATGGCGGAAGACATGACAGCATAGTCTTTTAGTATAAGTGGGAGATTGTTGGATTGTATACTAAAAGTCTAGCTTTTTGTATGAACAATGTTATAACAATTAATTTGAAATGAGAATCATATGATCAAATGATTGCATCTTATAATTTATTTATATGTTCGATGCAATAGTCCACTTACTTTATACTGTAGATAATATGTTGTGCGACAACACGCGGAAGATCATATTATCGGTTTCCTTATAAAGTATAAACAGATGCTCACAATCGAGATAGACGGGGACTCTCTATCGGGATGGTTGTAGTGTGGTTTGGTATTAGCTTGTCTTGGCTATAGAATCACATTAGTGCACTTGTGTGTATTGAGCAGGACCGCTTGAGATCGTTCGATTTATACTGACTTATAGGAGAACTTGATCTCAGTTATTATGGATGTTCGTGCTCTTAATCCCTATACAATAACCTCGACACATAGGGCAGTATGTATTTCTTTGATTCATCAATGGGTGAGATTTACATGCAATTAAATCAATAAACTCGGTGAGTTGGGAAGTAGTGCTGTCTCTATGGTGTGCTGTTGATTGTAGAAGGAATCCGTGTCCGTCATAGGTTGATGATGTCCCCTTGAGGAGCTCATAAGGATTATCATGTAAACCCTGCAGGTGGAATTTATTCCGGCATGATAATGAGGTTGAGTGGTACTACTCTTGGATGAGATATTAATTAATTGAGTTGTCAGTAACTTAAATTAATTAATGGACATTGTATATCTTAAACATGGGGAGACTAACGGGCTCATAATAAGAAGGAGCCCAAAACGTAATTTTGGGATTGGTATGGTAGTGCAGTAATAATATTTTAGTGGAATATATTATTATTATTGGACTTAAGTATAAGCTTTGGGCTAAGCTTGGATACTTAAGCCCAATGGAGGCCCAACCCAATTTCTCCTCCTGGTCCCTGCTGTAGCCCATGTATATAAGTCACCTCAGCTTATCTGGAACCCTAATCTAATCTAATTCATTATTCACGTATGTTGAGGGTTGAGAGCAGATTGAGTAGGTCTCGTAGATCGTCGCCCACACGACGTCGAGATCGGACTTGGGACATACAGCAGAAGACCGGAAGGTCGTTTGCTGCTGCAGTTCGTCATGTTCCAAAATTCATATAAAATCGTACAGTTCTTCGATTTTGATGTATTATATACTGATGGAAAGCCATCGAAGAGAGGATCGTCTGAGCACAAAGATCACTCAATTCCGACATCAGAAGAGGAACTTATGGCTATTCTCGTGGGACTGCGCAGACTGCCAGCAAGAATTCAACCTCTACATCAACCCTTGGTGAAAGGTAATGCGTTTCATGTTTACTTGCTTCCGCTGCTTGTTAGTAATACATGGAACCCTAACGGGTCACGTTAACCAAACGATCGAATGCCAACATTATGATCAACATTTCCTTTATTTTTATACATATTGCCTTTATTTTGATGCTCATTCGCTTGATATGATCAACATTTCCTTTGTTCCGAAGCATAATTCCTTTATTTTGATGCTCATTCGCTTGTTATGATCACAACATTTCCTTCGTTTCGTTGCATATTTCCTTCATTTTGATGCTCATTTGCTTGTTATGTTCAACATTTCCTTCATTTTGATGCTAATTCTCTTATTACGATCAATATTTACTTCATTTTGATGCTCATTCGCTTGTTATGATCAATATTCCCTTTGTTTCGATGCATATTTTTTTTATTTTGATGTTCATTCGCTTGTTATTATCAACATTTACTTTTTCGGTGCATATTTCCTTCATTTTGATGTTCATTCGATTGTTATGATAAACATTTCCAACATTTCGATGCATATTTCCTTCATTTTGATGCTCATTCTCTCATTACGATCAAAATTTCCTTTATTTTGACGCTCATTCGCTTGTTATAATCACAACATTTCCTTCGTTTCGTTGCATATTTCCTTCATTTTGATGCTCATTTGCTTGTTATGTTCAACATTTCCTTCATTTTGATGCTAATTCTCGTATTACGATCAATAATTACTTCATTTTGATGCTTATTCGCTTGTTATGATTAATAATCCCTTTGTTTCGATGCATATTTTATTCATTTTGATGTTCAT
Organism: Pogostemon cablin; assembly: GCA_023678885.1. Taxonomy (NCBI): domain Eukaryota; kingdom Viridiplantae; phylum Streptophyta; class Magnoliopsida; order Lamiales; family Lamiaceae; genus Pogostemon; species Pogostemon cablin. The sequence continues at coordinate 12,263,410 of CM043005.1, forward strand.
TCGCTTGTTATTATCAACATTTACTTTTTTTCAATGCATATTTCCTTCATTTTGATGTTCATTCGATTGTTATGAGAAACATTTCCATCATTTATATGCATATTTCCTTCATTTTGATGCTCATTCTCTCATTACGATAAAAATTTCCTTTATTTTGATGGCCATTCGCTTGTTATTATCAACATTTCCTTCGTTTCGATGGATATTTCCTTCATTTTGATGCTCATTTACTTGTTATGATCAACATTTCCTTCGTTTCGATACATATTACTTCATTTTGATGATCATTTCGTTGTTATGATCAACATTTGCTTCGTTTCGATGTATATTTCCTTCATTTGATGCTGATTCTCTAATTACGATCAACATTTACTTCATTTTGATGCTCATTTGCTTGTTATGATAACCATTTCATTGCTTCGATGCATATTTCCTTCATTTTGATACTCATTCGCTTGTTATGATCAATATTTCCTTCGTTTTGATGCATATTTCCTTTATTTTGATGCCTATTCGCTTGTTATGATCAACATTTCCTTCGTTTCGATGCATATTTTTTATTTTGATGCTTATTTGCTTGTTCTGTTCAATATTTCCTTCATTTCGATGCATATTTCCATCATTTTGATGCTAATTCTCTCATTACATTCAACATTTACTTCATTTTGATGCTCATTCGCTAGTTATGATCAATATTTCCTTCGTATCGATGCATATTTCCTTCATTTTGATGTTCATTCGCTTGTTATTATCAACATTTCCTTTGTTTCGATGCATATTTCCTTCATTTTGATGCTCATTCGCTTGTTATGAACAATATTTCGTTCGTTTCGATGTATATTTCCTTCATTTTGATGCTCATTCGCTTGTTATAATGAACATTTCATTTGTTTCGATGCATATTCCTTCATTTTGATGCTCATTTTCTCAATATAATCAACATTTCCTTTATTTTGATGATCATTCGCTTGTTATGATCAACATTTCCTTCGTTTCTATGCATATTTCCTTCATTTTGAAGGTCATTCGTTTGTTATGATCAACAGTTACTTTGTTTCGACGCATAATTCGTTTATTTAGACGCTCATTCGCTTGTTATTATCAACATTTCCATCGTTTTGATGCATATTTCCATCATTCTGATGCCCATTCGCTTGTTATGATTAACATTTCCTTCGTTTCGATGCATATTTCCTCCATTTTGATGCTTATTTGCTTGTCATATTCAACATTTCCTTCATTTTGATGCATATTTCCTTCATTTTGATGCTAATTCTCTCATTACGATCAACATTTACTTCATTTTGATGCTCATTCGCTTGTTGTAATCAATATGTCATTTGTTTCGATGCATATTTCCTATATTTTGATGATCATTCGCATGTTATGATCAACATTTCCTTCGTTTCGATGCATATTTGCTTCATTTTGATGTTCATTCACTGCTATGATAAACATTTCCTTCGTTTCTATGCATATTTTGTTCATTTTCATGCTCATTCTCTAATTACTCTCAACATTTCCATCATTTTGATACTCATTCACTTGTTATGATCAACATTTCCTTTGTTTCGATGGAAATTTCCTTCATTTTGATGCTCATTCGCTTGTTATGATCAACATTTCCTTTGTTTTGATATATATGTCCTTCATTTTGATGCTCATTATGTCATGACGATCAATATTTCCTACTTTCCTTCGTTTCGATACATATTTCCTTCATTTTGATGCTCATTCGCTTGTTATGATCAATATTTCCTTCATTTTGATGCTCATTCGCTTGTTATGATCAACATTTTCTTCATTTCTATGCATATTTCCTTCATTTTGATGCTCATTCTCTTTTTATTATTAAGATTTCTTTCGTTTCGATGCATATTACTTCATTTTGATGCTCATTCGCTTGTTATGATTAACATTTTATTCGTTTCAATGTATATTCCTTCATTTTTATGCTAATTTGATTGTTATGATAAACATTTGCTTCGTTTCGATGCATATTTTCTTCATTTGATACTCATTTTCTCATTACGATCAAACATTTACTTCATTTCGATGCTCATTTTCTTGTTATGATCAACATTTCCTTCATTTTGATGCATATTTCCTTCATTTTGATGTTCATTCGCTTGTTATGATCAATATTTCCTTCGTTTTGATGCATATTTCCTTTATTTTAATGCTCATTTGCTTGTTATATTCAATATTTCCTACGTTTCGATGCATAATTCCTTCATTTTGATGCTCATTCGCTTGTTATTATAAACATTTCCTTTGTTTCGATGCATATTTCCTTCATTTTGATGCTCATTCGCTTGTTATGATCAACATTTCCTTCGTTTCGATGAATATTTCCTTCACTTTGATGCTCATTCGCTTGTTATGATAAATATTTTCTTCGTTTTGATACATATTTCCTTCATTTGGACGCTTATTCTCTCATAATGATCAACATTTACTTCATTTTGATGCCCATTCGCTTGTTATGATCAAAATTTCCTTTGTTTCGATACATATTTCCTTCATTTTGATGCTCATTCGCTTGTTATGATCAACATTTCCTTCATATCTATGCATATTTCCTTCATTTTGATGCTCATTCGCTTTTTATGAATAGGATTTCTTTCGTTTCGATGCATATTCCTTTATTTTGATGCTCATTCTCTCAATATGATCAACATTTTCTATATTTTGATGATCATTCACTTGTTATGATCAACATTTCCTTTGTTTTTATACATATTGCCTTTATTTTGATGCTCATTCGCTTGATATGATCAACATTTCCTTTGTTCCGAAGCATAATTCCTTTATTTTGATGCTCATTCGCTTGTTATGATCACAACATTTCCTTCGTTTCGTTGCATATTTCCTTCATTTTGATGCTCATTTGCTTGTTATGTTCAACATTTCCTTCATTTTGATGCTAATTCTCTTATTACGATCAATATTTACTTCATTTTGATGCTCATTCGCTTGTTATGATCAATATTCCCTTTGTTTCGATGCATATTTTTTTTATTTTGATGTTCATTCGCTTGTTATTATCAACATTTACTTTTTCGATGCATATTTTCTTCATTTTGATGTTCATTCGATTGTTATGATAAACATTTCCATCATTTCGATGCATATTTCCTTCATTTTGATGCTCATTCTCTCATTACGATCAAAATTTCCTTTATTTTGACGCTCATTCGCTTGTTATAATCACAACATTTCCTTCGTTTCGTTGCATATTTCCTTCATTTTGATGCTCATTTGCTTGTTATGTTCAACATTTCCTTCATTTTGATGCTAATTCTCGTATTACGATCAATAATTACTTCATTTTGATGCTCATTCGCTTGTTATGATTAATAATCCCTTTGTTTCGATGCATATTTTATTCATTTTGATGTTCATTCGCTTGTTATTATCAACATTTACTTTTTTTCAATGCATATTTCCTTCATTTTGATGTTCATTCGATTGTTATGAGAAACATTTCCATCATTTCTATGCATATTTCCTTCATTTTGATGCTCATTCTCTCATTACGATAAAAATTTCCTTTATTTTGATGGCCATTCGCTTGTTATTATCAACATTTCCTTCGTTTCGATGGATATTTCCTTCATTTTGATGCTCATTTGCTTGTTATGATCAACATTTCCTTCGTTTCGATACATATTCCTTCATTTTGATGATCATTTCGTTGTTATGATCAACATTTGCTTCGTTTCGATGTATATTTCCTTCATTTGATGCTGATTCTCTAATTACGATCAACATTTACTTCATTTTGATACTCATTCGCTTGTTATGATCAATATTTCCTTCGTTTTGATGCATATTTCCTTTATTTTGATGCCTATTCGCTTGTTATGATCAACATTTCCTTCATTTCGATGCATATTTTTTTTATTTTGATGCTTATTTGCTTGTTATGTTCAATATTTCCTTCATTTCGATGCATATTTCCATCATTTTGATGCTAATTCTCTCATTACATTCAACATTTACTTCATTTTGATGCTCATTCGCTAGTTATGATCAATATTTCCTTCGTATCGATGCATATTTCCTTCATTTTGATGTTCATTCGCTTGTTATTATCAACATTTCCTTTGTTTCGATGCATATTTCCTTCATTTTGATGCTCATTCGCTTGTTATGAACAATATTTCCTTCGTTTTGATGCTCATTCGCTTGTTATGAACAATATTTCCTTTGTTTCGATGCATATTTCCTTCATTTTGATGCTCATTCGCTTGTTATAATAAACATTTCATTTGTTTCGATGCATATTCCTTCATTTTGATGCTCATTTTCTCAATATAATCAACATTTCCTTCATTTTGATGATCATTCGCTTGTTATGATAAACATTTCCTTCGTTTCTATGCATATTTCCTTCATTTTGAAGGTCATTCGTTTGTTATGATCAACATTTACTTTGTTTCGACGCATAATTCCTTTATTTTGACGCTCATTCGCTTGTTATTATCAGCATTTCCTTCGTTTTGATGCATATTTCCATCATTCTGATGCCCATTCGCTTGTTATGATTAACATTTCCTTCGTTTCGATGCATATTTCCTTCATTTTGATGCTTATTTGCTTGTTATATTCAACATTTCCTTCATTTTGATGCATATTTCCTTCATTTTGATGCTAATTCTCTCATTACGATCAACATTTACTTCATTTTGATGCTCATTCGCCTGTTATAATCAATATTTCCTTTGTTTCGATGCATATTTCCTATATTTTGATAATCATTCGCATGTTATGATCAACATTTCCTTCGTTTCGATGCATATTTGCTTCATTTTGATGTTCATTCGCTGTTATGATAAACATTTCCTTCGTTTCTATGCATATTTCGTTCATTTTCATGCTCATTCTCTAATTACTCTGAACATTTCCTTCATTTTGATGCTCATTCGCTTGTTATGATCAACATTTCCTTTGTTTCGATGGAAATTTCCTTCATTTTGATGCTAATTTGCATGTTATGATCAACATTTCCTTTGTTTTGATATATATGTCCTTTATTTTGATGCTCATTATGTCATGACGATCAATATTTCCTACATTTTGATGCCCATTCGCTTGTTATGATCAACATTTCCTTCGTTTCGATACATATTTCCTTCATTTTGATGCTCATTCGCTTGTTATGATCAACATTTCCTTCATTTTGATGCTCATTCGCTTGTTATGATCAACATTTCCTTCATTTCTATGCATATTTCCTTCATTTTGATGCTCATTCTCTTTTTATTATTAAGATTTCTTTCGTTTCGATGCATATTCCTTCATTTTGATGCTCATTCGATTGTTATGATTAACATTTTATTCCTTTCGATGCATATTCCTTCATTTTGATGCTAATTTGCTTGTTATGATGAACATTTGCTTCGTTTCGATGCATATTTCCTTCATTTAATACTCATTTTCTCATTACGATCAAACATTTACTTCATTTTGATGCTCATTTGCTTGTTATGATCAACATTTCCTTCGTTTTGATGCATATTTCCTTCATTTTGATGTTCATTCGCTTGTTATGATCAACATTTCCTTCGTTTTGATGCATATTTCCTTTATTTTAATGCTCATTTGATTGTTATATTCAACATTTCCTTCATTTCGATGCATATTTCCTTCATTTTGATGCTAATTCTCTCATTACGATCAACATTTACTCCATTTTGATGCTCATTCGCTTGTTATGATCAATATTTCCTAGGTTTCGATGCATAATTCCTTCATTTTGATGCTCATTCGCTTGTTATTATATACATTACCTTTGTTTCGATGCATATTTCCTTCATTTTGATGCTCATTCGCTTGTTATGATCAACATTTCCTTCGTTTCGATGAATATTTCCTTCACTTTGATGCTCATTCGCTTGTTATGATAAATATTTTCTTCGTTTTGATACATATTTCCTTCATTTGGACGCTTATTCTCTCATAATGATCAACATTTACTTCATTTTGATGCCCATTCGCTTGTTATGATCAAAATTTCCTTTGTTTCGATACATATTTCCTTCATTTTGATGCTCATTCGCTTGTTATGATCAACATTTCCTTCATATCTATGCATATTTCCTTCATTTTGATGCTCATTCGCTTTTTATGAATAGGATTTCTTTCGTTTCGATGCATATTCCTTCATTTTGATGCTCATTCTCTCAATATGATCAACATTTTCTATATTTTGATGATCATTAACTTGTTATGATCAACATTTCCTTTGTTTTTATACATATTGCCTTCATTTTGATGCTCATTCGCTTGATATGATCAACATTTCCTTTGTTCCGAAGCATAATTCCTTTATTTTGATGCTCATTCGTTTGTTATGATCACAACATTTCCTTCATTTCGTTGCATATTTCCTTCATGTTGATGCTCATTTGCTTGTTATGTTCAACATTTCCTTCATTTAATGCTAATTCTCTTATTACGATCAATATTTACTTCATTTTGATGCTCATTCGCTTGTTATGATCAATATTCCCTTTGTTTCGATGCATATTTTTTTTATTTTGATGTTCATTCGCTTGTTATTATCAACATTTACTTTTTTCGATGCATATTTCCTTCATTTTGATGTTCATTCGATTGTTATGATAAACATTTCCATCATTTCGATGAATATTTCCTTCATTTTGATGCTCATTCTCTCATTACGATCAAAATTTCCTTTATTTTGACGCTCAATCGCTTGTTATAATCACAACATTTCCTTCGTTTCGTTGCATATTTCCTTCATTTTGATGCTCATTTGCTTGTTATGTTCAACATTTCCTTCATTTTGATGCTAATTCTCTTATTACGATCAATAATTACTTCATTTTGATTCTCATTCTCTTGTTATGATCAATAATCCCTTTGTTTCGATGCATATTTTATTCATTTTGATGTTCATTCGCTTGTTATTATCAACATTTACTTTTTTTCAATGCATATTTCCTTCATTTTGATGTTCATTCGATTGTTATGATAAACATTTCCATCATTTCTATGCATATTTCCTTCATTTTGATGCTCATTCTCTCATTACGATCAAAATTTCCTTTATTTTGATGGCCATTCGCTTGTTATTATCAACATTTCCTTCGTTTCGATGGATATTTCCTTCATTTTGATGCTCATTCGCTTGTTATGATCAACATTTCCTTCGTTTCGATACATATGCCTTTATTTTGATGATCATTTCGTTGTTATGATCAACATTTGCTTCGTTTCGATGTATATTTCCTTCATTTGATGCTCATTCTCTCATTACGATCAACATTTACTTCATTTTGATGCTCATGTGCTTGTTATGATCAACATTTCATTGTTTCGATGCATATTTCCTTCATTTTGATACTCATTCGCTTGTTATGATCAATATTTCCTTCGTTTTGATGCATATTTCCTTTATTTTGATGCCCATTCGCTTGTTATGATCAACATTTCCTTCGTTTCGATGCATATTTTTTTTATTTTGATGCTTATTTGTTTGTTATGTTCAATATTTCCTTCATTTCGATGCATATTTACATCATTTTGATGCTAATTCTCTCATTACATTCAACATTTACTTCATTTTGATGCTCATTCACTAGTTATGATCAATATTTCCTTCGTATCGATGCATATTTCCTTCATTTTGATGTTCATTCGCTTTTTATTATCAACATTTCCTTTGTTTCGATGGAGTGCAAGTACCACCTGTTACGAGAAATCGTATGATGAGGGGAAGGTTGTTGTCACCTAGATTGCATCGGATGATGACCTAGTAAATCCATTTACAAGGATATTAAGGCGAGAGCTTTTAATGGTCGTGTAGTGGGAGTGGGAATCAGATGTATGGCGGAAGACATGACAGCATAGTCTTTTAGTATAAGTGGGAGATTGTTGGATTGTATACTAAAAGTCTAGCTTTTTGTATGAACAATGTTATAACAATTAATTTGAAATGAGAATCATATGATCAAATGATTGCATCTTATAATTTATTTATATGTTCGATGCAATAGTCCACTTACTTTATACTGTAGATAATATGTTGTGCGACAACACGCGGAAGATCATATTATTGGTTTCCTTATAAAGTATAAACAGATGCTCACAATCGAGATAGACGGGGACTCTCTATCGGGATGGTTGTAGTGTGGTTTGGTATTAGCTTGTCTTGGCTATAGAATCACATTAGTGCACTTGTGTGTATTGAGCAGGACCGCTTGAGATCGTTCGATTTATACTGACTTATAGGAGAACTTGATCTCAGTTATTATGGATGTTCGTGCTCTTAATCCCTATACAATAACCTCGACACATAGGGCAGTATGTATTTCTTTGATTCATCAATGGGTGAGATTTACATGCAATTAAATCAATAAACTCGGTGAGTTGGGAAGTAGTGCTGTCTCTATGGTGTGCTGTTGATTGTAGAAGGAATCCGTGTCCGTCATAGGTTGATGATGTCCCCTTGAGGAGCTCATAAGGATTATCATGTAAACCCTGCAGGTGGAATTTATTCCGGCATGATAATGAGGTTGAGTGGTACTACTCTTGGATGAGATATTAATTAATTGAGTTGTCAGTAACTTAAATTAATTAATGGACATTGTATATCTTAAACATGGGGAGACTAACGGGCTCATAATAAGAAGGAGCCCAAAACGTAATTTTGGGATTGGTATGGTAGTGCAGTAATAATATTTTAGTGGAATATATTATTATTATTGGACTTAAGTATAAGCTTTGGGCTAAGCTTGGATACTTAAGCCCAATGGAGGCCCAACCCAATTTCTCCTCCTGGTCCCTGCTGTAGCCCATGTATATAAGTCACCTCAGCTTATCTGGAACCCTAATCTAATCTAATTCATTATTCACGTATGTTGAGGGTTGAGAGCAGATTGAGTAGGTCTCGTAGATCGTCGCCCACACGACGTCGAGATCGGACTTGGGACATACAGCAGAAGACCGGAAGGTCGTTTGCTGCTGCAGTTCGTCATGTTCCAAAATTCATATAAAATCGTACAGTTCTTCGATTTTGATGTATTATATACTGATGGAAAGCCGTCGAAGAGAGGATCGTCTGAGCACAAAGATCACTCAATTCCGACATCAGAAGAGGAACTTATGGCTATTCTCGTGGGACTGCGCAGACTGCCAGCGAGAATTCAACCTCTACATCAACCCTTGGTGAAAGGTAATGCGTTTCATGTTTACTTGCTTCCGCTGCTTGTTAGTAATACATGGAACCCTAACGGGTCACGTTAACCAAACGATCGAATGCCAACATTATGATCAACATTTCCTTTGTTTTTATACATATTGCCTTTATTTTGATGCTCATTCGCTTGATATGATCAACATTTCCTTTGTTCCGAAGCATAATTCCTTTATTTTGATGCTCATTCGCTTGTTATGATCACAACATTTCCTTCGTTTCGTTGCATATTTCCTTCATTTTGATGCTCATTTGCTTGTTATGTTCAACATTTCCTTCATTTTGATGCTAATTCTCTTATTACGATCAATATTTACTTCATTTTGATGCTCATTCGCTTGTTATGATCAATATTCCCTTTGTTTCGATGCATATTTTTTTTATTTTGATGTTCATTCGCTTGTTATTATCAACATTTACTTTTTCGATGCATATTTCCTTCATTTTGATGTTCATTCGATTGTTATGATAAACATTTCCAACATTTCGATGCATATTTCCTTCATTTTGATGCTCATTCTCTCATTACGATCAAAATTTCCTTTATTTTGACGCTCATTCGCTTGTTATAATCACAACATTTCCTTCGTTTCGTTGCATATTTCCTTCATTTTGATGCTCATGTGCTTGTTATGTTCAACATTTCCTTCATTTTGATGCTAATTCTCGTATTACGATCAATAATTACTTCATTTTGATGCTCATTCGCTTGTTATGATTAATAATCCCTTTGTTTCGATGCATATTTTATTCATTTTGATGTTCATTCGCTTGTTATTATCAACATTTACTTTTTTTCAATGCATATTTCCTTCATTTTGATGTTCATTCGATTGTTATGAGAAACATTTCCATCATTTCTATGCATATTTCCTTCATTTTGATGCTCATTCTCTCATTACGATAAAAATTTCCATTATTTTGATGGCCATTCGCTTGTTATTATCAACATTTCCTTCGTTTCGATGGATATTTCCTTCATTTTGATGCTCATTTACTTGTTATGATCAACATTTCCTTCGTTTCGATACATATTCCTTCATTTTGATGATCATTTCGTTGTTATGATCAACATTTGCTTCGTTTCGATGTATATTTCCTTCATTTGATGCTGATTCTCTAATTACGATCAACATTTACTTCATTTTGATGCTCATTTGCTTGTTATGATCAACATTTCATTGCTTCGATGCATATTTCCTTCATTTTGATACTCATTCGCTTGTTATGATCAATATTTCCTTCGTTTTGATGCATATTTCCTTTATTTTGATGCCTATTCGCTTGTTATGATCAACATTTCCTTCGTTTCGATGCATATTTTTTTATTTTGATCCTTATTTGCTTGTTATGTTCAATATTTCCTTCATTTCGATGCATATTTCCATCATTTTGATGCTAATTCTCTCATTACATTCAACATTTACTTCATTTTGATGCTCATTCGCTAGTTATGATCAATATTTCCTTCGTATCGATGCATATTTCCTTCATTTTGATGTTCATTCGCTTGTTATTATCAACATTTCCTTTGTTTCGATGCATATTTCCTTCATTTTGATGCTCATTCGCTTGTTATGAACAATATTTCGTTCGTTTCGATGTATATTTCCTTCATTTTGATGCTCATTCGCTTGTTATAATGAACATTTCATTTGTTTCGATGCATATTCCTTCATTTTGATGCTCATTTTCTCAATATAATCAACATTTCCTTTATTTTGATGATCATTCGCTTGTTATGATCAACATTTCCTTCGTTTCTATGCATATTTCCTTCATTTTGAAGGTCATTCGTTTGTTATGATCAACAGTTACTTTGTTTCGACGCATAATTCCTTTATTTAGACGCTCATTCGCTTGTTATTATCAACATTTCCATCGTTTTGATGCATATTTCCATCATTCTGATGCCCATTCGCTTGTTATGATTAACATTTCCTTCGTTTCGATGCATATTTCATCCATTTTGATGCTTATTTGCTTGTCATATTCAACATTTCCTTCATTTTGATGCATATTTCCTTCATTTTGATGCTAATTCTCTCATTACGATCAACAATTACTTCATTTTGATGCTCATTCGCTTGTTGTAATCAATATGTCATTTGTTTCGATGCATATTTCCTATATTTTGATGATCATTCGCATGTTATGATCAACATTTCCTTCGTTTCGATGCATATTTGCTTCATTTTGATGTTCATTCACTGCTATGATAAACATTTCCTTCGTTTCTATGCATATTTTGTTCATTTTCATGCTCATTCTCTAATTACTCTCAACATTTCCATCATTTTGATACTCATTCACTTGTTATGATCAACATTTCCTTTGTTTCGATGGAAATTTCCTTCATTTTGATGCTCATTCGCTTGTTATGATCAACATTTCCTTTGTTTTGATATATATGTCCTTCATTTTGATGCTCATTATGTCATGACGATCAATATTTCCTACTTTCCTTCGTTTCGATACATATTTCCTTCATTTTGATGCTCATTCGCTTGTTATGATCAATATTTCCTTCATTTTGATGCTCATTCGCTTGTTATGATCAACATTTTCTTCATTTCTATGCATATTTCCTTCATTTTGATGCTCATTCTCTTTTTATTATTAAGATTTCTTTCGTTTCGATGCATATTCCTTCATTTTGATGCTCATTCGCTTGTTATGATTAACATTTTATTCGTTTCAATGTATATTCCTTCATTTTTATGCTAATTTGATTGTTATGATAAACATTTGCTTCGTTTCGATGCATATTTCCTTCATTTGATACTCATTTTCTCATTACGATCAAACATTTACTTCATTTCGATGCTCATTTTCTTGTTATGATCAACATTTCCTTCATTTTGATGCATATTTCCTTCATTTTGATGTTCATTCGCTTGTTATGATCAATATTTCCTTCGTTTTGATGCATATTTCCTTTATTTTAATGCTCATTTGCTTGTTATATTCAATATTTCCTACGTTTCGATGCATAATTCCTTCATTTTGATGCTCATTCGCTTGTTATTATAAACATTTCCTTTGTTTCGATGCATATTTCCTTCATTTTGATGCTCATTCGCTTGTTATGATCAACATTTCCTTCGTTTCGATGAATATTTCCTTCACTTTGATGCTCATTCGCTTGTTATGATAAATATTTTCTTCGTTTTGATACATATATCCTTCATTTGGACGCTTATTCTCTCATAATGATCAACATTTACTTCATTTTGATGCCCATTCGCTTGTTATGATCAAAATTTCCTTTGTTTCGATACATATTTCCTTCATTTTGATGTTCATTCGCTTGTTATGATCAACATTTCCTTCATATCTATGCATATTTCCTTCATTTTGATGCTCATTCGCTTTTTATGAATAGGATTTCTTTCGTTTCGATGCATATTCCTTTATTTTGATGCTCATTCTCTCAATATGATCAACATTTTCTATATTTTGATGATCATTCACTTGTTATGATCAACATTTCCTTTGTTTTTATACATATTGCCTTTATTTTGATGCTCATTCGCTTGATATGATCAACATTTCCTTTGTTCCGAAGCATAATTCCTTTATTTTGATGCTCATTCGCTTGTTATGATCACAACATTTCCTTCGTTTCGTTGCATATTTCCTTCATTTTGATGCTCATTTGCTTGTTATGTTCAACATTTCCTTCATTTTGATGCTAATTCTCTTATTACGATCAATATTTACTTCATTTTGATGCTCATTCGCTTGTTATGATCAATATTCCCTTTGTTTCGATGCATATTTTTTTTATTTTGATGTTCATTCGCTTGTTATTATCAACATTTACTTTTTCGATGCATATTTTCTTCATTTTGATGTTCATTCGATTGTTATGATAAACATTTCCATCATTTCGATGCATATTTCCTTCATTTTGATGCTCATTCTCTCATTACGATCAAAATTTCCTTTATTTTGACGCTCATTCGCTTGTTATAATCACAACATTTCCTTCGTTTCGTTGCATATTTCCTTCATTTTGATGCTCATTTGCTTGTTATGTTCAACATTTCCTTCATTTTGATGCTAATTCTCGTATTACGATCAATAATTACTTCATTTTGATGCTCATTCGCTTGTTATGATTAATAATCCCTTTGTTTCGATGCATATTTTATTCATTTTGATGTTCATTCGCTTGTTATTATCAACATTTACTTTTTTTCAATGCATATTTCCTTCATTTTGATGTTCATTCGATTGTTATGAGAAACATTTCCATCATTTCTATGCATATTTCCTTCATTTTGATGCTCATTCTCTCATTACGATAAAAATTTCCTTTATTTTGATGGCCATTCGCTTGTTATTATCAACATTTTCTTCGTTTCGATGGATATTTCCTTCATTTTGATGCTCATTTGCTTGTTATGATCAACATTTCCTTCGTTTCGATACATATTCCTTCATTTTGATGATCATTTCGTTGTTATGATCAACATTTGCTTCGTTTCGATGTATATTTCCTTCATTTGATGCTGATTCTCTAATTACGATCAACATTTACTTCATTTTGATACTCATTCGCTTGTTATGATCAATATTTCCTTCGTTTTGATGCATATTTCCTTTATTTTGATGCCTATTCGCTTGTTATGATCAACATTTCCTTCGTTTCAATGCATATTTTTTTATTTTGATGCTTATTTGCTTGTTATGTTCAATATTTCCTTCATTTCGATGCATATTTCCATCATTTTGATGCTAATTCTATCATTACATTCAACATTTACTTCATTTTGATGCTCATTCGCTAGTTATGATCAATATTTCCTTCGTATCGATGCATATTTCCTTCATTTTGATGTTCATTCGCTTGTTATTATCAACATTTCCTTTGTTTCGATGCATATTTCCTTCATTGTGATGCTCATTCGCTTGTTATGAACAATATTTCCTTCGTTTTGATGCTCATTCGCTTGTTATGAACAATATTTCCTTTGTTTCGATGCATATTTCCTTCATTTTGATGCTCATTCGCTTGTTATAATAAACATTTCATTTGTTTCGATGCATATTCCTTCATTTTGATGCTCATTTTCTCAATATAATCAACATTTCCTTCATTTTGATGATCATTCGCTTGTTATGATAAACATTTCCTTCGTTTCTATGCATATTTCCTTCATTTTGAAGGTCATTCGTTTGTTATGATCAACATTTACTTTGTTTCGACGCATAATTCCTTTATTTTGACGCTCATTCGCTTGTTATTATCAGCATTTCCTTCGTTTTGATGCATATTTCCATCATTCTGATGCCCATTCGCTTGTTATGATTAACATTTCCTTCGTTTCGATGCATATTTCCTTCATTTTGATGCTTATTTGCTTGTTATATTCAACATTTCCTTCATTTTGATGCATATTTCCTTCATTCTGATGCTAATTCTCTCATTACGATCAACATTTACTTCATTTTGATGCTCATTCGCCTGTTATAATCAATATTTCCTTTGTTTCGATGCATATTTCCTATATTTTGATAATCATTCGCATGTTATGATCAACATTTCCTTCGTTTCGATGCATATTTGCTTCATTTTGATGTTCATTCGCTGTTATGATAAACATTTCCTTCGTTTCTATGCATATTTCGTTCATTTTCATGCTCATTCTCTAATTACTCTGAACATTTCCTTCATTTTGATGCTCATTCGCTTGTTATGATCAACATTTCCTTTGTTTCGATGGAAATTTCCTTCATTTTGATGCTAATTTGCATGTTATGATCAACATTTCCTTTGTTTTGATATATATGTCCTTTATTTTGATGCTCATTATGTCATGACGATCAATATTTCCTACATTTTGATGCCCATTCGCTTGTTATGATCAACATTTCCTTCGTTTCGATACATATTTCCTTCATTTTGATGCTCATTAGCTTGTTATGATCAACATTTCCTTCATTTTGATGCTCATTCGCTTGTTATGATCAACATTTCCTTCATTTCTATGCATATTTCCTTAATTTTGATGCTCATTCTCTTTTTATTATTAAGATTTCTTTCGTTTCGATGCATATTCCTTCATTTTGATGCTCATTCGATTGTTATGATTAACATTTTATTCCTTTCGATGCATATTCCTTCATTTTGATGCTAATTTGCTTGTTATGATCAACATTTGCTTCGTTTCGATGCATATTTCCTTCATTTAATACTCATTTTCTCATTACGATCAAACATTTACTTCATTTTGATGCTCATTTGCTTGTTATGATCAACATTTCCTTCGTTTTGATGCATAATTCCTTCATTTTGATGTTCATTCGCTTGTTATGATCAACAGTTCCTTCGTTTTGATGCATATTTCCTTTATTTTAATGCTCATTTGATTGTTATATTCAACATTTCCTTCATTTGGATGCATATTTCCTTCAATTTGATGCTAATTCTCTCATTACGATCAACATTTACTCCATTTTGATGCTCATTCGCTTGTTATGATCAATATTTCCTAGGTTTCGATGCATAATTCCTTCATTTTGATGCTCATTCGCTTGTTATTATATATATTTCCTTTGTTTCGATGCATATTTCCTTCATTTTGATGCTCATTCGCTTGTTATGATCAACATTTCCTTCGTTTCGATGAATATTTCCTTCACTTTGATGCTCATTCGCTTGTTATGATAAATATTTTCTTCGTTTTGATACATATTTCCTTCATTTGGACGCTTATTCTCTCATAATGATCAACATTTACTTCATTTTGATGCCCATTCGCTTGTTATGATCAAAATTTCCTTTGTTTCGATACATATTTCCTTCATTTTGATGCTCATTCGCTTGTTATGATCAACATTTCCTTCATATCTATGCATATTTCCTTCATTTTGATGCTCATTCGCTTTTTATGAATAGGATTTCTTTCGTTTCGATGCATATTCCTTCTTTTTGATGCTCATTCTCTCAATATGATCAACATTTTCTATATTTTGATGATCATTAACTTGTTATGATCAACATTTCCTTTGTTTTTATACATATTGCCTTCATTTTGATGCTCATTCGCTTGATATGATCAACATTTCCTTTGTTCCGAAGCATAATTCCTTTATTTTGATGCTCATTCGTTTGTTATGATCACAACATTTCCTTCGTTTCGTTGCATATTTCCTTCATTTTGATGCTCATTTGCTTGTTATGTTCAACATTTCCTTCATTTTGATGCTAATTCTCTTATTACGATCAATATTTACTTCATTTTGATGCTCATTCGCTTGTTATGATCAATATTCCCTTTGTTTCGATGCATATTTTTTTTATTTTGATGTTCATTCGCTTGTTATTATCAACATTTACTTTTTCGATGCATATTTTCTTAATTTTGATGTTCATTCGATTGTTATGATAAACATTTCCATCATTTCGATGCATATTTCCTTCATTTTGATGCTCATTCTCTCATTACGATCAAAATTTCCTTTATTTTGACGCTCATTCGCTTGTTATAATCACAACATTTCCTTCGTTTCGTTGCATATTTCCTTCATTTTGATGCTCATTTGCTTGTTATGTTCAACATTTCCTTCATTTTGATGCTAATTCTCGTATTACGATCAATAATTACTTCATTTTGATGCTCATTCGCTTGTTATGATTAATAATCCCTTTGTTTCGATGCATATTTTATTCATTTTGATGTTCATTCGCTTGTTATTATCAACATTTACTTTTTTTCAATGCATATTTCCTTCATTTTGATGTTCATTCGATTGTTATGAGAAACATTTCCATCATTTCTATGCATATTTCCTTCATTTTGATGCTCATTCTCTCATTACGATAAAAATTTCCTTTATTTTGATGGCCATTCGCTTGTTATTATCAACATTTCCTTCGTTTCGATGGATATTTCCTTCATTTTGATGCTCATTTGCTTGTTATGATCAACATTTCCTTCGTTTCGATACATATTCCTTCATTTTGATGATCATTTCGTTGTTATGATCAACATTTGCTTCGTTTCGATGTATATTTCCTTCATTTGATGCTGATTCTCTAATTACGATCAACATTTACTTCATTTTGATACTCATTCGCTTGTTATGATCAATATTTCCTTCGTTTTGATGCATATTTCCTTTATTTTGATGCCTATTCGCTTGTTATGATCAACATTTCCTTCGTTTCGATGCATATTTTTTTATTTTGATGCTTATTTGCTTGTTATGTTCAATATTTCCTTCATTTCGATGCATATTTCCATCATTTTGATGCTAATTCTCTCATTACATTCAACATTTACTTCATTTTGATGCTCATTCGCTAGTTATGATCAATATTTCCTTCATATCGATGCATATTTCCTTCATTTTGATGTTCATTCGCTTGTTATTATCAACATTTCCTTTGTTTCGATGCATATTTCCTTCTTTTGATGCTCATTCGCTTGTTATGAACAATATTTCCTTCGTTTTGATGCTCATTCGCTTGTTATGAACAATATTTCCTTTGTTTCGATGCATATTTCCTTCATTTTGATGCTCATTCGCTTGTTATAATAAACATTTCATTTGTTTCGATGCATATTCCTTCATTTTGATGCTCATTTTCTCAATATAATCAACATTTCCTTCATTTTGATGATCATTCGCTTGTTATGATAAACATTTCCTTCGTTTCTATGCATATTTCCTTCATTTTGAAGGTCATTCGTTTGTTATGATCAACATTTACTTTGTTTCGACGCATAATTCCTTTATTTTGACGCTCATTCGCTTGTTATTATCAGCATTTCCTTCGTTTTGATGCATATTTCCATCATTCTGATGCCCATTCGCTTGTTATGATTAACATTTCCTTCGTTTCGATGCATATTTCCTTCATTTTGATGCTTATTTGCTTGTTATATTCAACATTTCCTTCATTTTGATGCATATTTCCTTCATTTTGATGCTAATTCTCTCATTACGATCAACATTTACTTCATTTTGATGCTCATTCGCCTGTTATAATCAATATTTCCTTTGTTTCGATGCATATTTCCTATATTTTGATAATCATTCGCATGTTATGATCAACATTTCCTTCGTTTCGATGCATATTTGCTTCATTTTGATGTTCATTCGCTGTTATGATAAACATTTCCTTCGTTTCTATGCATATTTCGTTCATTTTCATGCTCATTCTCTAATTACTCTGAACATTTCCTTCATTTTGATGCTCATTCGCTTGTTATGATCAACATTTCCTTTGTTTCGATGGAAATTTCCTTCATTTTGATGCTAATTTGCATGTTATGATCAACATTTCCTTTGTTTTGATATATATGTCCTTTATTTTGATGCTCATTATGTCATGACGATCAATATTTCCTACATTTTGATGCCCATTCGCTTGTTATGATCAACATTTCCTTCGTTTCGATACATATTTCCTTCATTTTGATGCTCATTAGCTTGTTATGATCAACATTTCCTTCATTTTGATGCTCATTCGCTTGTTATGATCAACATTTCCTTCATTTCTATGCATATTTCCTTCATTTTGATGCTCATTCTCTTTTTATTATTAAGATTTCTTTCGTTTCGATGCATATTCCTTCATTTTGATGCTCATTCGATTGTTATGATTAACATTTTATTCCTTTCGATGCATATTCCTTCATTTTGATGCTAATTTGCTTGTTATGATCAACATTTGCTTCGTTTCGATGCATATTTCCTTCATTTAATACTCATTTTCTCATTACGATCAAACATTTACTTCATTTTGATGCTCATTTGCTTGTTATGATCAACATTTCCTTCGTTTTGATGCATAATTCCTTCATTTTGATGTTCATTCGCTTGTTATGATCAACATTTCCTTCGTTTTGATGCATATTTCCTTTATTTTAATGCTCATTTGATTGTTATATTCAACATTTCCTTCATTTGGATGCATATTTCCTTCATTTTGATGCTAATTCTCTCATTACGATCAACATTTACTCCATTTTGATGCTCATTCGCTTGTTATGATCAATATTTCCTAGGTTTCGATGCATAATTCCTTCATTTTTATGCTCATTCGCTTGTTATTATATACATTTCCTTTGTTTCGATGCATATTTCCTTCATTTTGATGCTCATTCGCTTGTTATGATCAACATTTCCTTCGTTTCGATGAATATTTCCTTCACTTTGATGCTCATTCGCTTGTTATGATAAATATTTTCTTCGTTTTGATACATATTTCCTTCATTTGGACGCTTATTCTCTCATAATGATCAACATTTACTTCATTTTGATGCCCATTCGCTTGTTATGATCAAAATTTCCTTTGTTTCGATACATATTTCCTTCATTTTGATGCTCATTCGCTTGTTATGATCAACATTTCCTTCATATCTATGCATATTTCCTTCATTTTGGTGCTCATTCGCTTTTTATGAATAGGATTTCTTTCGTTTCGATGCATATTCCTTCATTTTGATGCTCATTCTCTCAATATGATCAACATTTTCTATATTTTGATGATCATTAACTTGTTATGATCAACATTTCCTTTGTTTTTATACATATTGCCTTCATTTTGATGCTCATTCGCTTGATATGATCAACATTTCCTTTGTTCCGAAGCATAATTCCTTTATTTTGATGCTCATTCGTTTGTTATGATCACAACATTTCCTTCGTTTCGTTGCATATTTCCTTCATTTTGATGCTCATTTGCTTGTTATGTTCAACATTTCCTTCATTTTGATGCTAATTCTCTTATTACGATCAATATTTACTTCATTTTGATGTTCATTCGCTTGTTATGATCAATATTCCCTTTGTTTCGATGCATATTTTTTTTATTTTGATGTTCATTCGCTTGTTATTATCAACATTTACTTTTTTCGATGCATATTTCCTTCATTTTGATGTTCATTCGATTGTTATGATAAACATTTCCATCATTTCGATGAATATTTCCTTCATTTTGATGCTCATTCTCTCATTACGATCGAAATTTCCTTTATTTTGACGCTCAATCGCTTGTTATAATCACAACATTTCCTTCGTTTCGTTGCATATTTCCTTCATTTTGATGCTCATTTGCTTGTTATGTTCAACATTTCCTTCATTTTGATGCTAATTCTCTTATTGCGATCAATAATTACTTCATTTTGATTCTCATTCGCTTGTTATGATCAATAATCCCTTTGTTTCGATGCATATTTTATTCATTTTGATGTTCATTCGCTTGTTATTATCAACATTTACTTTTTTTCAATGCATATTTCCTTCATTTTGATGTTCATTCGATTGTTATGATAAACATTTCCATCATTTCTATGCATATTTCCTTCATTTTGATGCTCATTCTCTCATTACGATCAAAATTTCCTTTATTTTGATGGCCATTCGCTTGTTATTATCAACATTTCCTTCGTTTCGATGGATATTTCCTTCATTTTGATGCTCATTCGCTTGTTATGATCAACATTTCCTTCGTTTCGATACATATTCCTTCATTTTGATGATCATTTCGTTGTTATGATCAACATTTGCTTCGTTTCGATGTATATTTCCTTCATTTGATTCTCATTCTCTCATTACGATCAACATTTACTTCATTTTGATGCTCATTTGCTTGTTATGATCAACATTTCATTGTTTCGATGCATATTTCCTTCATTTTGATACTCATTCGCTTGTTATGATCAATATTTCCTTCGTTTTGATGCATATTTCCTTTATTTTGATGCCCATTCGCTTGTTATGATCAACATTTCCTTCGTTTCGATGCATATTTTTTTTATTTTGATGCTTATTTGCTTGTTATGTTCAATATTTCCTTCATTTCGATGCATATTTCCATCATTTTGATGCTAATTCTCTCATTACATTCAACATTTACTTCATTTTGATGCTCATTCACTAGTTATGATCAATATTTCCTTCGTATCGATGCATATTTCCTTCATTTTGATGTTCATTCGCTTTTTATTATCAACATTTCCTTTGTTTCGATGCATATTTCCTTCATTTTGATGCTCATTCGCTTGTTATGAACAATATTTCCTTCGTTTCGATGCATATTTCCTTCATTTTGATGCTCATTCGCTTGTTATGAACAATATTTCCTTTGTTTCGAAGCATATTTCCTTCATTTTGATGCTCATTCGCTTGTTATAATAAACATTTCATTTGTTTCGATGCATATTCCTTCATTTTGATGCTCATTTTCTCAATATAATCAACATTTCCTTCATTTTGATTATCATTCGCTTGTTATGATCAACATTTCCTTCGTTTCTATGCATATTTCCTTCATTTTGAAGGCCATTCGTTTGTTATGATCAACATTTACTTTGTTTCGACGCATAATTCCTTTATTTTGACGCTCATTCGCTTGTTATTATCAGCATTTCCTTCGTTTTGATGCATATTTCCATCATTCTGATGCCCATTCGCTTGTTATGATTAACATTTCCTTCGTTTCGATGCATATTTCCTTCATTTTGATGCTTATTTGCTTGTTATATTCAACATTTCCTTCATTTTGATGCATATTTCCTTCATTTTGATGCTAATTCTCTCATTACGATCAACATTTACTTCATTTTGATGCTCATTCGCCTGTTATAATCAATATTTCCTTTGTTTCGATGCATATTTCCTATATTTTGATAATCATTCGCATGTTATGATCAACATTTCCTTCGTTTCGATGCATATTTGCTTCATTTTGATGTTAATTCGCTGTTATGATAAACATTTCCTTCGTTTCTATGCATATTTCGTTCATTTTCATGCTCATTCTCTAATTACTCTGAACATTTCCTTCATTTTGATGCTCATTCGCTTGTTATGATCAACATTTCCTTTGTTTCGATGGAAATTTCCTTCATTTTGATGCTAATTTGCATGTTATGATCAACATTTCCTTTGTTTTGATATATATGTCCTTTATTTTGATGCTCATTATGTCATGACGATCAATATTTCCTACATTTTGATGCCCATTTGCTTGTTATGATCAACATTTCCTTCGTTTCGATACATATTTCCTTCATTTTGATGCTCATTCGCTTGTTATGATCAACATTTCCTTCATTTTGATGCTCATTCGCTTGTTATGATCAACATTTCCTTCATTTCTATGCATATTTCCTTCATTTTGATGCTCATTCTCTTTTTATTATTAAGATTTCTTTCGTTTCGATGCATATTCCTTCATTTTGATGCTCATTCGATTGTTATGATTAACATTTTATTCCTTTCGATGCATATTCCTTCATTTTGATGCTAATTTGCTTGTTATGATCAACATTTGCTTCGTTTCGATGCATATTTCCTTCATTTAATACTCATTTTCTCATTACGATCAAACATTTACTTCATTTTGATGCTCATTTGCTTGTTATGATCAACATTTCCTTCGTTTTGATGCATATTTCCTTCATTTTGATGTTCATTCGCTTGTTATGATCAACATTTCCTTCGTTTTGATGCATATTTCCTTTATTTTAATGCTCATTTGATTGTTATATTCAACATTTCCTTCATTTCAATGCATATTTCCTTCATTTTGATGCTAATTCTCTCATTACGATCAACATTTACTCCATTTTGATGCTCATTCGCTTGTTATGATCAATATTTCCTAGGTTTCGATGCATAATTCCTTCATTTTGATGCTCATTCACTTGTTATTATATACATTTCCTTTGTTTCGATGCATATTTCCTTCATTTTGATGCTCATTCGCTTGTTATGATCAACATTTCCTTCGTTTCGATGAATATTTCCTTCACTTTGATGCTCATTCGCTTGTTATGATAAATATTTTCTTCGTTTTGATACATATTTCCTTCATTTGGATGCTTATTCTCTCATAATGATCAACATTTACTTCATTTTGATGCCCATTCGCTTGTTATGATCAAAATTTCCTTTGTTTCGATACATATTTCCTTCATTTTGATGCTCATTCGCTTGTTATGATCAACATTTCCTTCATATCTATGCATATTTCCTTCATTTTGATGCTCATTCGCTTTTTATGAATAGGATTTCTTTCGTTTCGATGCATATTCCTTCATTTTGATGCTCATTTTCTCAATATGATCAACATTTTCTATATTTTGATGATCATTAACTTGTTATGATCAACATTTCCTTTGTTTTTATACATATTGCCTTCATTTTGATGCTCATTCGCTTGATATGATCAACATTTCCTTTGTTCCGAAGCATAATTCCTTTATTTTGATGCTCATTCGTTTGTTATGATCACAACATTTCCTTCGTTTCGTTGCATATTTCCTTCATTTTGATGCTCATTTGCTTGTTATGTTCAACATTTCCTTCATTTTGATGCTAATTCTCTTATTACGATCAATATTTACTTCATTTTGATGCTCATTCGCTTGTTATGATCAATATTCCCTTTGTTTCGATGCATATTTTTTTTATTTTGATGTTCATTCGCTTGTTATTATCAACATTTACTTTTTTCGATGCATATTTCCTTCATTTTGATGTTCATTCGATTGTTATGATAAACATTTCCATCATTTCGATGAATATTTCCTTCATTTTGATGCTCATTCTCTCATTACGATCAAAATTTCCTTTATTTTGACGCTCAATCGCTTGTTATAATCACAACATTTCCTTCGTTTCGTTGCATATTTCCTTCATTTTGATGCTCATTTGCTTGTTATGTTCAACATTTCCTTCATTTTGATGCTAATTCTCTTATTACGATCAATAATTACTTCATTTTGATTCTCATTCGCTTGTTATGATCAATAATCCCTTTGTTTCGATGCATATTTTATTCATTTTGATGTTCATTCGCTTGTTATTATCAACATTTACTTTTTTTCAATGCATATTTCCTTCATTTTGATGTTCATTCGATTGTTATGATAAACATTTCCATCATTTCTATGCATATTTCCTTCATTTTGATGCTCATTCTCTCATTACGATCAAAATTTCCTTTATTTTGATGGCCATTCGCTTGTTATTATCAACATTTCCTTCGTTTTGATGGATATTTCCTTCATTTTGATGCTCATTCGCTTGTTATGATCAACATTTCCTTCGTTTCGATACATATTCCTTCATTTTAATGATCATTTCGTTGTTATGATCAACATTTGCTTCGTTTCGATGTATATTTCCTTCATTTGATGCTCATTCTCTCATTACGATCAACATTTACTTCATTTTGATGCTCATTTGCTTGTTATGATCAACATTTCATTGTTTCGATGCATATTTCCTTCATTTTGATACTCATTCGCTTGTTATGATCAATATTTCCTTCGTTTTGATGCATATTTCCTTTATTTTGATGCCCATTCGCTTGTTATGATCAACATTTCCTTCGTTTCGATGCATATTTTTTTTATTTTGATCCTTATTTGCTTGTTATGTTCAATATTTCCTTCATTTCGATGCATATTTCCATCATTTTGATGCTAATTCTCTCATTACATTCAACATTTACTTCATTTTGATGCTCATTCACTAGTTATGATCAATATTTCCTTCGTATCGATGCATACTTCCTTCATTTTGATGTTCATTCGCTTTTTATTATCAACATTTCCTTTGTTTCGATGCATATTTCCTTCATTTTGATGCTCATTCGCTTGTTATGAACAATATTTCCTTCGTTTCGATGCATATTTCCTTCATTTTGATGCTCATTCGCTTGTTATGAACAATATTTCCTTTGTTTCGAAGCATATTTCCTTCATTTTGATGCTCATTCGCTTGTTATAATAAACATTTCATTTGTTTCGATGCATATTCCTTCATTTTGATGCTCATTTTCTCAATATAATCAACATTTCCTTCATTTTGATTATCATTCGCTTGTTATGATCAACATTTCCTTCGTTTCTATGCATATTTCCTTCATTTTGAAGGCCATTCGTTTGTTATGATCAACATTTACTTTGTTTCGACGCATAATTCCTTTATTTTGACGCTCATTCGCTTGTTATTATCAGCATTTCCTTCGTTTTGATGCATATTTCCATCATTCTGATGCCCATTCGCTTGTTATGATTAACATTTCCTTCGTTTCGATGCATATTTCCTTCATTTTGATGCTTATTTGCTTGTTATATTCAACATTTCCTTCATTTTGATGCATATTTCCTTCATTTTGATGCTAATTCTCTCATTACGATCAACATTTACTTCATTTTGATGCTCATTCGCCTGTTATAATCAATATTTCCTTTGTTTCGATGCATATTTCCTATATTTTGATAATCATTCGCATGTTATGATCAACATTTCCTTCGTTTCGATGCATATTTGCTTCATTTTGATGTTCATTCGCTGTTATGATAAACATTTCCTTCGTTTCTATGCATATTTCGTTCATTTTCATGCTCATTCTCTAATTACTCTGAATATTTCCTTCATTTTGATGCTAATTCGCTTGATATGATCAACATTTCCTTTGTTTCGATGGAAATTTCCTTCATTTTGATGCTAATTTGCATGTTATGATCAACATTTCCTTTGTTTTGATATATATGTCCTTTATTTTGATGCTCATTATGTCATGACGATCAATATTTCCTACATTTTGATGCCCATTCGCTTGTTATGATCAACATTTCCTTCGTTTCGATACATATTTCCTTCATTTTGATGCTCATTCGCTTGTTATGATCAACATTTCCTTCATTTTGATGCTCATTCGCTTGTTATGATCAACATTTCCTTCATTTCTATGCATATTTCCTTCATTTTGATGCTCATTCTCTTTTTATTATTAAGATTTCTTTCGTTTCGATGCATATTCCTTCATTTTGATGCTCATTCGATTGTTATGATTAACATTTTATTCCTTTCGATGCATATTCCTTCATTTTGATGCTAATTTGCTTGTTATGATCAACATTTGCTTCGTTTCGATGCATATTTCCTTCATTTAATACTCATTTTCTCATTACGATCAAACATTTACTTCATTTTGATGCTCATTTGCTTGTTATGATCAACATTTCCTTCGTTTTGATGCATATTTCCTTCATTTTGATGTTCATTCGCTTGTTATGATCAACATTTCCTTCGTTTTGATGCATATTTCCTTTATTTTAATGCTCATTTGATTGTTATATTCAACATTTCCTTCATTTCAATGCATATTTCCTTCATTTTGATGCTAATTCTCTCATTACGATCAACATTTACTCCATTTTGATGCTCATTCGCTTGTTATGATCAATATTTCCTAGGTTTCGATGCATAATTCCTTCATTTTGATGCTCATTCACTTGTTATTATATACATTTCCTTTGTTTCGATGCATATTTCCTTCATTTTGATGCTCATTCGCTTGTTATGATCAACATTTCCTTCGTTTCGATGAATATTTCCTTCACTTTGATGCTCATTCGCTTGTTATGATAAATATTTTCTTCGTTTTGATACATATTTCCTTCATTTGGATGCTTATTCTCTCATAATGATCAACATTTACTTCATTTTGATGCCCATTCGCTTGTTATGATCAAAATTTCCTTTGTTTCGATACATATTTCCTTCATTTTGATGCTCATTCGCTTGTTATGATCAACATTTCCTTCATATCTATGCATATTTCCTTCATTTTGATGCTCATTCGCTTTTTATGAATAGGATTTCTTTCGTTTCGATGCATATTCCTTCATTTTGATGCTCATTTTCTCAATATGATCAACATTTTCTATATTTTGATGATCATTAACTTGTTATGATCAACATTTCCTTTGTTTTTATACATATTGCCTTCATTTTGATGTTCATTCGCTTGATATGATCAACATTTCCTTTGTTCCGAAGCATAATTCCTTTATTTTGATGCTCATTCGTTTGTTATGATCACAACATTTCCTTCGTTTCGTTGCATATTTCCTTCATTTTGATGCTCATTTGCTTGTTATGTTCAACATTTCCTTCATTTTGATGCTAATTCTCTTATTACGATCAATATTTACTTCATTTTGATGCTCATTCGCTTGTTATGATCAATATTCCCTTTGTTTCGATGCATATTTTTTTTATTTTGATGTTCATTCGCTTGTTATTATCAACATTTACTTTTTTCGATGCATATTTCCTTCATTTTGATGTTCATTCGATTGTTATGATAAACATTTCCATCATTTCGATGAATATTTCCTTCATTTTGATGCTCATTCTCTCATTACGATCAAAATTTCCTTTATTTTGACGCTCAATCGCTTGTTATAATCACAACATTTCCTTCGTTTCGTTGCATATTTCCTTCATTTTGATGCTCATTTGCTTGTTATGTTCAACATTTCCTTCATTTTGATGCTAATTCTCTTATTACGATCAATAATTACTTCATTTTGATTCTCATTCGCTTGTTATGATCAATAATCCCTTTGTTTCGATGCATATTTTATTCATTTTGATGTTCATTCGCTTGTTATTATCAACATTTACTTTTTTTCAATGCATATTTCCTTCATTTTGATGTTCATTCGATTGTTATGATAAACATTTCCATCATTTCTATGCATATTTCCTTCATTTTGATGCTCATTCTCTCATTACGATCAAAATTTCCTTTATTTTGATGGCCATTCGCTTGTTATTATCAACATTTCCTTCGTTTTGATGGATATTTCCTTCATTTTGATGCTCATTCGCTTGTTATGATCAACATTTCCTTCGTTTCGATACATATTCCTTCATTTTAATGATCATTTCGTTGTTATGATCAACATTTGCTTCGTTTCGATGTATATTTCCTTCATTTGATGCTCATTCTCTCATTACGATCAACATTTACTTCATTTTGATGCTCATTTGCTTGTTATGATCAACATTTCATTGTTTCGATGCATATTTCCTTCATTTTGATACTCATTCGCTTGTTATGATCAATATTTCCTTCGTTTTGATGCATATTTCCTTTATTTTGATGCCCATTCGCTTGTTATGATCAACATTTCCTTCGTTTCGATGCATATTTTTTTTATTTTGATCCTTATTTGCTTGTTATGTTCAATATTTCCTTCATTTCGATGCATATTTCCATCATTTTGATGCTAATTCTCTCATTACATTCAACATTTACTTCATTTTGATGCTCATTCACTAGTTATGATCAATATTTCCTTCGTATCGATGCATACTTCCTTCATTTTGATGTTCATTCGCTTTTTATTATCAACATTTCCTTTGTTTCGATGCATATTTCCTTCATTTTGATGCTCATTCGCTTGTTATGAACAATATTTCCTTCGTTTCGATGCATATTTCCTTCATTTTGATGCTCATTCGCTTGTTATGAACAATATTTCCTTTGTTTCGAAGCATATTTCCTTCATTTTGATGCTCATTCGCTTGTTATAATAAACATTTCATTTGTTTCGATGCATATTCCTTCATTTTGATGCTCATTTTCTCAATATAATCAACATTTCCTTCATTTTGATTATCATTCGCTTGTTATGATCAACATTTCCTTCGTTTCTATGCATATTTCCTTCATTTTGAAGGCCATTCGTTTGTTATGATCAACATTTACTTTGTTTCGACGCATAATTCCTTTATTTTGACGCTCATTCGCTTGTTATTATCAGCATTTCCTTCGTTTTGATGCATATTTCCATCATTCTGATGCCCATTCGCTTGTTATGATTAACATTTCCTTCGTTTCGATGCATATTTCCTTCATTTTGATGCTTATTTGCTTGTTATATTCAACATTTCCTTCATTTTGATGCATATTTCCTTCATTTTGATGCTAATTCTCTCATTACGATCAACATTTACTTCATTTTGATGCTCATTCGCCTGTTATAATCAATATTTCCTTTGTTTCGATGCATATTTCCTATATTTTGATAATCATTCGCATGTTATGATCAACATTTCCTTCGTTTCGATGCATATTTGCTTCATTTTGATGTTCATTCGCTGTTATGATAAACATTTCCTTCGTTTCTATGCATATTTCGTTCATTTTCATGCTCATTCTCTAATTACTCTGAATATTTCCTTCATTTTGATGCTAATTCGCTTGATATGATCAACATTTCCTTTGTTTCGATGGAAATTTCCTTCATTTTGATGCTAATTTGCATGTTATGATCAACATTTCCTTTGTTTTGATATATATGTCCTTTATTTTGATGCTCATTATGTCATGACGATCAATATTTCCTACATTTTGATGCCCATTCGCTTGTTATGATCAACATTTCCTTCGTTTCGATACATATTTCCTTCATTTTGATGCTCATTCGCTTGTTATGATCAACATTTCCTTCATTTTGATGCTCATTCGCTTGTTATGATCAACATTTCCTTCATTTCTATGCATATTTCCTTCATTTTGATGCTCATTCTCTTTTTATTATTAAGATTTCTTTCGTTTCGATGCATATTCCTTCATTTTGATGCTCATTCGATTGTTATGATTAACATTTTATTCCTTTCGATGCATATTCCTTCATTTTGATGCTAATTTGCTTGTTATGATCAACATTTGCTTCGTTTCGATGCATATTTCCTTCATTTAATACTCATTTTCTCATTACGATCAAACATTTACTTCATTTTGATGCTCATTTGCTTGTTATGATCAACATTTCCTTCGTTTTGATGCATATTTCCTTCATTTTGATGTTCATTCGCTTGTTATGATCAACATTTCCTTCGTTTTGATGCATATTTCCTTTATTTTAATGCTCATTTGATTGTTATATTCAACATTTCCTTCATTTCAATGCATATTTCCTTCATTTTGATGCTAATTCTCTCATTACGATCAACATTTACTCCATTTTGATGCTCATTCGCTTGTTATGATCAATATTTCCTAGGTTTCGATGCATAATTCCTTCATTTTGATGCTCATTCGCTTGTTATTATATACATTTCCTTTGTTTCGATGCATATTTCCTTCATTTTGATACTCATTCGCATGTTATGATCAACATTTCCTTCGTTTCGATGAATATTTCCTTCACTTTGATGCTCATTCGCTTGTTATGATAAATATTTTCTTCGTTTTGATACATATTTCCTTCATTTGGACGCTTATTCTCTCATAATGATCAACATTTACTTCATTTTGATGCCCATTCACTTGTTATGATCAAAATTTCCTTTGTTTCGATACATATTTCCTTCATTTTGATGCTCATTCGCTTGTTATGATCAACATTTCCTTCATATCTATGCATATTTCCTTCATTTTGATGCTCATTCGCTTTTTATGAATAGGATTTCTTTCGTTTCGATGCATATTCCTTCATTTTGATGCTCATTCTCTCAATATGATCAACATTTTATATATTTTGATGATCATTCACTTTTATGATCAACATTTCCTTTGTTTTTATACCATATTGCCTTCATTTTGATGCTCATTCGCTTGATATGATCAACATTTCCTTTGTTCCGAAGCATAATTCCTTTATTTTGATGCTCATTCGCTTGTTATGATCACAACATTTCCTTCTTTTTGTTGCATATTTCCTTCATTTTGATGCTCATTCTCTCATTATGACCAACATTTCCTTCGTTTCGATGCATATTTGCTTCATTTTGATGTTCATTCGCTGCTATGATAAACATTTCCTTCGTTTCTATGCATATTTCGTTCATTTTCATGCTCATTCTCTAATTACTCTCAACATTTCCATCATTTTGATACTCATTCGCTTGTTATGATCAACATTTCCTTTGTTTCGATGGAAATTTCCTTCATTTTGATGCTCATTATGTCATGACGATCAATATTTCCTACTTTCCTTCGTTTCGATACATATTTCCTTCATTTTGATGCTCATTCGCTTGTTATGATCAATATTTCCTTCATTTTGATGCTCATTCGCTTGTTATGATCAACATTTCCTTCATTTCTATGCATATTTCCTTCATTTTGATGCTCATTCTCTTTTTATTATTAAGATTTCTTTCGTTTCGATGCATATTCCTTCATTTTGATGCTCATTCGCTTGTTATGATTAACATTTTATTCGTTTCAATGTATATTCCTTCATTTTTATGCTAATTTGATTGTTATGATCAACATTTGCTTCATTTCGATGCATATTTCCTTCATTTGTTACTCATTTTCTCATTACGATCAAACATTTACTTCATTTTGATGCTCATTTCCTTGTTATGATCAACATTTCCTTCGTTTTGATGCATATTTCCTTCATTTTGATGCTCATTCGCTTGTTATGATCAACATTTCCTTCGTTTTGATGCATATTTCCTTTATTTTAATGCTCATTTGCTTGTTATATTCAACATTTCCTTCATTTCGATGCATATTTCCTTCATTTTGATGCTAATTCTCTCATTACGATCAACATTTACTCCATTTTGATACTCATTCGCTTGTTATGATCACTATTTCCTACGTTTCGATGCATAATTCCTTCATTTTGATGCTCATTCGCTTGTTATTATATACATTTCCTTTGTTTCGATGCATATTTCCTTCATTTTGATGCTCATTCGCTTGTTATGATCAACATTTCCTTCGTTTCGATGCATATTTCCTTCACTTTGATGCTCATTCGCTTGTTATGATAAATATTTTCTTCATTTTGATACATATTTCCTTCATTTGGACGCTCATTCTCTCATAATGATCAACATTTACTTCATTTTGATGCCCATTCGCTTGTTATGATCAAAATTTCCTTTGTTTCAATACATATTTCCTTCATTTTGATGCTCATTCGCTTGTTATGATCAACATTTCCTTCATATCTATGCATATTTCCTTCATTTTGATGCTCATTCGCTTTTTATGAATAGGATTTCTTTCGTTTCGATGCATATTCCTTCATTTTGATGCTCATTCTCTCAATATGATCAACATTTTCTTCATTTTGATGATCATTCACTTGTTATGATCAACATTTCCTTTGTTTTTATACATATTGCCTTCATTTTGATGCTCATTCGCTTGATATGATCAACATTTCCTTTGTTCCGAAGCATAATTCCTTTATTTTGATGCTCATTCGCTTGTTATGATCACAACATTTCCTTCGTTTCATTGCATATTTCCTTTATTTTGATGCTCATTTGCTTGTTATGTTCAACATTTCCTTCATTTTGATGCTAATGCTCTTATTACGATCAATATTTACTTCATTTTGATGCTCATTCGCTTGTTATGATCAATATTCCCTTTGTTTCGATGCATATTTTTTTCATTTTGATGTTCATTCGCTTGTTATTATCAACATTTACTTTTTTTCGATGCATATTTCCTTCATTTTGATGTTCATTCGATTGTTATGATAAACATTTCCATCATTTCGATGCATATTTCCATCATTTTGATGCTCATTCTCTCATTACGATCAAAATTTTCTTTATTTTGACGCTCATTCGCTTGTTATAATCACAACATTTCCTTCGTTTCGTTGCATATTTCCTTCATTTTGATGCTCATTTGCTTGTTATGTTCAACATTTCCTTCATTTTGATGCTAATTCTCTTATTACGATCAATATTTACTTCATTTTAATGCTCATTCGCTTGTTATGATCAATATTCCCTTTGTTTCGATGCATATTTTTTTTATTTTGATGTTCATTCGCTTGTTATTATCAACATTTACTTTTTTCGATGCATATTTCCTTCATTTTGATGTTCATTCGATTGTTATGATAAACATTTCCATCATTTCGATGCATATTTCCTTCATTTTGATGCTCATTCTCTCATTACGATCAAAATTTCCTTTATTTTGACGCTCAATCGCTTGTTATAATCACAACATTTCCTTCGTTTCGTTGCATATTTCCTTCATTTTGATGCTCATTTGCTTGTTATGTTCAACATTTCCTTCATTTTGATGCTGATTCTCTTATTACGATCAATAATTACTTCATTTTGATTCTCATTCGCTTGTTATGATCAATAATCCCTTTGTTTCGATGCATATTTTATTCATTTTGATGTTCATTCGCTTGTTATTATCAACATTTACTTTTTTTCAATGCATATTTCCTTCATTTTGATGTTCATTCGATTGTTATGATAAACATTTCCATCATTTCTATGCATATTTCCTTCATTTTGATGCTCATTCTCTCATTACGATCAAAATTTCCTTTATTTTGATGGCCATTCGCTTGTTATTATCAACATTTCCTTCGTTTCGATGGATATTTCCTTCATTTTGATGCTTATTCGCTTGTTATGATCAACATTTCCTTCGTTTCGATACATATTCCTTCATTTTGATGATCATTTCGTTGTTATGATCAACATTTGCTTCGTTTCGATGTATATTTCCTTCATTTGATGCTCATTCTCTCATTACGATCAACATTTACTTCATTTTGATGCTCATTTGCTTGTTTGTTGGGCAATTGGATCTTGTGGCTCAAACGTGATCGTTAGTAAACAGGCAAACAATAAACAGCGGAAGCAATTAAATCTTGTTTACCGTACTTCAGGGTTGATGTAGAGTCTGAATCGTTGCAGAGAACCACCTCTAGATCTTCTGCTGTATATCCCAAGTCGAATCCTGCTGTTGTGTTTGCAACAATCTGCAGGATTCTCCCAATCTGCTTCTTTCCTAACTCACGTCAAAAGAGGCGCAGTAACTTAGGTTTCCAGAAGCTGAGATGACTATATATATTGGTCTACAGCAGGGACCAGGAGGAGAAATTGGACTGGGCCTCAATTGAATTTAATTAACCAAGCTTAGCCCAAAGCTTTTAATTAAATCCAATAATAATAATATAGTCCACTAAAATATTATTACTGCACTACCCGTCCAATCCCAAATTATGTTCTGGGCTCCTTCTTATTATAAGCCCGATAATCTCCCCATGTTTAAGATATACAATGTCCATTAATTAATTAAGTTACTGACAACTCAAATTAATTAATATCTCATCCGAGAGTAGTACCACTCAACCTTTTTATCATGCCGGAAATTAATCCACTTGCAAGATTTACATGATAAACCTTATGAGCTCCTCAAGGGGACATCATCAACCTATGTCGGATATGGATTCCTTCTACAATCAACAGCACACCATAGAGACAGCACTACTTCCCAACTCAACGAGTTTGTTGATTTAATACTTATAAATCTCACCCATTGATGAATCAAAGAAATATATACTGCCCTACGTGTCGAGGTTATTGTATAGGGATTAAGAGCACGAACTTCCATAATAACAGAGATCAAGTTCTTCTATAAGTCAGTATAAGTCGAACGATCTCAGGCGGTCCTGCTCAATACACACAAGTGCACTAATGTGATTCTATAGCCAAGACAAGCTAATACCAAACCACACTACAACCATACCGATAGAGAGTCCCCGTCTATCTCAGTTGTGAGCATCTGTTTATACTTTATAAGGAAACCGATAATATGATCTTCCGCGTGTTGTCGCACAACATATTATCTACAGTATAAAGTAATTGGACTATTGCATCATGCATATAAATAAATTATAAGATGCAATCATTTGATCAATGATTCTCAATTCAAATATTGTTATGACATTGTTCATACTAAAGCTAGAATTTTAGTATACAATCCAACAATCTCCCACTTATACTAAAAGACTATGCTGTCATGTCTTCTGCCATACATCTGATTCCTACTCCTACTTACACGACCATTAAAAGCTCTCGCCTTAAGGTCCTTGTAAATGGATTACTAGGTCATCATCCGATGCAATCTAGGCGACAACAACCTTCCCCTCATCATACGATTTCTCGTAACAGGTGGTACTCGCGCTCCATGTGTTTAATTGCCTTATGGACTTGTGATTTCTTCAAGTTTGCAACTGCACCAATATCATCAATGTAAATTGTGATTACCTTGGGCAAACTTAGAAACACTTCAAAGTCCATCATGAAGTCTCTAGAGTCATATAGATACTTTGGCTGCCTCATAGGCTCCAATTCATCATCTTTCCATGATGGAGTCCGGAGTCTGAAATATATTTCTATATAACACTCCTCCACATTATGACTCTACTTCCTAAGATTAAACACATAACCTTTAAGGAGAATTTACTGCCGTCCAATCTGACTAAAAATCCGAATCTACGTAATCCACAAGAAGCAGTGAATCTGTCCAGTAAGTGTATATATGATAACCAGTCCTTCTCAGGCACTTCATATATATCTTACCACAGTTCATCATTCTTGTTCCGGGTTACGTTGATACCCACTGTTCATGCATTCAGCAAAACAAATATTCAATCTCGTTCATAGCATTCTTTAGATTAAGCTTCCTTTTTTGCCGAAGCATAAGGAACCACTTTCATCTCCTTTATCTTCATTTATGTCTCAAGACACATCCAATAAGATAAATTCACATGCTAAACGAGTATGGATTGTATCATTTATGAAACTTGAGATAAGCATAACATCCTTTCATATGATCCGTATTACCGTGATCAAAAGGATATATTTTACTTTTCTTAAGTCCTTCATATCTACCGCTTTAATAACCGTACCCATACGCCCGATAATACTCTTTCATTGTCTCCAATGAGCAAGATACTATCTACATATAGTCCAAGAAATACCACCATGTTTCCGTCACTCTTTACAATACACAAGACTCATCCGCTCATTGATTTAAATCCATGCCACTGGATTATCTAATCAAAACAGATGCTTCACAATCTTAAAGCTTGCTTTAGTCCATCGCTGGACAATTTTTAAGCTTACTATCAAAATACTATTAGTACTTTGCAATGAATTACTCTGGTTGCTTCACATAGATGTTTTCCTCAAGACTTCCAATCAGGAAAGCTGTCTTGACATCTATTTGCTGTCCCTCATAATTTAATATTAGCAGCAATAAATAAAAGAATCCGGATCAACATAAGCATAGCTACCAGCGAACATGTTTCCTCATAATCGAACCATTTCTTTCTGAGTACATCTTTTCGGAACAAGCTTTGCTTCCAAGATTTTCACCTTTCTGTATGATCCTCTTTTATTTCCTTTGACCCTTGCAATGGCTTTTACACCATTTAGTGGTCATACAAGTTCCCAGACTTAATATAGAATCCGTAGATTCTATTTCAACATTTATTGCAACTTACTAAGATTCTGCATTTTAATCTTGTAGTGCTACTTTGTATCCGTGGGACAATACCATGTTTACTAGGGATCAAGTCTCACGACTCTCCCAAAACATATATTTATGGGTTGTCAAACAACCCTCCCACTACGACAAGGCACTACATGTATCAGACGTGACACGTGTTGCAGTTTACCTTGTGGTATATCCTCTTGTACACTTGGTACTTATACTTAGTGTTTTCCTCTCACTTCCTTTAGAACAACTTATACATGAGTTTGTGATTTATTACATATTCCTTTTCCAAAAATCTAGTTATTGAGTTAACAATTACCCTTCGATCTTTTGGACTATATAAATCACCCTCCATTTTTCTAGAATATCCCATATACAGACAAACATTTCACGAATTACTATATCTAGGGCATATCCATAAAATGAATTTAATTATTCCAAATAATTCATCATCTATCTAATTATAACCATAAGAGCCTTATACCTTCTACCCATCACACCACTCAGCTGGGGCTCGCCCGGTGTAGACTACTTGAGATTTAATCTCAACTTCTGATTAATAGCTCCTAACTATCCCAAGAGGTACTCGCCATCACGATTAGATCGTAATGACTTAATATATTTTTCATGACGCTTCACTGTACCAGCCTTACAATTCTTGAATTAATCAAAGAACTTAGACATGCAGTGCATCATATAAATATATTGGTTTCCAGAATAATTTTTGAATATTCATAACCACCTCTCGCCTGGATATTGTTAGGTTCGCTTGAATCAGAATGAACTAATTCCAACATATATATCTTTGGCTCTACACCCCACAGCCTAGAAAAGGCAGTTAATCAATTTTACTTCCAAGCACGACTCGCAAGTCTGATAGTTTCCACTTCAGATAAACCTTACGGTCTATCGGCTATCAACCTTTGAATCCTACTCCAGTAAAATGAATTAGTCATAGACGCCAAATGTATGTTTAGTTCATTTCCGAAGGTTCCTTTCTCTTACTAATATTAGAAGATACATTATTTAATTACTATTTATTGCATCTGTGGGATGTGCATGATTCAAGAGTATCCAAATTATCCACCAATGTACTTTAACGGGTTATAGCCTCATTCCTCATTTCTATGACCATGTCATTTAAATGAAATGAAGTATCC
Organism: Pogostemon cablin; assembly: GCA_023678885.1. Taxonomy (NCBI): domain Eukaryota; kingdom Viridiplantae; phylum Streptophyta; class Magnoliopsida; order Lamiales; family Lamiaceae; genus Pogostemon; species Pogostemon cablin. The sequence goes on from CM043005.1 coordinate 12,300,872, forward strand.
ATCCGTTAATGCATAGAAACCGAAATTAAATTCTTTATATGATACGTACGTAAAGACAATTTCTCATAATCAATCGTTTATTCTTATCATGAGATAAATAAACAACTCCCACTACAATAGGCACTACCTTTGTAGTTTTACCCATGTTATTACTATCTTATCCTCACTTAGTAATAAACATTTAGTGATTCCAGTATCTACATACTTCGTGTTAATAGATGCCATCACTAATCATGTTTAAACAACTAGTGAATAAGATATTAAACTTGTTCACTTTATGATGAAAATGGCTTTCCTTTGCCACATGTTTTGTCAGAAGTCTCCCACCATATACATCCTCTAGTATTTCAGGTAGAACTTTCTCAAAACATCAAGGCTAAACATGGAGAATAAAATTGATCTAGGTTTCCCTTTCAATTTATACTCCAAGCTTTTCCAATTCATTCATCAAATTCTATCATGATCTTGCGCCTTTTAAATTACTCAAGTATCTGAAGAGTTACATGAGTTCATCATATTTCTATGATCCTCTCATCTCTTCACTAAATACTTTAATAGGCATCATGAGCCGTCCTTTGAGAGAACACATGTATTTTCTTAAGCAGTAAATTTCAAAATTAAGATTATTTTCTAATCAGTTAATTTGGACAAGTAAATATAATTTCTTTTAGTTAACAATTAGTGAGACTAAAACTATTCGAAATATAGAGAATCACGATTAAATTTACTGATCAAAACTTTGAATTTTATCCTTTTATATTGTTTCCCTCAAAACAATATAAAATAAAATTCACCGACATCTCAAGCACCGTGAGTCTGCAAGCCACGTTAGTGTGGACGTTTACAAACCCGAACATTTACAAGAGAAGGTTTTACCCATTAATTTCATTTGTCAACCTAACTTTATGACAAAATAATTAATAGTCGGTTACTCTTTAGCCATGCAAATAATAGCAGTGACTCCGTTGGGGAGGATACTAATTATTTACACCTAAGTGTACACCATTATTTGATCCCAAGTCCACTGCGCGAGCTTATGTGCCTTACAGTTGGAGAAGTACACACGCGCTCGGGTAGCTTCCTACAATCATCAATTATAAGTTTGTACCAGTGTACCGCACACAAACTCATCCATTAGGGAGGAAGGCCTATGCCAACACGCAAGTTTATATGCCACATTACAAACAATAATTATTTATGAAGTCTGTACCAGTGATCCGTGAATAAACTCATCCGTTAGGGAGGAAGGCCTATGCCAACACGCAAGTTTACTCACATCACTTACAAACCAATAATGGAGGCCGCGGGAATTAATAACCAATCCCCTCTCCTACTTAGTTATTTAATTACCGAGGGTTTTTAACATGCATATAATATTCCGAAATAAAATATACATCTTAGCATGCTTCTATTAACAGCAATTTAAATAAATAAATCACATAGAACATGCCTTACACATATACAACAATAATTGACAATTAAATCAATTAATCAGTTATATAACATTAATTAATTGCATAAAATGTTGGATCAATTAAATAGGCCCAGCTGACCCAAACATTATTAGCATAAAATGAGCAGCCCATTATTAAAATAATTAAGCCCATTTATCTTGCCAATTTCTGTATTAAGGTCTAGCCCAATATTTAAATCAGGCCCAACATAATACCCACAATTAATTAAATCCAGCAATTAGCCCAGCAACCATTTTAAAATTGAGCAGCCTTAAGTGCAAGCCCAAGCAGCAGATAAGTCCAGCAATAAAATTGCCCAGCCCATCATCCAAAAAATAGGCCCAACAGCCCATTTACATTTAATTAAATATGGGCCCAAAGGAGAGCCCATAACCAAATTAAAAAGGGGGAAGGCCCAGCAAGATCATAAGCCCAGACTCATCATCGCTGCCCTAATCAACAGCCGCCCCGCTTCCTGCCAGCCGTTCAGACACCGGCAGCCTTCTGCCGCGACCAGTTCATCCCTCCATGTTGTGCCGACGCATCGCCATCAACACTGCCGCCGATTACACGATAGAGCACCAGACTTCGCTGTCGCAAACCTCCAGCGCCGCCTAGCCTCTGCTTCATCTCCAGCGCCGCGCAGCAGTCAACCATCAGCGCTGCCGCCGGAGACTACCGCTTCCCGCGCCCGCCTTCCATCACGCCCGGAAGACACCCAATCGACTGGAAGAGAGACACGATGAGGGCACCGAAATCCATCGCAACTCCATCTCCGACCGACTGAAGGTGCCCAATAAGCATCAGGCATAGGCCCCATCGGAGAACAAGCAAGTTCTACAGGAAGATACACCAGATCCGCTCGGAAGATGCGAAGACTCGCCGGCCTGAACCCACTGCAGCCTTGCTAGGAAACCTCGCCGTGGATCTCCTCCCAGTGGACTCGCCCAGGTCGCTGATCAACCGAGAGCTATGCTGGTTCCGTAACAGAATCTCCGGGGAAGAAGCTGCCACACTCGAAGGCCTACTGGATGGGCTGGATCGACCAATCGATTCACCAGAAAACTGCCCAGAATCCTTGACAGCAACGATTTTCATACTTGCTTTCTTTCTGATGTTTTCTGGGTCGATGTCGTGCAGCAGCAGTCGTGTGTGTGTATGATCCGTTTGTATAGTCCAGGTGTACAATCAACAATAACCACACATACCAGATAGGGTTTCAAAGATAAAATAATACTAAACCCTATCTTATCATGCGATTAAAACCAGATAATTCATATAATCACTTAAGCCTCATCAAACATGCTATTTAAAACGACAATAACCACATGTAAGGCTGAAACCCTTATCTAACATCTCACGTTTCACCACGAAACCGATTGCTCTGATACCAATTGTTGGGCAATTGGATCTTGTGGCTCAAACGTGATCGTTAGTAAACAAGCAAACAATAAACAGCGGAAGCAATTAAATCTTGTTTACCGTACTTCAGGGTTGATGTAGAGTCTGAATCGTTGCAGAAGAACCACCTCTAGATCTTCTGCTGTATATCCCAAGTCGAATCCTGCTGTTGTGTGGGCAACAATCTGCAGGATTCTCCCAATCTGCTTCTTTCCTAACTCACGTCAAAAGAGGCGCAGTACTTAGGTTTCCAGAAGCTGAGATGACTATATATATTGGGATACAGCAGGGACCAGGAGGAGAAATTGGACTGGGCCTCAATTGAATTTAATTAACCAAGCTTAGCCCAAAGCTTTTAATTAAATCCAATAATAATAATATAGTCCACTAAAATATTATTACTGCACTACCCGTCCAATCCCAAATTATGTTCTGGGCTCCTTCTTATTATAAGCCCGATAATCTACCCATGTTTAAGATATACAATGTCCATTAATTAATTAAGTTACTGACAACTCAAATTAATTAATATCTCATCCGAGAGTAGTACCACTCAACCTTTTTATCATGCCGGAAATTAATCCACTTGCAAGATTTACATGATAAACCTTATGAGCTCCTCAAGGGGACATCATCAACCTATGTCGGACATGGATTCCTTCTACAATCAACAGCACACCATAGAGACAGCACTACTTCCCAACTCACCGAGTTTGTTGATTTAATACTTATAAATCTCACCCATTGATGAATAAAAGAAATATATACTGCCCTACGTGTCGAGGTTATTGTATAGGGATTAAGAGCACGAACTTCCATAATAACAGAGATCAAGTTCTTCTATAAGTCAGTATAAGTCGAACGATCTCAGGCGGTCCTGCTCAATACACACAAGTGCACTAATGTGATTCTATAGCCAAGACAAGCTAATACCAAACCACACTACAACCATACCGATAGAGAGTCCCCGTCTATCTCAGTTGTGAGCATCTGTTTATACTTTATAAGGAAACCGATAATATGATCTTCCGCGTGTTGTCGCACAACATATTATCTACAGTATAAAGTAATTGGACTATTGCATCATGCATATAAATAAATTATAAGATGCAATCATTTGATCAATGATTCTCAATTCAAATATTGTTATGACATTGTTCATACAAAAGCTAGAATTTTAGTATACAATCCAATCAACATTTCATTGTTTCGATGCATATTTCCTTCATTTTGATACTCATTCGCTTGTTATGATCAATATTTCCTTCGTTTTGATGCATATTTCCTTTATTTTGATGCCCATTCGCTTGTTATGATCAACATTTCCTTCGTTTCGATGCATATTTTTTTTATTTTGATCCTTATTTGCTTGTTATGTTCAATATTTCCTTCATTTCGATGCATATTTCCATCATTTTGATGCTAATTCTCTCATTACATTCAACATTTACTTCATTTTGATGCTCATTCACTAGTTATGATCAATATTTCCTTCGTATCGATGCATACTTCCTTCATTTTGATGTTCATTCGCTTTTTATTATCAACATTTCCTTTGTTTCGATGCATATTTCCTTCATTTTGATGCTCATTCGCTTGTTATGAACAATATTTCCTTCGTTTCGATGCATATTTCCTTCATTTTGATGCTCATTCGCTTGTTATGAACAATATTTCCTTTGTTTCGAAGCATATTTCCTTCATTTTGATGCTCATTCGCTTGTTATAATAAACATTTCATTTGTTTCGATGCATATTCCTTCATTTTGATGCTCATTTTCTCAATATAATCAACATTTCCTTCATTTTGATTATCATTCGCTTGTTATGATCAACATTTCCTTCGTTTCTATGCATATTTCCTTCATTTTGAAGGCCATTCGTTTGTTATGATCAACATTTACTTTGTTTCGACGCATAATTCCTTTATTTTGACGCTCATTCGCTTGTTATTATCAGCATTTCCTTCGTTTTGATGCATATTTCCATCATTCTGATGCCCATTCGCTTGTTATGATTAACATTTCCTTCGTTTCGATGCATATTTCCTTCATTTTGATGCTTATTTGCTTGTTATATTCAACATTTCCTTCATTTTGATGCATATTTCCTTCATTTTGATGCTAATTCTCTCATTACGATCAACATTTACTTCATTTTGATGCTCATTCGCCTGTTATAATCAATATTTCCTTTGTTTCGATGCATATTTCCTATATTTTGATAATCATTCGCATGTTATGATCAACATTTCCTTCGTTTCGATGCATATTTGCTTCATTTTGATGTTAATTCGCTGTTATGATAAACATTTCCTTCGTTTCTATGCATATTTCGTTCATTTTCATGCTCATTCTCTAATTACTCTGAACATTTCCTTCATTTTGATGCTCATTCGCTTGTTATGATCAACATTTCCTTTGTTTCGATGGAAATTTCCTTCATTTTGATGCTAATTTGCATGTTATGATCAACATTTCCTTTGTTTTGATATATATGTCCTTTATTTTGATGCTCATTATGTCATGACGATCAATATTTCCTACATTTTGATGCCCATTTGCTTGTTATGATCAACATTTCCTTCGTTTCGATACATATTTCCTTCATTTTGATGCTCATTCGCTTGTTATGATCAACATTTCCTTCATTTTGATGCTCATTCGCTTGTTATGATCAACATTTCCTTCATTTCTATGCATATTTCCTTCATTTTGATGCTCATTCTCTTTTTATTATTAAGATTTCTTTCGTTTCGATGCATATTCCTTCATTTTGATGCTCATTCGATTGTTATGATTAACATTTTATTCCTTTCGATGCATATTCCTTCATTTTGATGCTAATTTGCTTGTTATGATCAACATTTGCTTCGTTTCGATGCATATTTCCTTCATTTAATACTCATTTTCTCATTACGATCAAACATTTACTTCATTTTGATGCTCATTTGCTTGTTATGATCAACATTTCCTTCGTTTTGATGCATATTTCCTTCATTTTGATGTTCATTCGCTTGTTATGATCAACATTTCCTTTGTTTCGAAGCATATTTCCTTCATTTTGATGCTCATTCGCTTGTTATAATAAACATTTCATTTGTTTCGATGCATATTCCTTCATTTTGATGCTCATTTTCTCAATATAATCAACATTTCCTTCATTTTGATTATCATTCGCTTGTTATGATCAACATTTCCTTCGTTTCTATGCATATTTCCTTCATTTTGAAGGCCATTCGTTTGTTATGATCAACATTTACTTTGTTTCGACGCATAATTCCTTTATTTTGACGCTCATTCGCTTGTTATTATCAGCATTTCCTTCGTTTTGATGCATATTTCCATCATTCTGATGCCCATTCGCTTTTATGATTAACATTTCCTTCGTTTCAATGCATATTTCCTTCATTTTGATGTTTATTTGCTTGTTATATTCAACATTTCCTACATTTTGATGCATATTTCCTTCATTTTGATGCTAATTCTCTCATTACGATCAACATTTACTTCATTTTGATGCTCATTCGCCTGTTATAATCAATATTTCCTTTGTTTTGAAGCATATTTCCTATATTTTGATAATCATTCGCATGTTATGATCAACATTTCCTTCGTTTCGATGCATATTTGCTTCATTTTGATGTTCATTCGCTGTTATGATAAACATTTCCTTCGTTTCTATGCATATTTCGTTCATTTTCATGCTCATTCTCTAATTACTCTGAATATTTCCTTCATTTTGATGCTCATTCGCTTGATATGATCAACATTTCCTTTGTTTCGATGGAAATTTCCTTCATTTTGATGCTAATTTGCATGTTATGATCAACATTTCCTTTGTTTTGATATATATGTCCATTTTGATGCTCATTATGTCATGACGATCAATATTTCCTACATTTTGATGCCCATTCGCTTGTTATGATCAACATTTCCTTCGTTTCGATACATATTTCCTTCATTTTGATGCTCATTCGCTTGTTATGATCAACATTTCCTTCATTTTGATGCTCATTCGCTTGTTATGATCAACATTTCCTTCATTTCTATGCATATTTCCTTCATTTTGATGCTCATTCTCTTTTTATTATTAAGATTTCTTTCGTTTCGATGCATATTCCTTCATTTTGATGCTCATTCGATTGTTATGATTAACATTTTATTCCTTTCGATGCATATTCCTTCATTTTGATGTTAATTTGCTTGTTATGATCAACATTTGCTTCGTTTCGATGCATATTTCCTTCATTTCATACTCATTTTCTCATTACGATCAAACATTTACTTCATTTTGATGCTCATTTGCTTGTTATGATCAACATTTCCTTCGTTTTGATGTATATTTCCTTCATTTTGATGTTCATTCGCTTGTTATGATCAACATTTCCTTCGTTTTGATGCATATTTCCTTTATTTTAATGCTCATTTGCTTGTTATCTTCAACATTTCCTTCATTTCGATGCATATTTCCTTCATTTTGATGCTAATTCTCTCATTACGATCAACATTTACTCCTTTTTTATGCTCATTCGCTTGTTATGATCAATATTTCCTACGTTTCGATGCATAATTCCTTCATTTTGATGCTCATTCGCTTGTTATTATAAACATTTCCTTTGTTTCGATGCATATTTCCTTCATTTTAATGCTCATTCGCTTGTTATGATCAACATTTCCTTCGTTTCGATGAATATTTCCTTCACTTTGATGCTCATTCGCTTGTTATGATAATTATTTTCTTCGTTTTGATACATATTTCCTTCATTTGGACGCTTATTCTCTCATAATGATCAACATTTACTTCATTTTGATGCCCATTCGCTTGTTATGATCAAAATTTCCTTTGTTTCGATACATATTTCCTTCATTTTGATGCTCATTCGCTTGTTATGATCAACATTTCCTTCATATCTATGCATATTTCCTTCATTTTGATGCTCATTCGCTTTTTATGAATAGGATTTCTTTCGTTTCGATGCATATTCCTTCATTTTGATGCTCATTCTCTCAATATGATCAACATTTTATATATTTTGATGATCATTCACTTGTTATGATCAACATTTCCTTTGTTTTTATACATATTGCCTTCATTCTGATGCTCATTCTGTCACGCCCCAACCCGCAGGCGGAACGCGACAACCGCCACGTTAACCATAAATTTCGTGAAATGGGTGCACTCCACTCCACAAAGTTTATAGAAAACGTAAGGCTTGCTATCAAGTACCTGTAGAATTGAACAACTGATAACTACGGGTACAACCCAAGGACATCATTACATAAAGTATCAACAAGGATTTACAAAGGTACAAAATACCACGATGTAACTTAGTTTGAAGAAAATATACATGAGCGATATAACATCGCGAAAGTACAAAAAAAACATCAAGGGGGATCACAAAATATAAAATATAAAATCTCGCCAATGGATCCGTCAATTTACATAAAAGAGAAAGTACCCAAAACCCCGATCGAATGATGAGCAAACGATAGGCAAACCTCCAACCAAAACGATATCAACAGCCTGAAAAGGAAGGAAATGATGGGGGTGAGCAAAACCACTAGCTCAGTGAGGTGATAAGCCGGTCACCCCAACCCTTATACGAAGCATGCACTCCCACTCGCGGTTCATAACATAAAATCCAATATTTCGTTCCACATCAATTATTATGTTTACTTAATATACAACTTAACAAAAATACAACCTATGAATGCATTTACAAATACACAATTAGTTTAAACAAGATGTTATCACATAAAAGACGCGTGGGTAGCCAATATCCTCCTCGAACTGATCTCTCCGTCGAGAGTCAGTCCGAGCCCGTCACCGTTACTCTAGACAAAATGCATGTTAATGTTCTTCCTCAAGCACACCAAGTGCTAAAATTCACAATAAAATATCGATGTAATCCCTGAAATGATCAAACATATAAACATATATGACATGCATGTCCCACACTGGTGACGTTGACTGAGCCTATAATAGACTGAATCATCTAACGATCACCTTCCAAAGTATCAATATTTGGCAAATGGACAGGTGACCCGTTAGATCTAACTCACCCGGGTTTGCCAAGCCACGGGCGACTTGTTTGTCACTCTAACTCACCCGAACCGCGACAATTCGGGCTACTCAATCAATGTCGCTCCAACTCACCCGAACCGTGACCAATTCGAGCTACTTAACCTTGGTACCAGGTATACATATGCATCATGAGATAAATAACAACTCAAGTCATAGTCTTAATTGGCACACAAGTCACAAGAATAACCAGAAATCAATCTGCAAATAATTCGCAATAAAGGCTATCAGATATCGAGCCGGCAAGGCTCTTCAACATAAGTTAAAATCAACAATACCCATATGAAATAATATAAGATAATCAATGGACCAACTTAGGCCAATCAGGCTCTAACTAGAACAATCGAGCCAATCATACTCTTTACCACATAACACATTACCAAAATAATTTTGTTATCAATTAACTAAAAATAAAATGAATGCAAATTTAATGAGGGTCCACACTTCCCACAAGAGAAGGCGTTCCCGAATTATCAACTCACAAGGAAGTGATTAACTCTCTCCAGAATCTGAAGTCGGTCCTTTGCCCTTCGTCGATGGTTCTTTACCTAGAAAGGAGATGAGCAATTAAAGACAAATCAAATATAACTAACTATTAGCAGTAACATCGTCTTTCATTGTCAAAATAAATCTTAATCGAGCTTGAGCGAGTCGATATTAAATAAGAACAGCCCGTATCTCCTCAACATCATCTCCCAATCTCACATAACCCGTTTCAGATCATTTCTTAAACAAAACGATAGGAAATAAATTTGAATTCGACATAAATATTCTGAAATTTTCCAGCTAGCGGCAGTTTACAAGAAAAATCATAACTAATTGTAGAAAGATCGAATTAAGGAGTTTCAAGTGGCTACAGAAAGCTAACAAGTTCAGCTACATACAGAAATTGAGTTTGTAAACTTCTGAGGTCAGTAGCTATGTCAGAATCAGTTCGAACAGCAGCTGCGAATTGCCTAGCAGCAGTTTACGAGAAAAATCATAACTAATTGTAGAAAAATCGGATGGAGGCGTTTCAGGTGGCTACGGAAAGCTAACAAGTTCAGCTACGTATAGAAATTGAGTTTACAAATTTCAGAGATCAATAGCTATGTCGAAAGTAGTTCGAACAGTAGCTACGAATTTCCTCATATAAGGAAGAAAACCCAACAAAATCACAAAATCTTGGAGGAAGGAAGCTTAATTAACCTATTACTTACCTCAAAACAACTTAGAAACCACCTAGGATGAGGGTTGTAAGGGAGAATTTGATCAACAAGGGTTTCTCCTCTTCACTCTCTTCTTTCCCCTCTTTTGTTCTTCTCACTTTTCTTCTCCCGTACTCTTCTTTCTTTCTTTTCCTTTTTTTTTTATATGTGTTGAGGCTATTAGAATGGGCTGGGCTTATTTCCATGTTATGCCATTTAAGTGGGCTGGACTTGGGCCAAATAAATAAATAAATAGGTTTTGGGCTCTAAAAACAAATCTAGGTCAACTTGGGCCAAAAATAAATAAATAGGTTTTGGACTTTAAAAACAAATCTAGGTCAACTTGGGCCAAAAATAAAAAAATAGGTTTTGGGCTTTCTAAAAAAAATAATCTAGTTAGGCTAAGATATTATACATTCGCTTGATATGATCAACATTTCCTTTGTTCCGAAGCATAATTCCTTTATTTTGATGATCATTCGCTTGTTATGATCACAACATTTCCTTCTTTTTGTTGCATATTTCCTTCATTTTGATGCTCATTCTCTCATTATGACCAACATTTCCTTCGTTTCGATGCATATTTGCTTCATTTTGATGTTCATTCGCTGCTATGATAAACATTTCCTTCGTTTCTATGCATATTTCGTTCATTTTCATGCTCATTCTCTAATTACTCTCAACATTTCCATCATTTTGATACTCATTCGCTTGTTATGATCAACATTTCCTTTGTTTCGATGGAAATTTCCTTCATTTTGATGCTCATTATGTCATGACGATCAATATTTCCTACTTTCCTTTGTTTCGATACATATTTCCTTCATTTTGATGCTCATTCGCTTGTTATGATCAATATTTCCTTCATTTTGATGCTCATTCGCTTGTTATGATCAACATTTCCTTCATTTCTATGCATATTTCCTTCATTTTGATGCTCATTCTCTTTTTATTATTAAGATTTCTTTCGTTTCGATGCATATTCCTTCATTTTGATGCTCATTCGCTTGTTATGATTAACATTTTATTCGTTTCAATGTATATTCCTTCATTTTTATGCTAATTTGATTGTTATGATCAACATTTGCTTCGTTTCGATGCATATTTCCTTCATTTGTTACTCATTTTCTCATTACGATCAAACATTTACTTCATTTTGATGCTCATTTCCTTGTTATGATCAACATTTCCTTCGTTTTGATGCATATTTCCTTCATTTTGATGCTCATTCGCTTGTTATGATCAACATTTCCTTCATTTTGATGCATATTTCCTTTATTTTAATGCTCATTTGCTTGTTATATTCAACATTTCCTTCATTTCGATGCATATTTCCTTCATTTTGATGCTAATTCTCTCATTACGATCAACATTTACTCCATTTTGATGCTCATTCGCTTGTTATGATCAATATTTCCTACGTTTCGATGCATAATTCCTTCATTTTGATGCTCATTCGCTTGTTATTATAAACATTTCCTTTGTTTCGATGCATATTTCCTTCATTTTGATGCTCATTCGCTTGTTATGATCAACATTTCCTTCGTTTCGATGCATATTTCCTTCACTTTGATGCTCATTCGCTTGTTATGATAAATATTTTCTTCATTTTGATACATATTTCCTTCATTTGGACGCTCATTCTCTCATAATGATCAACATTTACTTCATTTTGATGCCCATTCGCTTGTTATGATCAAAATTTCCTTTGTTTCAATACATATTTCCTTCATTTTGATGCTCATTCGCTTGTTATGATCAACATTTCCTTCATATCTATGCATATTTCCTTCATTTTGATGCTCATTCGCTTTTTATGAATAGGATTTCTTTCGTTTCGATGCATATTCCTTCATTTTGATGCTCATTCTCTCAATATGATCAACATTTTCTTCATTTTGATGATCATTCACTTGTTATGATCAACATTTCCTTTGTTTTTATACATATTGCCTTCATTTTGATGCTCATTCGCTTGATATGATCAACATTTCCTTTGTTCCGAAGCATAATTCCTTTATTTTGATGCTCATTCGCTTGTTATGATCACAACATTTCCTTCGTTTCATTGCATATTTCCTTTATTTTGATGCTCATTTGCTTGTTATGTTCAACATTTCCTTCATTTTGATGCTAATGCTCTTATTACGATCAATATTTACTTCATTTTGATGCTCATTCGCTTGTTATGATCAATATTTCCTTTGTTTCGATGCATATTTTTTTCATTTTGATGTTCATTCGCTTGTTATTATCAACATTTACTTTTTTTCGATGCATATTTCCTTCATTTTGATGTTCATTCGATTGTTATGATAAACATTTCCATCATTTCGATGCATATTTCCATCATTTTGATGCTCATTCTCTCATTACGATCAAAATTTTCTTTATTTTGACGCTCATTCGCTTGTTATAATCACAACATTTCCTTCGTTTCGTTGCATATTTCCTTCATTTTGATGCTCATTTGCTTGTTATGTTCAACATTTCCTTCATTTTGATGCTAATTCTCTTATTACGTTCAATATTTACTTCATTTTGATGCTCATTCGCTTTTTATGATCAATATTCCCTTTGTTTCGATGCATATTTTTTTCATTTTGATGTTCATTCGCTTGTTATTATCAACATTTACTTTTTTCGATGCACATTTCCTTCATTTTGATGTTCATTCGATTGTTATGATAAACATTTCCATCATTTCGATGCATATTTCCTTTATTTTGACGCTCATTCGCTTGTTATTATCAGCATTTCCTTCGTTTTGATGCATATTTCCATCATTCTGATGCCCATTCGCTTGTTATGATTAACATTTCCTTCGTTTCGATGCATATTTCCTTCATTTTGATGCTTATTTGCTTGTTATATTCAACATTTCCTTCATTTTGATGCATATTTCCTTCATTTTGATGCTAATTCTCTCATTACGATCAATATTTACTTCATTTTGATGCTCATTCGCCTGTTATAATCAATATTTCCTTTGTTTCGATGCATATTTCCTATATTTTGATAATCATTCTCATGTTATGATCAACATTTCCTTCGTTTCGATGCATATTTGCTTCATTTTGATGTTCATTCGCTGTTATGATAAACATTTCCTTCGTTTCTATGCATATTTCGTTCATTTTCATGCTCATTCTCTAATTACTCTCAACATTTCCATCATTTTGATACTCATTCGCTTGTTATGATCAACATTTCCTTTGTTTCGATGGAAATTTTCTTCATTTTGATGCTCATTCACATGTTATGATCAACATTTCCTTTGTTTTGATATATATGTCCTTCATTTTGATGCTCATTATGTCATGACGATCAATATTTCCTACTTTCCTTCGTTTCGATACATATTTCCTTCATTTTGATGCTCATTCGCTTGTTATGATCAATATTTCCTTCATTTTGATGCTCATTCGCTTGTTATGATCAACATTTCCTTCATTTCTATGCATATTTCCTTCATTTTGATGCTCATTCCCTTTTTATTATTAAGATTTCTTTCGTTTCGATGCATATTCCTTCATTTTGATGCTCATTCGCTTGTTATGATTAACATTTTATTCGTTTCAATGTATATTCCTTCATTTTTATGCTAATTTGATTGTTATGATCAACATTTGCTTCGTTTCGATGCATATTTCCTTCATTTGATACTCATTTTCTCATTACGATCAAACATTTACTTCATTTTGATGCTCATTTGCTTGTTATGATCAACATTTCCTTCGTTTTGATGCATATTTCCTTCATTTTGATGCTCATTCGCTTGTTATGATCAACATTTCCTTCGTTTTGATGCATATTTCCTTTATTTTAATGCTCATTTGCTTGTTATATTCAACATTTCCTTCATTTCGATACATATTTCCTTCATTTTGATGCTAATTCTCTCATTACGATCAACATTTACTCCATTTTGATGCTCATTCGCTTGTTATGATCAATATTTCCTACGTTTCGATGCATAATTCCTTCATTTTGATGCTCATTCGCTTGTTATTATAAACATTTCCTTTGTTTCGATGCATATTTCCTTCATTTTGATGCTCATTCGCTTGTTATGATCAACATTTCCTTCGTTTCGATGCATATTTCCTTCACTTTGATGCTCATTCGCTTGTTATGATAAATATTTTCTTCGTTTTGATACATATTTCCTTCATTTGGACGTTCATTCTCTCATAATGATCAACATTTACTTCATTTTGATGCCCATTCGCTTGTTATGATCAAAATTTCCTTTGTTTCAATACATATTTCCTTCATTTTGATGCTCATTCGCTTGTTATGATCAACATTTCCTTCATATCTATGCATATTTCCTTCATTTTGATGCTCATTCGCTTTTTATGAATAGGATTTCTTTCGTTTCGATGCATATTCCTTCATTTTGATGCTCATTCTCTCAATATGATCAACATTTTCTTCAGTTTGATGATCATTCACTTGTTATGATCAACATTTCCTTTGTTTTTATACATATTGCCTTCATTTTGATGCTCATTCGCTTGATATGATCAACATTTCCTTTGTTCCGAAGCATAATTCCTTTATTTTGATGCTCATTCGCTTGTTATGATCACAACATTTCCTTCGTTTCATTGCATATTTCCTTCATTTTGATGCTCATTTGCTTGTTATGTTCAACATTTCCTTCATTTTGATGCTAATGCTCTTATTACGATCAATATTTACTTCATTTTGATGCTCATTCGCTTGTTATGATCAATATTCCCTTTGTTTCGATGCATATTTTTTTCATTTTGATGTTCATTCGCTTGTTATTATCAACATTTACTTTTTTTCGATGCATATTTCCTTCATTTTGATGTTCATTCGATTGTTATGATAAACATTTCCATCATTTCGATGCATATTTCCATCATTTTGATGCTCATTCTCTCATTACGATCAAAATTTTCTTTATTTTGACGCTCATTCGCTTGTTATAATCACAACATTTCCTTCGTTTCGTTGCATATTTCCTTCATTTTGATGCTCATTTGCTTGTTATATTCAACATTTCCTTCATTTTGATGCTAATTCTCTTATTACGATCCATATTTACTTCATTTTGATGCTCATTCGCTTGTTATGATCAATATTCCCTTTGTTTCGATGCATATTTTTTTCATTTTGATGTTCATTCGCTTGTTATTATCAACATTTACTTTTTTTCGATGCACATTTCCTTCATTTTGATGTTCATTCGATTGTTATGATAAACATTTCCGTCATTTCGATGCATATTTCCTTTATTTTGACGCTCATTCGCTTGTTATTATCAGCATTTCCTTCGTTTTGATGCATATTTCCATCATTCTGATGCCCATTCGCTTGTTATGATTAACATTTCCTTCGTTTCGATGCATATTTCCTTCATTTTGATGCTTATTTGCTTGTTATATTCAACATTTCCTTCATTTTGATGCATATTTCCTTCATTTTGATGCTAATTCTCTCATTACGATCAATATTTACTTCATTTTGATGCTCATTCGCCTGTTATAATCAATATTTCCTTTGTTTCGATGCATGTTTCCTATATTTTGATAATCATTCGCATGTTATGATCAACATTTCCTTCGTTTCGATGCATATTTGCTTCATTTTGATGTTCATTCGCTGTTATGATAAACATTTCCTTCGTCTCTATGCATATTTCGTTCATTTTCATGCTCATTCTCTAATTACTCTGAACATTTCCTTCATTTTGATGCTCATTCGCTTGTTATGATCAACATTTCCTTTGTTTCGATGGAAATTTCCTTCATTTTGATGCTAATTTGCATGTTATGATCAACATTTCCTTTGTTTTGATATATATGTCCTTCATTTTGATGCTCATTATGTCATGACGATCAATATTTCCTACATTTTGATGCCCATTCGCTTGTTATGATCAACATTTCCTTCGTTTCGATACATATTTCCTTCATTTTGTGTTGGATTGTATACTAAAAGTCTAGCTTTAGTATGAACAATGTCATAACAATATTTGAAATGAGAATCATTGATCAAATGATTGCATCTTATAATTTATTTTATATGCATGATGCAATAGTCCATTTACTTTATACTGTAGATAATATGTTGTGCGACAACACGCGGAAGATCATATTATCGGTTTCCTTATAAAGTATAAACAGATGCTCACAACTGAGATAGACGGGGACTCTCTATCGGTATGGTTGTAGTGTGCTTTGGTATTAGCTTGTCTTGGCTATAGAATCACATTAGTGCACTTGTGTGTATTGAGCAGGACCGCCTGAGATCGTTCGACTTATACTGACTTATAGAAGAACTTGATCTCTGTTATTATGGAAGTTCGTGCTCTCAATCCCTATACAATAACCTCGACACGTAGGGCAGTATGTATTTCTTTGATTCATCAATGGGTGAGATTTATATGTATTAAATCAACAAACTCGGTGAGTTGGGAAGTAGTGCTGTATCTATGGTGTGCTGTTGATTGTAGAAGGAATCCATGTCCGTCATAGGTTGATGATGTCCCCTTGAGGAGCTCATAAGGTTTATCATGTAAATCTTGCAAGTGGATTAATTTCCGGCATGATAATAAGGTTGAGTGGTACTACTCTCGGATGAGATATTAATTAATTTGAGTTGTCAGTAACTTAATTAATTAATGGGCATTGTATATCTTAAACATGGGGAGACTGTCGGGCTTATAATAAGAAGGAGCCCAGAACATAATTTGGGATTGGACGGGTAGTGCAGTAATAATATTTTAGTGGACTATATTATTATTATTGGATTTAATTAAAAGCTTTGGGCTAAGCTTGGTTAATTAAATTCAATTGAGGCCCAGCCCAATTTCTCCTCCTGGTCCCTGCAGTAGCCCTTATAAATAAGTTATCTCAGTTCCTGTTAACCCTAAGTCTGCGCCTCTTACGTAGAAGGGAAAGGATCAGGAACAGATTGAGAGAATCCTGCAGATTGTTGCCCACACAACAGCAGGATTCAACTTGGGACATACTGCAGAAGATTGAGAGGTGGTTCTCAGCAACGGTTCATCCTCTACACCAACCCAGAAGTACGGTAAACAGTTTAATTGCTTCCGCTGTTACTGTTTACCTGATAACCTAAACGGATCACATTTGAACCGCACGATCCAATTGCCAACAATTGGTATCAGAGCGTTGGTTTCGTGGTGAAACGTGAGACGTATGGTTTGGGTTTGTGATTACTTGATTATTTGACTTAATCTGGATGTAATCGCATGTTTTGTGTATATTGCTTTTGTTCATGTTCTGGTATATGTGGTTGTTGGTTGTTTGTTTATTACTGGTCATTCTTATCATAAGTTAGTACGCCCAGAATCAAACAGACAGTACACATAAGATTAGCACACACACTCACACCCTGCACGCCACGATGGGCTGGAGCCCTGATGGCTATCGGCCAACGTTGATGGAGAGAAAGGTTCGTGTCGGACTGGTGAAGGCTGGGCTGTACGATGAGCAGCAGGTGGCGTCGGATGCAGGTTCCGGCGAGTCTGAGCGGCTTTTTTTTTTAGCGAGACGCTTGGACGAATCAGGAGCTGCAGGCTGTGCCTTGTTCAACTGGGCTGGAGGCGTGGTGTGCGGCGCTGGACTGTTGACGGAGGTGTCAATGGTGGCATCCGATGATGGCTATCCGACTGGTGGCTGGTGGCTGCCCTGATGCCAGCGCGGAGGCGATTGGGTTGGCGACGACTGCTGGTTCCAGGCGAGCCACAGCTGGTTCCGAGCGAGAACACGCTGCGATTGGGCGAGTCCTTCCATGGCCAGGGCGAGTCTTGGGTAATTTTCGATCGGGTGTCTTCAAGGAAGAAGGCTGGCAGCACTGGAGAACGCCGGCCAGCGAAGGCTGCAGCGCTGCGTCGACCGCTTTTGAGGCGCAACGACGGCGTTGCTGACTGGAGTTCCGAATGGGCCTGATTGTTTTGAGCAGAGCTTCGCACTGCAGATGCCGGGCGAGTCGTTGCTGGTTCTGTGCGAGGCTGGACACGCCATCACCAGACGAACTGCAGCAGCTTCTGGCCGAGTTACTTCTAAGTTTCGGCGAGTCGATGTTCACTTGTAGCAGCGACGGCAGACGGCACATGGAAGGAGGGCTGTCGGCGCGACTCCGGTGGGCTGACGGGATGACCGCCGAAAGCAGCGGCCACCAGGTCGCGCCGGTGACAGCTGCCGTGTGAGATGAAGATTGCAGCTGCTTACTGTGCGCGGTAGGAGTTGCGGCTGGAAGGATTTTAAGGGCAGCAGTTGTTTGGGCCAACCCCATTGGGCCTTTATTCTTAATTTAGTTTTGGGCTATGGAAATGGGCCTGATTTTAATTAAGTGATTATGGGCTGCTGGGCCTTGGTATTTTAATTTGGTTATGGGCTGTTGGGCCCATTTTTAATTAAAAAGCTAAGGGTTGTTGGGCCAATTATTATTGCTGGATTTAATTAATTGTGGGATTAATGTTGGGCCTGATTTTAGAATGGGCTGGATTATTCATGCAAAAAATTGGCAGGGTAAATGGGCTTGATTAATTTATTAATGGGCTGCTCATTTTATGCTATTGATGCTTGGGTCAGCGGGGCCCATTTAATTGATCCAACATTTTATGCAATTAATTAATGATATATAACTGATTTAATTGTTTTAACTTGACAATTAATTGTTATATATGAAAGGCATGTTCTATGTGATTTATTTATTTAAATTGCTGTTAATAGAAGCATGTCTAAGTTGTATATTTTATTCTGGAATATTATATGCATGTTTAAAACCCTCGGTAATTAAATAACTAAGTGGGAGAGGGGATTGGTAATAAATTCCCGCGGCCTCCATTATTGGTTTGTAAGTGATGTGAGTAAACTTGCGTGTTGGCATAGGCCTTCCTCCCTAACGGATGAGTTTATTCATGGATCACTGGTACAGACTTCATAAATAATTATTGTTTGTAATGTGGCACATAAACTTGCGTGTTGGCATAGGCCTTCCTCCCAAACGGATGAGTTTGTGTGCGGTACACTGGTACAAACTTATAATTGATGATTGTACGAAGCTACCCGAGCGCGTGTGTACTTCTCCAACTGTAAGGCACATAAGCTCGCGCAGTGGACTTGGGATCAAATAATGGTGTACACTTAGGTGTAAATAATTAGTATCCTCCCCAACGGAGTCACTGCTATTATTTGCATGGCTAAAAAGTAACCGACTATTAATTATTTTGTCATAAAGTTAGGTTGACAAATGAAATTAATGGGTAAAACCTTCTCTTGTAAATGTTCGGGTTTGTAAACGTCCACACTAACGTGGCTTGCAGACTCACGGTGCTTGAGATGTCGGTGAATTTTATTTTATATTGTTTTGAGGGAAACAATATAAAAGGATAAAATTCGAAGTTTTGATCTGAATATTTATTTGTGATTCTCTGAATTTCGAATGGTATTATCTCACTAATTGTTAACTAAAAGACATTATATTTACTTGTCCAAATTAGTTGATTAGAAAAGAATCTTGGTTTTGAAAATTTACTGCTTAAGAAAATACAAGTGTGTTCTCTCATAGGACGGCTCATGATGCCTGTTAATGTCTCTAGTGAAGAGATGAGAGGTTCATAGAAATATGATGGTCTCATGTAACTCTTCAGATACTTGAGTAATTTAAAAGACGCAAGATCATGATAGAATTTGATGAATGAATTGGAAAAGCTTGGAGTATAAATTGAAAGGGAAACCTAGATCAATTTTATTCTCCATGTTTAGCCTTGATGTTTTGAGAAAGTTCTACCTGAAATACTAGAGGATGTATATGGTGGGAAACTTCTGACAAAACATGTGGCAAAGGGAAAGCCATTTTCATCATGATGTGAACAAGTTTAATATCTTATTTACTAATGATTTAAACATGATTAGTGATGGCATCTACTGACTCGAACTGTGTAGATACTGGAATCACTAAATGTTTTTCACTTAGTAAGGATAAGATTGTAATGACATGGGTAAAACTACAAAGGTAGTGGCTATTGCAGTGGGAGTTGTTTATTTATCTCATGATAAGAATAAACGATTGATTATGAGAAATTGCCTTTACGTACATTTCATAGAAAGAATTTGATTTCGGTTTCTATGCATTAACGGATGGACACTTCATTTCATTTAAATGACAAGGTCATAGTAATGAGGAATGAGGCTTTAATCCGTTAAAGTACGTTGGTGGATAATAAGTATACTCTTAAATCATGTTCATCCCACAGATGCAATAAATAGTAATTAAATAATGCATCTTCTAATATTAGTAAGAGAAAGGAACCTTCGGAGATGAACTAAACATACATTTGGCGTCTAAGAATAGTTCATTTTACTTGAGTAGGATTCAAAAGTTGATAGCCGATAGACCGTAAGGTATATCTGAAGTGGAAACTATCAGACTTGCGAGTCCTGCTTGGAAGTAAAAATGATTAACTGCCTTTTCAAGGCTGTGGGGTGTAGAGCCAAAGATATATATGTTGGAATTAGTTCATTCTGATTCAAGCAAACCTAATATTATCCAGGCGAGAGGTGGTTATGAATATTCGAAAATTATTCTAGAAACCAATATATTTATATGATGCACTGCATGTCTAAGTTCTTTGATTAATTCAAGAATTGTAAGGCTGGTACAGTGAAGCGTCATGAAAAATATATTAAGTCATTACGATTCAATCACGATGGCGAATACCTCTTGGGATAGTTAGGAGCTATTGATCAGAAGTTGAGATTAAATCTCAAGTTGACTACACCGGGTATTCCCCAGCTGAATGGTGTGGTGGGTAGAAGGTGTTGGCAATTGGATCTTGTGGTTCAAACGTGATCCGTTTAGGATTTCAGGCAAACAATCAGCGGAAGCGATTTAAACAATGTTTACCGTACTTCTGGGTCGATGTAGAGGATGAACAGCAGTGAACCACCTCTCGATCTTCTGCTGTATGTCCCAAGTCGAATCCTGCTGTTGTGTGGGCAACAATCCGCAGGATTCTCTCAATCTGCTCCTGTTCTTTCTAACTGTCAAAAAGAGGCACTGACTTAGGGTTAACAGGAGCTGAGATGACTTATATAGATGGGCTACAGCAGGGACCAGGAGGAGAAATTGGGCTGGGCCTCAATTGAATTTAATTAACCAAGCTTAGCCCAAAGCTTTTAATTAAATCCAATAATAATAATATAGTCCACTAAAATATTATTACTGCACTACCCGTCCAATCCCAAAATTATGTTCTGGGCTCCTTCTTATTATAAGCCCGAAAGTCTCCCCATGTTTAAGATATACAATGCCCATTAATTAATTAAGTTACTGACAACTCAAATTAATTAATATCTCATCCGAGAGTAGTACCACTCAACCTTATTATCATGCCGGAAATTAATCCACTTGCAAGATTTACATGATAAACCTTATGAGCTCCTCAAGGGGACATCATCAACCTATGACGGACATGGATTCCTTCTACAATCAACAGCACACCATAGATACAGCACTACTTCCCAACTCACCGAGTTTGTTCATTTAATACTTATAAATCTCACCCATTGATGAATCAAAGAAATACATACTGCCCTACGTGTCGAGGTTATTGTATAGGGATTAAGAGCACGAACTTCCATAATAACAGATATCAAGTTCTACTATTTAGTCAGTATAAGAAGAACGATCTCAAGCGGTCCTGCTCAATACACACAAGTGCACTAATGTGATTTTATAGCCAAGACAAGCTAATACCAAACCACACTACAACCATACCGATAGAGAGTCCCCGTCTATCTCAGTTGTGAGCATCTGTTTATACTTTATAAGGAAACCGATAATATGATCTTCCGCGTGTTGTCGCACAACATATTATCTACAGTATAAAATAAGTGGACTATTGCATCATGCATATAAATAAATTATAAGATGCAATCATTTGATCAATGATTCTCAATTCAAATATTGTTATGACATTGTTCATACTAAAGCTAGAATTTTAGTATACAATCCAACAATCTCCCACTTATACTAAAAGACTATGCTGTCATGTCTTCTGCCATACATCTGATTCCTACTCCCACTACACGACCATTAAAAGCTCTCGCCTTAAGGTCCTTGTAAATGGTTTACTAGGTCATCATCCGATGCAATCTAGGCGACAACAACCTTCGCCTCATCATACGATTTCTCGTAACAGGTGGTACTCGCGCTCCATGTGTTTAATTGCCTTATGGACTTGTGATTTCTTCAAGTTTGCAACTGTACCCATATCATCAATGTAAATTGTGATTACCTTGGGCAAACTTAGAAACACTTCGAAGTCCATCACGAAGTCTCTATAGTCATATAGATACTTTGGCTGCCTCATAGGCTCCAATTCATCATCTTTCCATGATGGAGTCCGGAGTCTGAAATATATTTCTATATAACACTCCTCCACATTATGACTCTACTTCCTAAGATTAAACACATAACCTTTAAGGTGAATTTACTGCCGTCTAATCTGACTAAAAAATCCGAATCTACGTAATCCACAAGAAGCAGTGAATCTGTCCAGTAAGTCCACATATAATTACCAGTCCTTCTCAGGCACTTTATAAATGTCTTACCACAGTTCATCATTCTTGTTCCGGGTTACGTTGATACCCACTGTTCTTGCATTTAGCAAAACAGATGTCCAACATTGTTCATAGCATTCCATGAATAAACTCATCCGATGGGGAGGAAGGCTCTAATGCCGACGCGCAAGTCTATTCACATGCTAAATGAGTATGGACTGTATCATTTTATGAAACTTGAGATAAGCATAACATCATTTCTTGTGATCCGTATTACCGTGATCAAAAGGATATATTTTGCCTTTCTTAAGTCCTTTATCTTTACCGCTTTATAAACCATACCCTCACGCCCGATAATACTCTTTCAATGTTTCCAATGAGCAAGATACTATCTACGTATAGTATAAAAACACCACCACGTTTCCGTCACTCTTTACAACACACAAGACTCATCCGATCATTGATTTAAATCCATGCCACTGGATTACTTAATCAAAACAGATGCTTCACGATCTCAAAGCTTGCATTAGTCCATCGCTGGACACTTTTAAACTTACTATCAAAATGCTATTAGTACTTTGCAATGAATCACTCTGGATGCTTCACATAGATGTTTTCCTCAAGACTTCCAATCAGGAAAACTGTCTTGACATCTATTTGTTGTTCCTCATAATTTAATATGAGCAGCAATAAATAAAAGAATCCGGATCAACATAAGCATAGCTACCAGTGAACATGTTTCCTCATAATCGAACCATTTCTTTCTGAGTAAATCTTTTCGCAACAAGCTTTGCTTTCAAGGTTTTCACCTTTCCAAATGATCCTCTTTTATGTCCTATGACCATTTCCAATAGCTTTTACACTATTTAGTGGTCTAATAAGCTCCCAGACTTAATATAGAATCCGTAGATTCAATTTTAACATTCAATGCAACTTACTAAGATTCTGCATTTTAATCTTGTAGTGCTACGTCGTATTCGTGAGACAATACCATGTTCACTAGGGATCAAGTCTCACGACTCTCCTAAAACATATATTTATGGGTTGTCAAACAACCCTCCCACTACGACAAGGCACTACATGTAATTGTGTATCAGACGTGACACGCGTTGTAGTTTACCTTGTGGTATATCCTCTTGTACACTTGGTACTTATACTTAGTGTTTTCCTCTCATTTCCTTTAGAACAACTTATACATGAGTTTGTGATTTATTACATAGTCCTTTTCAAAAAATCTAGTTATTGTGTTAACAATTACCCTTCGATCTTTTGGACTAAATAAATCACCCTCCATTTTTCTAGAATATCCCATATATAGACAAACATTTCACGAATTACTGTATCTAGGGCATATCCATAAAATGAATTTAATTATTCCAAATAATTCATCATTTATCTAATCATTACCATAAGAGACTTACACCTTCTAACCACCACACCATTCAGTTGGGGCATGCCCGGCATAGTCAATTTGAGATTTAATCTCAACTTCTGATTAATAGCTCCTAACTATCCCTTGAGGTATTCGCCATCACGATTAAATCGTAATAACTTAATATATTTTCCATGACGCTTCACTGTACCAGCCTTTCAATTCTTGAATTAATCAAAGAACTTAGACATGCAGTGCATCATATAAATATATTGGTTTCCAGAATAATTTTCGAATATTCATAACCACCTCTCGTCTGGATAATATTAGGTTCGCTTGAACTAGAATGAACTAATTCCAACATATATATCTTTGGCTCTACACCCCACAGCCTTGAAAAGGCAGCTAATCATTTTTACTTCCAAGCAAGACTCGCAAGTCCGATAGTTTTCACTTCAGATAAACCTTACGGTCTATCGGCTATCAACTTTTGAATCCTACTCAAGTAAAATGAATTAGTCATAGACGCCAAATGTATGTTTAGTTCATTATCGAAGGTTCCTTTCTCTTACTAATATTAGAAGATGCATTATTAATTACTATTTATTGCATCTGTGGGATGTACATGATTCAAGAGTTTACATATTATCCACCAACGTACTTTAACGGATTATAGCCTCATTCCTCATTACTATGACCATGTCATTTAAATGAAATGAAGTATCCATCCGTTAATGCATAGAAACCGAAATTAAATTCTTTCTATGAAACGTACGTAAAGACAATTTCTCATAATCAATCGTTTATTCTTATCATGAGACAAATAAACAACTCCCACTGCAATAACCACTACCTTTGTAGTTTTACCCATGTTATTAACAATCTTATCCTTACTTAGTGATAAACATTTAGTGATTCCAGTATCTACATACTTCGTATCAGTAGATGCCATTACTAATCATGTTCAAACCATTAGTAAATAAGATATTAAATTTGTTCACATCATGATGAAAATTGGCTTTCTTTTGCCACGTGTTTTTGTCAGAGGTTTCCCACCATTTACATCCTCTTGTAATTCAGGTGGAACTTACTCAAAACGTCTAGGCAATTATGAAGAATAAAATTGACTTAGGTTTCCCTTTCAATTTCTATTCCAAGCTTTTCCAATTCATTCATCAATTCAACCATGATCTTTCGCCTTTTAAATTACTCAAGTATCCGAAGAGTTACATGAGATCATCATATTTCTATGAACCTCTCATCTCTTCACTAGAGACTTTAATAGGCATCATGAGACGTCCTTTGTGAGAATACACATGTATTTTCTAAAGCAGTAATTTTCAAAACCAAGATTCTTTTCTAATCATTTAATTTGGACAAGTAAATATAATGTCTTTTAGTTAACAATTAGTGAAATAAAACCATTCGAAATTCAGAGAATCACAAATAAATTTACCGATCAAATCTTTGAATTTTATTCTTTTATATTGATTCCCTCAAAACAATATAAAATAAAATTCACCGACATCTCAAGCACCGTGAGTCTGCAAGCCACGATAGTGTGGACGTTTACAAACCCGAACATTTACAAGAGAAGGTTTTACCCATTAATTTCATTTGTCAACCTAACTTTATGACAAAATAATTAATAGTCGGTTCCTCTTTAGCCATGCAAATTAAAGCAGTGACTCCGATGGGGAGGATACTTATTATTTACATCTAAGTGTACACCATTATTTGACCCCAAGTCCGCGGCCCAAGCTTGTGTGCCTTACAGATGGAGAAGTACACACGCGCTCGGATAACTTCCTATAGTCATCAATTACAAGTTTGTACCAGTGAACTGCATATAAACTCATCCGATAGGGAGGAAGGTCTAAGCCAATGCGCAAGTTCATATGCATCACATTACAAACGTAATTATTTAATGAAGTCTGTTCCAGCAATCCATGAATAAACTCATCCGATGGGGAGGAAGGCTCTAATGCCGACGCGCAAGTCTATTCACATTGCTAACAAACCAATAATGGAGGCCGCGGGAATTTATTAACAATTCCCTCTCCCACTTAGTAATTTAATTACCGAGGGTTTTTAACATGCATATAATATTCAGAATAAAATATACAACTTAGACATGCTTCTATCAACAGCAATTTAAATAAATAAATCACATAGAACATGCCTTTCACATATACAACAATAATTGACAATTAAATCAATTAATCAGTTATATAATATTAATTAATTGCGTAATAAATAGTGGATCAATTAAATGGGCCCTAGAGCAACAAATAAGCACAAAATGAGCGGCACATTAATAAATTAATCATGCTCATTATCTATGGCTCATAATCTTAACCCAAAATTAAATTAAATCCACCAAGCCGACTAGCACAAAATTAGCCTATTAATAAAAAACTAATTTATCATGCTTGGCCCATTATCCACAATTAATTAAAACCAGGATTAGAGGTCCAGCAGCCCATATCCATTTTAATTAAAATTGGGCCCATCAGCCCAAAACCAATTAATTAAAATAAAGGCCCAACTGAGACAGCCCACAAGCATATTAATAAAATATGGGCCTTTATCAGCCCAACAGCCCATAAGCTTTCAATTAAAATTGGGCCTTTAAATCCAGCCCAAAACCAAATTGATCCAAAGCCCAAAGGGCAGCCCATTGTACATCTGCTGCCCTATGCAATAGCCGTCGCTTCTACCTCACACAGAAAGCAGCGGCTCATCTTGGCGCCACTTCAGCCGGTGGACTTGCCCCATAGCCACCGGAATCGAGCAGCACCGACAACCGCCTGCCCGACGCTGCTCATATACCGGCAGCATACATGTAGTCGCCAGACGACTCCAGCGATGCCTGCCGCCTACCTTCTGCCGAGCATCCTTTCAAACACAGCGCCACCACCAATCGATCAGAAGCCGCCGACGCAGCCCAGGCCACGATCAAGATGGATGATCGCCAACGCCATGCTGGCCGTCAGCAGGCACGCCGCCGACTGATAGAGCTGCGGACGCCGAAGGCAGCCCACCGATCTAAGTCGACTGTAACTGCTGGTGTTGCACGAAGATCGCCGATCAATGGCTCCAGACGGCATGGCTCGCGACCTCCGACAATAAGTAAGTCGCCGATGGTCGAACTCAGCCGCGCCTCCCACCAGCACGGTCGACAGCGACTAGCCACGCTAGGCTCCAGACGATGACACGCTCGGAATCACCAGGGGACCCACCCAGAAACTTCCGTCAACTTGACCAGAGTCGCCGTTTCTCCCATCGTTGTTAGCGATTGATTTCAGCAGCCGAGACCAAACCCGCCGTCAGTCTGCTTCACTCGCCGCCTGGTTCCACATCGATGGATCACACGTGAAGCCGCGCTTTTAGCCCATCGTACACCAGACTGCGTCATCAGCCCCGATGTGTCCCTTTTTCTTTCAGTGGTAGGCTTGCTGACTTGTCCAGCAGCCATCAACCTTGAGTCGCTAGCAGTCCAAGAACGCCAGCCTTCGTCAGTCCAAGATCCGCCAAGTCATTCGTGGATTCAGGCAGTGTACCAGCCTCCAAGGCTTTCTTCCTTGCGTAATTGTACTCCCCATTTGTCAGGGTTGAACAGATCAGTAATGATCAGGATAGAAATTCATTCTCCCATCATCGTTATCCAGCGATGTAATAACCGTGTGTGTGTGTGATGACGTTCTCAATAATCAACCAACACAGCCCAAAGAAAATCGATAAAAGCACATATGATATACACACATATATAATCCATAATCTCATGCTTTTCCACCGACAATATAACACACGTATTGGCATAAAACCCTACCTAACGAGTCACGCTTCACCACGAAACCAACGCTCTGATACCAATTGTTGGCAATTGGATCTTGTGGTTCAAACGTGATCCGTTTAGGATTTCAGGCAAACAATCAGCGGAAGTGATTTAAACAATGTTTACCGTACTTCAGGGTCGATGTAGAGGATGAACAGCAGTGAACCACCTCTCGATCTTCTGCTGTATGTCCCAAGTCGAATCCTGCTGTTGTGTAGGCAACAATCCGCAGGATTCTCTCAATCTGCTCCTGTTCTTTCTAACTGTCAAAAAGAGGCACTGACTTAGGGTTAACAGGAGCTGAGATGACTTATATAGATGGGCTACAGCAGGGACCAGGAGGAGAAATTGGGCTGGGCCTCAATTGAATTTAATTAACCAAGCTTAGCCCAAAGCTTTTAATTAAATCCAATAATAATAATATAGTCCACTAAAATATTATTACTGCACTACCCGTCCAATCCCAAAATTATGTTCTGGGCTCCTTCTTATTATAAGCCCGAAAGTCTCCCCATGTTTAAGATATACAATGCTCATTAATTAATTAAGTTACTGACAACTCAAATTAATTAATATCTCATCCGAGAGTAGTACCACTCAACCTTATTATCATGCCGGAAATTAATCCACTTGCAAGATTTACATGATAAACCTTATGAGCTCCTCAAGGGGACATCATCAACCTATGACGGACATGGATTCCTTCTACAATCAACAGCACACCATAGATACAGCACTACTTCCCAACTCACCGAGTTTGTTGATTTAATACTTATAAATCTCACCCATTGATGAATCAAAGAAATACATACTGCCCTATGGTGTGCTGTTGATTGTAGAAGGAATCCATGTCCGTCATAGGTTGATGATGTCCCCTTGAGGAGCTCATAAGGTTTATCATGTAAATCTTGCAAGTGGATTAATTTCCGGCATGATAATAAGGTTGAGTGGTACTACTCTCGGATGAGATATTAATTAATTTGAGTTGTCAGTAACTTAATTAATTAATGGGCATTGTATATCTTAAACATGGGGAGACTGTCGGGCTTATAATAAGAAGGAGCCCAGAACATAATTTGGGATTGGACGGGTAGTGCAGTAATAATATTTTAGTGGACTATATTATTATTATTGGATTTAATTAAAAGCTTTGGGCTAAGCTTGGTTAATTAAATTCAATTGAGGCCCAGCCCAATTTCTCCTCCTGGTCCCTGCAGTAGCCCTTATAAATAAGTTATCTCAGTTCATGTTAACCCTAAGTCTGCGCCTCTTACGTAGAAGGGAAAGGATCAGGAACAGATTGAGAGAATCCTGCAGATTGTTGCCCACACAACAGCAGGATTCAACTTGGGACATACTGCAGAAGATTGAGAGGTGGTTCTCAGCAACGGTTCATCCTCTACACCAACCCAGAAGTACGGTAAACAGTTTAATTGCTTCCGCTGTTACTGTTTACCTGATAACCTAAACGGATCACGTTTGAACCGCACGATCCAATTGCCAACATTGATGCTCATTCGCTTGTTATGATCAACATTTCCTTCATTTTGATGCTCATTCGCTTGTTATGATCAACATTTCCTTCATTTCTATGCATATTTCCTTCATTTTGATGCTCATTCTCTTTTTATTATTAAGATTTCTTTCGTTTCGATGCATATTCCTTCATTTTGATGCTCATTCGATTGTTATGATTAACATTTTATTCCTTTCGATGCATATTTCCTTCATTTTGATGCTCATTCGCTTGTTATGATCAACATTTCCTTCGTTTCGATGTATATTTCTTTTATTTTGATGCTAATTTGCTTGTTGTGTTCAACATTTCCTTCATTTTGATGCTCATTCGCTTGTTATGGTCAACATTTCCTTCGTTTTGATGCATATTTCCTTTATTTTGATGTCCATTCGCTTGTTATGATCAACATTTCCTTCGTTTCGATGCATATTTTTTTATTTTGATGCTTATTTGCTTGTTATGTTCAATATTTCCTTCATTTCGATGCATATTTCCATCATTTTGATGTTAATTCTCTCATTACAATCAACATTTACTTCATTTTGATGCTCATTCGCTAGTTATGATCAATATTTCCTTCGTATCGATGCATATTTCCTTCATTTTGATGTTCATTCGCTTGTTATTATCAACATTTCCTTTGTTTCGATGCATATTTCCTTCATTTTGATGCTCATTCGCTTGTTATGAACAATATATTTCCTTCGTTTCGATGCACATTTCCTTCATTTTGATGCTCATTCGTTTGTTATAATAAACATTTCATTTGTTTCGATGCATATTCCTTCATTTTGATGCTCATTTTCTCAATATAATCAACATTTCCTTCATTTTGATGATCATTCGTTTGTTATGATAAACATTTCCATCATTTCGATGCATATTTCCTTTATTTTGATGCTCATTCGCTTGTTATTATCAGCATTTCCTTCGTTTTGATGCATATTTCCATCATTCTGATGCCCATTCGCTTGTTATGATTAACATTTCCTTCGTTTCGATGCATATTTCCTTCATTTTGATGCTTATTTGCTTGTTATATTCAACATTTCCTTCATTTCGATGCATATTTCCTTCATTTTGATGCTAATTCTCTCATTACGATCAACATTTACTCCATTTTGATGCTCATTCGCTTGTTATGATCAATGTTTCCTACGTTTCGATGCATAATTCCTTCATTTTGATGCTCATTCGCTTGTTATTATAAACATTTCCTTTGTTTCGATGCATATTTCCTTTATTTTGATGCTTATTCGCTTGTTATGATATTTCCTTCGTTTCGATGAATATTTCCTTCACTTTGATGCTCATTCGCTTGTTATGATAAATATTTTCTTCGTTTTGATACATATTTCCTTCATTTGGACGCTTATTCTCTCATAATGATCAACATTTACTTCATTTTGATGCCCATTCGCTTGTTATGATCAAAATTTCCTTTGTTTCGATACATATTTCCTTCATTTTGATGCTCATTCGCTTGTTATGATCAACATTTCCTTCATATCTATGCATATTTCCTTCATTTTGATGCTCATTCGCTTTTTATGAATAGGATTTCTTTCGTTTCGATGCATATTCCTTCATTTTGATGCTCATTCTCTCAATATGATCAACATTTTCTATATTTTGATGATCATTCACTTGTTATGATCAACATTTCCATTGTTTTTATACATATTGCCTTCATTTTGATGCTCATTCGCTTGATATGATCAACATTTCCTTTGTTCTGAAGCATAATTCCTTTATTTTGATGCTCATTCGCTTGTTATGATCACAACATTTCCTTCGTTTTGTTGCATATTTCCTTCATTTTGATGCTCATTCTCTCATTATGAATAACATTTCCTTCGTTTCGATGCATATTTGCTTAATTTTGATGTTCATTCGCTGCTATGATAAACATTTCCTTCGTTTCTATGCATATTTCGTTCATTTTCATGCTCATTCTCTAATTACTCTCAACATTTCCATCATTTTGATACTCATTCGCTTGTTATGATCAACATTTCCTTTGTTTCGATGGAAATTTCCTTCATTTTGATGCTCATTCGCATGTTATGATCAACATTTCCTTTGTTTTGATATATATGTCCTTCATTTTGATGCTCATTATGTCATGACGATCAATATTTCCTACTTTCCTTCGTTTCGATACATATTTCCTTCATTTTGATGCTCATTCGCTTGTTATGATCAATATTTCCTTCATTTTGATACTCATTCGCTTGTTATGATCAACATTTCCTTCATTTCTATGCATATTTCCTTCATTTTGATGCTCATTCTCTTTTTATTATTAAGATTTCTTTCGTTTCGATGCATATTCCTTCATTTTGATGCTCATTCGCTTGTTATGATTAACATTTTATTCGTTTCAATGTATATTCCTTCATTTTTATGCTAATTTGATTGTTATGATCAACATTTGCTTCGTTTCGATGCATATTTCCTTCATTTGATACTCATTTTCTCATTACGATCAAACATTTACTTCATTTTGATGCTCATTTGCTTGTTATGATCAACATTTCCTTCGTTTTGATGCATATTTCCTTCATTTTGATGCTCATTCGCTTGTTATGATCAACATTTCCTTCGTTTTGATGCATATTTCCTTTATTTTAATGCTCATTTGCTTGTTATATTCAACATTTCCTTCATTTCGATGCATATTTCCTTCATTTTGATGCTAATTCTCTCATTACGATCAACATTTACTCCATTTTGATGCTCATTCGCTTGTTATGATCAATATTTCCTACGTTTCGATGCATAATTCCTTCATTTTGATGCTCATTTGCTTGTTATTATAAACATTTCCTTTGTTTCGATGCATATTTCCTTCATTTTGATGCTCATTCGCTTGTTATGATCAACATTTCCTTCGTTTCGATGCATATTTCCTTCACTTTGATGCTCATTCGCTTGTTATGATAAATATTTTCTTCGTTTTGATACATATTTCCTTCATTTGGACGCTCATTCTCTCATAATGATCAACATTTACTTCATTTTGATGCCCATTCGCTTGTTATGATCAAAATTTCCTTTGTTTCAATACATATTTCCTTCATTTTGATGCTCATTCGCTTGTTATGATCAACATTTCCTCCATATCTATGCATATTTCCTTCATTTTGATGCTCATTCGTTTTTTATGAATAGGATTTCTTTCGTTTCGATGCATATTCCTTCATTTTGATGCTCATTCTCTCAATATGATCAACATTTTCTTCATTTTGATGATCATTCACTTGTTATGATCAACATTTCCTTTGTTTTTATACATATTGCCTTCATTTTGATGGTCATCCACTTGATATGATCAACATTTCCTTTTTTCCGAAGCATAATTCCTTTATTTTGATGCTCATTCGCTTGTTATGATCACAACATTTCCTTCGTTTCATTGCATATTTCCTTCATTTTGATGCTCATTTGCTTGTTATGTTCAACATTTCCTTCATTTTGATGCTAATGCTCTTATTACGATCAATATTTACTTCATTTTGATGCTCATTCGCTTGTTATGGTCAACATTTCCTTCGTTTTGATGCATATTTCCTTTATTTTGATGTCCATTCGCTTGTTATGATCAACATTTCCTTCGTTTCGATGCATATTTTTTTATTTTGATGCTTATTTGCTTGTTATGTTCAATATTTCCTTCATTTCTATGCATATTTCCATCATTTTGATGTTAATTCTCTCATTACAATCAACATTTACTTCATTTTGATGCTCATTCGCTAGTTATGATCAATATTTCCTTCGTATCGATGCATATTTCCTTCATTTTGATGTTCATTCGCTTGTTATTATCAACATTTCCTTTGTTTCGATGCATATTTCCTTCATTTTGATGCTCATTCGCTTGTTATGAACAATATTTCCTTCGTTTCGATGCATATTTCCTTCATTTTGATGCTCATTCGCTTGTTATAATAAACATTTCATTTGTTTCGATGCATATTCCTTCATTTTGATGCTCATTTTCTCAATATAATCAACATTTCCTTCATTTTGATGATCATTCGCTTGTTATGATCAGCATTTCCTTCATTTCTATGCATATTTCCTTCATTTTGAAGGTCATTCGTTTGTTATGATCAACATTTACTTTGTTTCGACGCATAATTCCTTTATTTTGACGCTCATTCGCTTGTTATTATCAACATATCCTTCGTTTTGATGCATATTTCCATCATTCTAATGCCCATTCGCTTGTTATGATTAACATTTCCTTCGTTTCGATGCATATTTCCTTCATTTTGATGCTTATTTGCTTGTTATATTCAACATTTCCTTCATTTTGATGCATATTTCCTTCATTTTGATGTTAATTCTCTCATTACGATCAACATTTACTTCATTTTGATGCTCATTCGCCTGTTATAATCAATATTTCCTTTGTTTCGATGCATATTTCCTATATTTTGATAATCATTCGCATGTTATGATCAACATTTCCTTCGTTTCGATGCATATTTGCTTCATTTTGATGTTCATTCGCTGTTATGATAAACATTTCCTTCGTTTCTATGCATATTTCGTTCATTTTCATGCTCATTCTCTAATTACTCTGAACATTTCCTTCATTTTGATGCTCATTCGCTTGTTATGATCAACATTTCCTTTGTTTCGATGGAAATTTCCTTCATTTTGATGCTAATTTGCATGTTATGATCAACATTTACTTTGTTTTGATATATATGTCCTTAATTTTGATGCTCATTATGTCATGACGATCAATATTTCCTACATTTTGATGCCCATTCGCTTGTTATGATCAACATTTCCTTCGTTTCGATACATATTTCCTTCATTTTGATGCTCATTCGCTTGTTATGATCGACATTTCCTTCATTTTGATGCTCATTCGCTTGTTATGATCAACATTTCCTTCATTTCTATGCATATTTCCTTCATTTTGATGCTCATTCTCTTTTTATTATTAAGATTTCTTTCGTTTCGATGCATATTCCTTCATTTTGATGCTCATTCGATTGTTATGATTAACATTTTATTCCTTTCGATGCATATTCCTTCATTTTGATGCTAATTTGCTTGTTATGATCAACATTTGCTTCGTTTCGATGCATATTTCCTTCATTTGATACTCATTTTCTCATTACGATCAAACATTTACTTCATTTTGATGCTCATATGCTTGTTATGATCAACATTTCCTTCGTTTTTATGCATATTTCCTTCATTTTGATGTTCATTCGCTTGTTATGATCAACATTTCCTTCGTTTTGATGCATATTTCCTTTATTTTAATGCTCATTTGCTTATTATATTCAACATTTCCTTCATTTCGATGCATATTTCCTTCATTTTGATGCTAATTCTCTCATTACGATCAACATTTACTCCATTTTGATGCTCATTCGCTTGTTATGATCAATATTTCCTACGTATCGATGCATAATTCCTTCATTTTGATGCTCATTCGCTTGTTATTATAAACATTTCCTTTGTTTCGATGCATATTTCCTTCATTTTGATGCTTATTCGCTTGTTATGATATTTCCTTCGTTTCGATGAATATTTCCTTCACTTTGATGCTCATTCGCTTGTTATGATAAATATTTTCTTCGTTTTGATACATATTTCCTTCATTTGGACGCTTATTCTCTCATAATGATCAACATTTACTTCATTTTGATGCCCATTCGCTTGTTATGATCAAAATTTCCTTTGTTTCGATACATATTTCCTTCATTTTGATGCTCATTCGCTTGTTATGATCAACATTTCCTTCATATCTATGCATATTTCCTTCATTTTGATGCTCATTCGCTTTTTATGAATAGGATTTCTTTCGTTTCGATGCATATTCCTTCATTTTGATGCTCATTCTCTCAATATGATCAACATTTTCTATATTTTGATGATCATTCACTTGTTATGATCAACATTTCCTTTGTTTTTATACATATTGCCTTCATTTTGATGCTCATTCGCTTGATATGATCAACATTTCCTTTGTTCTGAAGCATAATTCCTTTATTTTGATGCTCATTCGCTTGTTATGATCACAACATTTCCTTCGTTTCGTTGCATATTTCCTTCATTTTGATGCTCATTCTCTCATTATGATCAACATTTCCTTCGTTTCGATGCATATTTGCTTAATTTTGATGTTCATTCGCTGCTATGATAAACATTTCCTTCGTTTCTATGCATATTTCGTTCATTTTCATGCTCATTCTCTAATTACTCTCAACATTTCCATCATTTTGATACTCATTCGCTTGTTATGATCAACATTTCCTTTGTTTCGATGGAAATTTCCTTCATTTTGATGCTCATTCGCATGTTATGATCAACATTTCCTTTGTTTTGATATATATGTCCTTCATTTTGATGCTCATTATGTCATGACGATCAATATTTCCTACTTTCCTTCGTTTCGATACATATTTCCTTCATTTTGATGCTCATTCGCTTGTTATGATCAATATTTCCTTCATTTTGATGCTCATTCGCTTGTTATGATCAACATTTCCTTCATATCTATGCATATTTCCTTCATTTTGATGCTCATTCTCTTTTTATTATTAAGATTTCTTTCGTTTCGATGCATATTCCTTCATTTTGATGCTCATTCGCTTGTTATGATTAACATTTTATTCGTTTCAATGTATATTCCTTCATTTTTATGCTAATTTGATTGTTATGATCAACATTTGCTTCGTTTCGATGCATATTTCCTTCATTTGATACTCATTTTCTCATTACGATCAAACATTTACTTCATTTTGATGCTCATTTGCTTGTTATGATCAACATTTCCTTCGTTTTGATGCATATTTCCTTCATTTTGATGCTCATTCGCTTGTTATGATCAACATTTCCTTCGTTTTGATGCATATTTCCTTTATTTTAATGCTCATTTGCTTGTTATATTCAACATTTCCTTCATTTCGATGCATATTTCCTTCATTTTGATGCTAATTCTCTCATTACGATCAACATTTACTCCATTTTGATGCTCATTCGCTTGTTATGATCAATATTTCCTACGTTTCGATGCATAATTCCTTCATTTTGATGCTCATTTGCTTGTTATTATAAACATTTCCTTTGTTTCGATGCATATTTCCTTCATTTTGATGCTCATTCGCTTGTTATGATCAACATTTCCTTCGTTTCGATGCATATTTCCTTTACTTTGATGCTCATTCGCTTGTTATGATAAATATTTTCTTCGTTTTGATACATATTTCCTTCATTTGGACGCTCATTCTCTCATAATGATCAACATTTACTTCATTTTGATGCCCATTCGCTTGTTATGATCAAAATTTCCTTTGTTTCAATAAATATTTCCTTCATTTTGATGCTCATTCGCTTGTTATGATCAACATTTCCTCCATATCTATGCATATTTCCTTCATTTTGATGCTCATTAATTTTTTATGAATAGGATTTCTTTCGTTTCGATGCATATTCCTTCATTTTGATGCTCATTCTCTCAATATGATCAACATTTTCTTCATTTTGATGATCATTCACTTGTTATGATCAACATTTCCTTTGTTTTTATACATATTGCCTTCATTTTGATGCTCATCCACTTGATATGATCAACATTTCCTTTTTTCCGAAGCATAATTCCTTTATTTTGATGCTCATTCGCTTGTTATGATCACAACATTTCCTTCGTTTCATTGCATATTTCCTTCATTTTGATGCTCATTTGCTTGTTATGTTCAACATTTCCTTCATTTTGATGCTAATGCTCTTATTACGATCAATATTTACTTCATTTTGATGCTCATTCGCTTGTTATGATCAATATTCCCTTTGTTTCGATGCATATTTTTTTCTTTTTGATGTTCATTCGCTTGTTATTATCAACATTTACTTTCTTCGATGCATATTTCCTTCATTTTGATGTTCATTCGATTGTTATGATAAACATTTCCATCATTTCGATGCATATTTCCATCATTTTGATGCTCATTCTCTCATTACGATCAAAATTTTCTTTATTTTGACGCTCATTCGCTTGTTATAATCACAACATTTCCTTCGTTTCGTTGCATATTTCCTTCATTTTGATGCTCATTTGCTTGTTATGTTCAACATTTCCTTCATTTTGATGCTAATTCTCTTATTACGATCAATATTTACTTCATTTTGATGCTCATTCGCTTGTTATGATCAATATTCCCTTTGTTTCGATGCATATTTTTTTCATTTTGATGTTCATTCGCTTGTTATTATCAACATTTATTTTTTTTCGATGCACATTTCCTTCATTTTGATGTTCATTCGATTGTTATGATAAACATTTCCATCATTTCGATGCATATTTCCTTCATTTTGATGCTCATTCTCTCATTACGATCAAAATTTCCTTTATTTTGATGGCCATTCGCTTGTTATTATCAACATTTCCTTCGTTTCGATGGATATTTCCTTTATTTTGATGCTCATTCGCTTGTTATGATCAACATTTCCTTCGTTTCGATACATATTCCTTCATTTTAATGATCATTTCGTTGTTATGATCAACATTTGCTTCATTTCGATGTATATTTCCTTCATTTGATGCACATTCTCTCATTACGATCAACATTTACTTCATTTGGATGCTCATTTGCTTGTTATGATCAACATTTCCTTTGTTTCGATGCATATTTCCTTCATTTTGATGCTCATTCGCTTGTTATGATCAACATTTCCTTCGTTTCGATGTATATTTCTTTTATTTTGATGCTAATTTGCTTGTTGTGTTCAACATTTCCTTCATTTTGATGCTCATTCGCTTGTTATGGTCAACATTTCCTTCGTTTTTGATGCATATTTCCTTTATTTTGATGTCCATTCGCTTGTTATGATCAACATGTCCTTCGTTTCGATGCATATTTTTTTTATTTTGATGCTTATTTGCTTGTTATGTTCAATATTTCCTTCATTTCGATGCATATTTCCATCATTTTGATGTTAATTCTCTCATTACAATCAACATTTACTTCATTTTGATGCTCATTCGCTAGTTATGATCAATATTTCCTTCGTATCGATGCATATTTCCTTCATTTTGATGTTCATTCGCTTGTTATTATCAACATTTCCTTTGTTTCGATGCATATTTCCTTCATTTTGATGCTCATTCGCTTGTTATGAACAATATATTTCCTTCGTTTCGATGCACATTTCCTTCATTTTGATGCTCATTCGTTTGTTATAATAAACATTTCATTTGTTTCGATGCATATTCCTTCATTTTGATGCTCATTTTCTCAATATAATCAACATTTCCTTCATTTTGATGATCATTCGTTTGTTATGATAAACATTTCCATCATTTCGATGCATATTTCCTTTATTTTGATGCTCATTCGCTTGTTATTATCAGCATTTCCTTCGTTTTGATGCATATTTCCATCATTCTGATGCCCATTCGCTTGTTATGATTAACATTTCCTTCGTTTCGATGCATATTTCCTTCATTTTGATGCTTATTTGCTTGTTATATTCAACATTTCCTTCATTTCGATGCATATTTCCTTCATTTTGATGCTAATTCTCTCATTACGATCAACATTTACTCCATTTTGATGCTCATTCGCTTGTTATGATCAATGTTTCCTACGTTTCGATGCATAATTCCTTCATTTTGATGCTCATTCGCTTGTTATTATAAACATTTCCTTCATTTCTATGCATATTTCCTTCATTTTGATGCTCATTCTCTTTTTATTATTAAGATTTCTTTCGTTTCGATGCATATTCCTTCATTTTGATGCTCATTCGCTTGTTATGATTAACATTTTATTCGTTTCAATGTATATTCCTTCATTTTTATGCTAATTTGATTGTTATGATCAACATTTGCTTCGTTTCGATGCATATTTCCTTCATTTGATACTCATTTTCTCATTACGATCAAACATTTACTTCATTTTGATGCTCATTTGCTTGTTATGATCAACATTTCCTTCGTTTTTATGCATATTTCCTTCATTTTGATGTTCATTCGCTTGTTATGATCAACATTTCCTTCGTTTTGATGCATATTTCCTTTATTTTAATGCTCATTTGCTTATTATATTCAACATTTCCTTCATTTCGATGCATATTTCCTTCATTTTGATGCTAATTCTCTCATTACGATCAACATTTACTCCATTTTGATGCTCATTCGCTTGTTATGATCAATATTTCCTACGTATCGATGCATAATTCCTTCATTTTGATGCTCATTCGCTTGTTATTATAAACATTTCCTTTGTTTCGATGCATATTTCCTTCATTTTGATGCTTATTCGCTTGTTATGATATTTCCTTCGTTTCGATGAATATTTCCTTCACTTTGATGCTCATTCGCTTGTTATGATAAATATTTTCTTCGTTTTGATACATATTTCCTTCATTTGGACGCTTATTCTCTCATAATGATCAACATTTACTTCATTTTGATGCCCATTCGCTTGTTATGATCAAAATTTCCTTTGTTTCGATACATATTTCCTTCATTTTGATGCTCATTCGCTTGTTATGATCAACATTTCCTTCATATCTATGCATATTTCCTTCATTTTGATGCTCATTCGCTTTTTATGAATAGGATTTCTTTCGTTTCGATGCATATTCCTTCATTTTGATGCTCATTCTCTCAATATGATCAACATTTTCTATATTTTGATGATCATTCACTTGTTATGATCAACATTTCCTTTGTTTTTATACATATTGCCTTCATTTTGATGCTCATTCGCTTGATATGATCAACATTTCCTTTGTTCTGAAGCATAATTCCTTTATTTTGATGCTCATTCGCTTGTTATGATCACAACATTTCCTTCGTTTCGTTGCATATTTCCTTCATTTTGATGCTCATTCTCTCATTATGATCAACATTTCCTTCGTTTCGATGCATATTTGCTTAATTTTGATGTTCATTCGCTGCTATGATAAACATTTCCTTCGTTTCTATGCATATTTCGTTCATTTTCATGCTCATTCTCTAATTACTCTCAACATTTCCATCATTTTGATACTCATTCGCTTGTTATGATCAACATTTCCTTTGTTTCGATGGAAATTTCCTTCATTTTGATGCTCATTCGCATGTTATGATCAACATTTCCTTTGTTTTGATATATATGTCCTTCATTTTGATGCTCATTATGTCATGACGATCAATATTTCCTACTTTCCTTCGTTTCGATACATATTTCCTTCATTTTGATGCTCATTCGCTTGTTATGATCAATATTTCCTTCATTTTGATGCTCATTCGCTTGTTATGATCAACATTTCCTTCATATCTATGCATATTTCCTTCATTTTGATGCTCATTCTCTTTTTATTATTAAGATTTCTTTCGTTTCGATGCATATTCCTTCATTTTGATGCTCATTCGCTTGTTATGATTAACATTTTATTCGTTTCAATGTATATTCCTTCATTTTTATGCTTATTTGATTGTTATGATCAACATTTGCTTCGTTTCGATGCATATTTCCTTCATTTGATACTCATTTTCTCATTACGATCAAACATTTACTTCATTTTGATGCTCATTTGCTTGTTATGATCAACATTTCCTTCGTTTTGATGCATATTTCCTTCATTTTGATGCTCATTCGCTTGTTATGATCAACATTTCCTTCGTTTTGATGCATATTTCCTTTATTTTAATGCTCATTTGCTTGTTATATTCAACATTTCCTTCATTTCGATGCATATTTCCTTCATTTTGATGCTAATTCTCTCATTACGATCAACATTTACTCCATTTTGATGCTCATTCGCTTGTTATGATCAATATTTCCTACGTTTCGATGCATAATTCCTTCATTTTGATGCTCATTTGCTTGTTATTATAAACATTTCCTTTGTTTCGATGCATATTTCCTTCATTTTGATGCTCATTCGCTTGTTATGATCAACATTTCCTTCGTTTCGATGCATATTTCCTTCACTTTGATGCTCATTCGCTTGTTATGATAAATATTTTCTTCGTTTTGATACATATTTCCTTCATTTGGACGCTCATTCTCTCATAATGATCAACATTTACTTCATTTTGATGCCCATTCGCTTGTTATGATCAAAATTTCCTTTGTTTCAATACATATTTCCTTCATTTTGATGCTCATTCGCTTGTTATGATCAACATTTCCTCCATATCTATGCATATTTCCTTCATTTTGATGCTCATTCGTTTTTTATGAATAGGATTTCTTTCGTTTCGATGCATATTCCTTCATTTTGATGCTCATTCTCTCAATATGATCAACATTTTCTTCATTTTGATGATCATTCACTTGTTATGATCAACATTTCCTTTGTTTTTATACATATTGCCTTCATTTTGATGGTCATCCACTTGATATGATCAACATTTCCTTTTTTCCGAAGCATAATTCCTTTATTTTGATGCTCATTCGCTTGTTATGATCACAACATTTCCTTCGTTTCATTGCATATTTCCTTCATTTTGATGCTCATTTGCTTGTTATGTTCAACATTTCCTTCATTTTGATGCTAATGCTCTTATTACGATCAATATTTACTTCATTTTGATGCTCATTCGCTTGTTATGGTCAACATTTCCTTCGTTTTGATGCATATTTCCTTTATTTTGATGTCCATTCGCTTGTTATGATCAACATTTCCTTCGTTTCGATGCATATTTTTTTATTTTGATGCTTATTTGCTTGTTATGTTCAATATTTCCTTCATTTCTATGCATATTTCCATCATTTTGATGTTAATTCTCTCATTACAATCAACATTTACTTCATTTTGATGCTCATTCGCTAGTTATGATCAATATTTCCTTCGTATCGATGCATATTTCCTTCATTTTGATGTTCATTCGCTTGTTATTATCAACATTTCCTTTGTTTCGATGCATATTTCCTTCATTTTGATGCTCATTCGCTTGTTATGAACAATATTTCCTTCGTTTCGATGCATATTTCCTTCATTTTGATGCTCATTCGCTTGTTATAATAAACATTTCATTTGTTTCGATGCATATTCCTTCATTTTGATGCTCATTTTCTCAATATAATCAACATTTCCTTCATTTTGATGATCATTCGCTTGTTATGATCAGCATTTCCTTCATTTCTATGCATATTTCCTTCATTTTGAAGGTCATTCGTTTGTTATGATCAACATTTACTTTGTTTCGACGCATAATTCCTTTATTTTGACGCTCATTCGCTTGTTATTATCAACATATCCTTCGTTTTGATGCATATTTCCATCATTCTAATGCCCATTCGCTTGTTATGATTAACATTTCCTTCGTTTCGATGCATATTTCCTTCATTTTGATGCTTATTTGCTTGTTATATTCAACATTTCCTTCATTTTGATGCATATTTCCTTCATTTTGATGTTAATTCTCTCATTACGATCAACATTTACTTCATTTTGATGCTCATTCGCCTGTTATAATCAATATTTCCTTTGTTTCGATGCATATTTCCTATATTTTGATAATCATTCGCATGTTATGATCAACATTTCCTTCGTTTCGATGCATATTTGCTTCATTTTGATGTTCATTCGCTGTTATGATAAACATTTCCTTCGTTTCTATGCATATTTCGTTCATTTTCATGCTCATTCTCTAATTACTCTGAACATTTCCTTCATTTTGATGCTCATTCGCTTGTTATGATCAACATTTCCTTTGTTTCGATGGAAATTTCCTTCATTTTGATGCTAATTTGCATGTTATGATCAACATTTACTTTGTTTTGATATATATGTCCTTAATTTTGATGCTCATTATGTCATGACGATCAATATTTCCTACATTTTGATGCCCATTCGCTTGTTATGATCAACATTTCCTTCGTTTCGATACATATTTCCTTCATTTTGATGCTCATTCGCTTGTTATGATCGACATTTCCTTCATTTTGATGCTCATTCGCTTGTTATGATCAACATTTCCTTCATTTCTATGCATATTTCCTTCATTTTGATGCTCATTCTCTTTTTATTATTAAGATTTCTTTCGTTTCGATGCATATTCCTTCATTTTGATGCTCATTCGATTGTTATGATTAACATTTTATTCCTTTCGATGCATATTCCTTCATTTTGATGCTAATTTGCTTGTTATGATCAACATTTGCTTCGTTTCGATGCATATTTCCTTCATTTGATACTCATTTTCTCATTACGATCAAACATTTACTTCATTTTGATGCTCATATGCTTGTTATGATCAACATTTCCTTCGTTTTTATGCATATTTCCTTCATTTTGATGTTCATTCGCTTGTTATGATCAACATTTCCTTCGTTTTGATGCATATTTCCTTTATTTTAATGCTCATTTGCTTATTATATTCAACATTTCCTTCATTTCGATGCATATTTCCTTCATTTTGATGCTAATTCTCTCATTACGATCAACATTTACTCCATTTTGATGCTCATTCGCTTGTTATGATCAATATTTCCTACGTATCGATGCATAATTCCTTCATTTTGATGCTCATTCGCTTGTTATTATAAACATTTCCTTTGTTTCGATGCATATTTCCTTCATTTTGATGCTTATTCGCTTGTTATGATATTTCCTTCGTTTCGATGAATAT
Organism: Pogostemon cablin; assembly: GCA_023678885.1. Classification (NCBI taxonomy): domain Eukaryota; kingdom Viridiplantae; phylum Streptophyta; class Magnoliopsida; order Lamiales; family Lamiaceae; genus Pogostemon; species Pogostemon cablin. The sequence continues at coordinate 12,344,901 of CM043005.1, forward strand.
TTCCTTCACTTTGATGCTCATTCGCTTGTTATGATAAATATTTTCTTCGTTTTGATACATATTTCCTTCATTTGGACGCTTATTCTCTCATAATGATCAACATTTACTTCATTTTGATGCCCATTCGCTTGTTATGATCAAAATTTCCTTTGTTTCGATACATATTTCCTTCATTTTGATGCTCATTCGCTTGTTATGATCAACATTTCCTTCATATCTATGCATATTTCCTTCATTTTGATGCTCATTCGCTTTTTATGAATAGGATTTCTTTCGTTTCGATGCATATTCCTTCATTTTGATGCTCATTCTCTCAATATGATCAACATTTTCTATATTTTGATGATCATTCACTTGTTATGATCAACATTTCCTTTGTTTTTATACATATTGCCTTCATTTTGATGCTCATTCGCTTGATATGATCAACATTTCCTTTGTTCTGAAGCATAATTCCTTTATTTTGATGCTCATTCGCTTGTTATGATCACAACATTTCCTTCGTTTCGTTGCATATTTCCTTCATTTTGATGCTCATTCTCTCATTATGATCAACATTTCCTTCGTTTCGATGCATATTTGCTTAATTTTGATGTTCATTCGCTGCTATGATAAACATTTCCTTCGTTTCTATGCATATTTCGTTCATTTTCATGCTCATTCTCTAATTACTCTCAACATTTCCATCATTTTGATACTCATTCGCTTGTTATGATCAACATTTCCTTTGTTTCGATGGAAATTTCCTTCATTTTGATGCTCATTCGCATGTTATGATCAACATTTCCTTTGTTTTGATATATATGTCCTTCATTTTGATGCTCATTATGTCATGACGATCAATATTTCCTACTTTCCTTCGTTTCGATACATATTTCCTTCATTTTGATGCTCATTCGCTTGTTATGATCAATATTTCCTTCATTTTGATGCTCATTCGCTTGTTATGATCAACATTTCCTTCATATCTATGCATATTTCCTTCATTTTGATGCTCATTCTCTTTTTATTATTAAGATTTCTTTCGTTTCGATGCATATTCCTTCATTTTGATGCTCATTCGCTTGTTATGATTAACATTTTATTCGTTTCAATGTATATTCCTTCATTTTTATGCTTATTTGATTGTTATGATCAACATTTGCTTCGTTTCGATGCATATTTCCTTCATTTGATACTCATTTTCTCATTACGATCAAACATTTACTTCATTTTGATGCTCATTTGCTTGTTATGATCAACATTTCCTTCGTTTTGATGCATATTTCCTTCATTTTGATGCTCATTCGCTTGTTATGATCAACATTTCCTTCGTTTTGATGCATATTTCCTTTATTTTAATGCTCATTTGCTTGTTATATTCAACATTTCCTTCATTTCGATGCATATTTCCTTCATTTTGATGCTAATTCTCTCATTACGATCAACATTTACTCCATTTTGATGCTCATTCGCTTGTTATGATCAATATTTCCTACGTTTCGATGCATAATTCCTTCATTTTGATGCTCATTTGCTTGTTATTATAAACATTTCCTTTGTTTCGATGCATATTTCCTTCATTTTGATGCTCATTCGCTTGTTATGATCAACATTTCCTTCGTTTCGATGCATATTTCCTTTACTTTGATGCTCATTCGCTTGTTATGATAAATATTTTCTTCGTTTTGATACATATTTCCTTCATTTGGACGCTCATTCTCTCATAATGATCAACATTTACTTCATTTTGATGCCCATTCGCTTGTTATGATCAAAATTTCCTTTGTTTCAATACATATTTCCTTCATTTTGATGCTCATTCGCTTGTTATGATCAACATTTCCTCCATATCTATGCATATTTCCTTCATTTTGATGCTCATTAATTTTTTATGAATAGGATTTCTTTCGTTTCGATGCATATTCCTTCATTTTGATGCTCATTCTCTCAATATGATCAACATTTTCTTCATTTTGATGATCATTCACTTGTTATGATCAACATTTCCTTTGTTTTTATACATATTGCCTTCATTTTGATGCTCATCCACTTGATATGATCAACATTTCCTTTTTTCCGAAGCATAATTCCTTTATTTTGATGCTCATTCGCTTGTTATGATCACAACATTTCCTTCGTTTCATTGCATATTTCCTTCATTTTGATGCTCATTTGCTTGTTATGTTCAACATTTCCTTCATTTTGATGCTAATGCTCTTATTACGATCAATATTTACTTCATTTTGATGCTCATTCGCTTGTTATGATCAATATTCCCTTTGTTTCGATGCATATTTTTTTCTTTTTGATGTTCATTCGCTTGTTATTATCAACATTTACTTTCTTCGATGCATATTTCCTTCATTTTGATGTTCATTCGATTGTTATGATAAACATTTCCATCATTTCGATGCATATTTCCATCATTTTGATGCTCATTCTCTCATTACGATCAAAATTTTCTTTATTTTGACGCTCATTCGCTTGTTATAATCACAACATTTCCTTCGTTTCGTTGCATATTTCCTTCATTTTGATGCTCATTTGCTTGTTATGTTCAACATTTCCTTCATTTTGATGCTAATTCTCTTATTACGATCAATATTTACTTCATTTTGATGCTCATTCGCTTGTTATGATCAATATTCCCTTTGTTTCGATGCATATTTTTTTCATTTTGATGTTCATTCGCTTGTTATTATCAACATTTATTTTTTTTCGATGCACATTTCCTTCATTTTGATGTTCATTCGATTGTTATGATAAACATTTCCATCATTTCGATGCATATTTCCTTCATTTTGATGCTCATTCTCTCATTACGATCAAAATTTCCTTTATTTTGATGGCCATTCGCTTGTTATTATCAACATTTCCTTCGTTTCGATGGATATTTCCTTTATTTTGATGCTCATTCGCTTGTTATGATCAACATTTCCTTCGTTTCGATACATATTCCTTCATTTTAATGATCATTTCGTTGTTATGATCAACATTTGCTTCATTTCGATGTATATTTCCTTCATTTGATGCACATTCTCTCATTACGATCAACATTTACTTCATTTGGATGCTCATTTGCTTGTTATGATCAACATTTCCTTTGTTTCGATGCATATTTCCTTCATTTTGATGCTCATTCGCTTGTTATGATCAACATTTCCTTCGTTTCGATGTATATTTCTTTTATTTTGATGCTAATTTGCTTGTTGTGTTCAACATTTCCTTCATTTTGATGCTCATTCGCTTGTTATGGTCAACATTTCCTTCGTTTTTGATGCATATTTCCTTTATTTTGATGTCCATTCGCTTGTTATGATCAACATTTCCTTCGTTTCGATGCATATTTTTTTATTTTGATGCTTATTTGCTTGTTATGTTCAATATTTCCTTCATTTCGATGCATATTTCCATCATTTTGATGTTAATTCTCTCATTACAATCAACATTTACTTCATTTTGATGCTCATTCGCTAGTTATGATCAATATTTCCTTCGTATCGATGCATATTTCCTTCATTTTGATGTTCATTCGCTTGTTATTATCAACATTTCCTTTGTTTCGATGCATATTTCCTTCATTTTGATGCTCATTCGCTTGTTATGAACAATATATTTCCTTCGTTTCGATGCACATTTCCTTCATTTTGATGCTCATTCGTTTGTTATAATAAACATTTCATTTGTTTCGATGCATATTCCTTCATTTTGATGCTCATTTTCTCAATATAATCAACATTTCCTTCATTTTGATGATCATTCGTTTGTTATGATAAACATTTCCATCATTTCGATGCATATTTCCTTTATTTTGATGCTCATTCGCTTGTTATTATCAGCATTTCCTTCGTTTTGATGCATATTTCCATCATTCTGATGCCCATTCGCTTGTTATGATTAACATTTCCTTCGTTTCGATGCATATTTCCTTCATTTTGATGCTTATTTGCTTGTTATATTCAACATTTCCTTCATTTCGATGCATATTTCCTTCATTTTGATGCTAATTCTCTCATTACGATCAACATTTACTCCATTTTTATGCTCATTCGCTTGTTATGATCAATATTTCCTACGTTTCGATGCATAATTCCTTCATTTTGATGCTCATTCGCTTGTTATTATAAACATTTCCTTTGTTTCGATGCATATTTCCTTTATTTTGATGCTTATTCGCTTGTTATGATATTTCCTTCGTTTCGATGAATATTTCCTTCACTTTGATGCTCATTCGCTTGTTATGATAAATATTTTCTTCGTTTTGATACATATTTCCTTCATTTGGACGCTTATTCTCTCATAATGATCAACATTTACTTCATTTTGATGCCCATTCGCTTGTTATGATCAAAATTTCCTTTGTTTCGATACATATTTCCTTCATTTTGATGCTCATTCGCTTGTTATGATCAACATTTCCTTCATATCTATGCATATTTCCTTCATTTTGATGCTCATTCGCTTTTTATGAATAGGATTTCTTTCGTTTCGATGCATATTCCTTCGTTTCGATGCATATTTGCTTAATTTTGATGTTCATTCGCTGCTATGATAAACATTTCCTTCGTTTCTATGCATATTTCGTTCATTTTCATGCTCATTCTCTAATTACTCTCAACATTTCCATCATTTTGATACTCATTCGCTTGTTATGATCAACATTTCCTTTGTTTCGATGGAAATTTCCTTCATTTTGATGCTCATTCGCATGTTATGATCAACATTTCCTTTGTTTTGATATATATGTCCTTCATTTTGATGCTCATTATGTCATGACGATCAATATTTCCTACTTTCCTTCGTTTCGATACATATTTCCTTCATTTTGATGCTCATTCGCTTGTTATGATCAATATTTCCTTCATTTTGATACTCATTCGCTTGTTATGATCAACATTTCCTTCATTTCTATGCATATTTCCTTCATTTTGATGCTCATTCTCTTTTTATTATTAAGATTTCTTTCGTTTCGATGCATATTCCTTCATTTTGATGCTCATTCGCTTGTTATGATTAACATTTTATTCGTTTCAATGTATATTCCTTCATTTTTATGCTAATTTGATTGTTATGATCAACATTTGCTTCGTTTCGATGCATATTTCCTTCATTTGATACTCATTTTCTCATTACGATCAAACATTTACTTCATTTTGATGCTCATTTGCTTGTTATGATCAACATTTCCTTCGTTTTTATGCATATTTCCTTCATTTTGATGTTCATTCGCTTGTTATGATCAACATTTCCTTCGTTTTGATGCATATTTCCTTTATTTTAATGCTCATTTGCTTATTATATTCAACATTTCCTTCATTTCGATGCATATTTCCTTCATTTTGATGCTAATTCTCTCATTACGATCAACATTTACTCCATTTTGATGCTCATTCGCTTGTTATGATCAATATTTCCTACGTATCGATGCATAATTCCTTCATTTTGATGCTCATTCGCTTGTTATTATAAACATTTCCTTTGTTTCGATGCATATTTCCTTCATTTTGATGCTTATTCGCTTGTTATGATATTTCCTTCGTTTCGATGAATATTTCCTTCACTTTGATGCTCATTCGCTTGTTATGATAAATATTTTCTTCGTTTTGATACATATTTCCTTCATTTGGACGCTTATTCTCTCATAATGATCAACATTTACTTCATTTTGATGCCCATTCGCTTGTTATGATCAAAATTTCCTTTGTTTCGATACATATTTCCTTCATTTTGATGCTCATTCGCTTGTTATGATCAACATTTCCTTCATATCTATGCATATTTCCTTCATTTTGATGCTCATTCGCTTTTTATGAATAGGATTTCTTTCGTTTCGATGCATATTCCTTCATTTTGATGCTCATTCTCTCAATATGATCAACATTTTCTATATTTTGATGATCATTCACTTGTTATGATCAACATTTCCTTTGTTTTTATACATATTGCCTTCATTTTGATGCTCATTCGCTTGATATGATCAACATTTCCTTTGTTCTGAAGCATAATTCCTTTATTTTGATGCTCATTCGCTTGTTATGATCAACATTTCCTTCGTTTCGATACATATTCCTTCATTTTAATGATCATTTCGTTGTTATGATCAACATTTGCTTCATTTCGATGTATATTTCCTTCATTTGATGCACATTCTCTCATTACGATCAACATTTACTTCATTTGGATGCTCATTTGCTTGTTATGATCAACATTTCCTTTGTTTCGATGCATATTTCCTTCATTTTGATGCTCATTCGCTTGTTATGATCAACATTTCCTTCGTTTCGATGTATATTTCTTTTATTTTGATGCTAATTTGCTTGTTGTGTTCAACATTTTCTTCATTTTGATGCTCATTCGCTTGTTATGGTCAACATTTCCTTCGTTTTTGATGCATATTTCCTTTATTTTGATGTCCATTCGCTTGTTATGATCAACATTTCCTTCGTTTCGATGCATATTTTTTTATTTTGATGCTTATTTGCTTGTTATGTTCAATATTTCCTTCATTTCGATGCATATTTCCATCATTTTGATGTTAATTCTCTCATTACAATCAACATTTACTTCATTTTGATGCTCATTCGCTAGTTATGATCAATATTTCCTTCGTATCGATGCATATTTCCTTCATTTTGATGTTCATTCGCTTGTTATTATCAACATTTCCTTTGTTTCGATGCATATTTCCTTCATTTTGATGCTCATTCGCTTGTTATGAACAATATATTTCCTTCGTTTCGATGCACATTTCCTTCATTTTGATGCTCATTCGTTTGTTATAATAAACATTTCATTTGTTTCGATGCATATTCCTTCATTTTGATGCTCATTTTCTCAATATAATCAACATTTCCTTCATTTTGATGATCATTCGTTTGTTATGATAAACATTTCCATCATTTCGATGCATATTTCCTTTATTTTGATGCTCATTCGCTTGTTATTATCAGCATTTCCTTCGTTTTGATGCATATTTCCATCATTCTGATGCCCATTCGCTTGTTATGATTAACATTTCCTTCGTTTCGATGCATATTTCCTTCATTTTGATGCTTATTTGCTTGTTATATTCAACATTTCCTTCATTTCGATGCATATTTCCTTCATTTTGATGCTAATTCTCTCATTACGATCAACATTTACTCCATTTTGATGCTCATTCGCTTGTTATGATCAATATTTCCTACGTTTCGATGCATAATTCCTTCATTTTGATGCTCATTCGCTTGTTATTATAAACATTTCCTTTGTTTCGATGCATATTTCCTTTATTTTGATGCTTATTTGCTTGTTATGATATTTCCTTCGTTTCGATGAATATTTCCTTCACTTTGATGCTCATTCGCTTGTTATGATAAATATTTTCTTCGTTTTGATACATATTTCCTTCATTTGGACGCTTATTCTCTCATAATGATCAACATTTACTTCATTTTGATGCCCATTCGCTTGTTATGATCAAAATTTCCTTTGTTTCGATACATATTTCCTTCATTTTGATGCTCATTCGCTTGTTATGATCAACATTTCCTTCATATCTATGCATATTTCCTTCATTTTGATGCTCATTCGCTTTTTATGAATAGGATTTCTTTCGTTTCGATGCATATTCCTTCATTTTGATGCTCATTCTCTCAATATGATCAACATTTTCTATATTTTGATGATCATTCACTTGTTATGATCAACATTTCCATTGTTTTTATACATATTGCCTTCATTTTGATGCTCATTCGCTTGATATGATCAACATTTCCTTTGTTCTGAAGCATAATTCCTTTATTTTGATGCTCATTCGCTTGTTATGATCACAACATTTCCTTCGTTTTGTTGCATATTTCCTTCATTTTGATGCTCATTCTCTCATTATGAATAACATTTCCTTCGTTTCGATGCATATTTGCTTAATTTTGATGTTCATTCGCTGCTATGATAAACATTTCCTTCGTTTCTATGCATATTTCGTTCATTTTCATGCTCATTCTCTAATTACTCTCAACATTTCCATCATTTTGATACTCATTCGCTTGTTATGATCAACATTTCCTTTGTTTCGATGGAAATTTCCTTCATTTTGATGCTCATTCGCATGTTATGATCAACATTTCCTTTGTTTTGATATATATGTCCTTCATTTTGATGCTCATTATGTCATGACGATCAATATTTCCTACTTTCCTTCGTTTCGATACATATTTCCTTCATTTTGATGCTCATTCGCTTGTTATGATCAATATTTCCTTCATTTTGATACTCATTCGCTTGTTATGATCAACATTTCCTTCATTTCTATGCATATTTCCTTCATTTTGATGCTCATTCTCTTTTTATTATTAAGATTTCTTTCGTTTCGATGCATATTCCTTCATTTTGATGCTCATTCGCTTGTTATGATTAACATTTTATTCGTTTCAATGTATATTCCTTCATTTTTATGCTAATTTGATTGTTATGATCAACATTTGCTTCGTTTCGATGCATATTTCCTTCATTTGATACTCATTTTCTCATTACGATCAAACATTTACTTCATTTTGATGCTCATTTGCTTGTTATGATCAACATTTCCTTCGTTTTTATGCATATTTCCTTCATTTTGATGTTCATTCGCTTGTTATGATCAACATTTCCTTCGTTTTGATGCATATTTCCTTTATTTTAATGCTCATTTGCTTATTATATTCAACATTTCCTTCATTTCGATGCATATTTCCTTCATTTTGATGCTAATTCTCTCATTACGATCAACATTTACTCCATTTTGATGCTCATTCGCTTGTTATGATCAATATTTCCTACGTATCGATGCATAATTCCTTCATTTTGATGCTCATTCGCTTGTTATTATAAACATTTCCTTTGTTTCGATGCATATTTCCTTCATTTTGATGCTTATTCGCTTGTTATGATATTTCCTTCGTTTCGATGAATATTTCCTTCACTTTGATGCTCATTCGCTTGTTATGATAAATATTTTCTTCGTTTTGATACATATTTCCTTCATTTGGACGCTTATTCTCTCATAATGATCAACATTTACTTCATTTTGATGCCCATTCGCTTGTTATGATCAAAATTTCCTTTGTTTCGATACATATTTCCTTCATTTTGATGCTCATTCGCTTGTTATGATCAACATTTCCTTCATATCTATGCATATTTCCTTCATTTTGATGCTCATTCGCTTTTTATGAATAGGATTTCTTTCGTTTCGATGCATATTCCTTCATTTTGATGCTCATTCTCTCAATATGATCAACATTTTCTATATTTTGATGATCATTCACTTGTTATGATCAACATTTCCTTTGTTTTTATACATATTGCCTTCATTTTGATGCTCATTCGCTTGATATGATCAACATTTCCTTTGTTCTGAAGCATAATTCCTTTATTTTGATGCTCATTCGCTTGTTATGATCACAACATTTCCTTCGTTTCGTTGCATATTTCCTTCATTTTGATGCTCATTCTCTCATTATGATCAACATTTCCTTCGTTTCGATGCATATTTGCTTAATTTTGATGTTCATTCGCTGCTATGATAAACATTTCCTTCGTTTCTATGCATATTTCGTTCATTTTCATGCTCATTCTCTAATTACTCTCAACATTTCCATCATTTTGATACTCATTCGCTTGTTATGATCAACATTTCCTTTGTTTCGATGGAAATTTCCTTCATTTTGATGCTCATTCGCATGTTATGATCAACATTTCCTTTGTTTTGATATATATGTCCTTCATTTTGATGCTCATTATGTCATGACGATCAATATTTCCTACTTTCCTTCGTTTCGATACATATTTCCTTCATTTTGATGCTCATTCGCTTGTTATGATCAATATTTCCTTCATTTTGATGCTCATTCGCTTGTTATGATCAACATTTCCTTCATATCTATGCATATTTCCTTCATTTTGATGCTCATTCTCTTTTTATTATTAAGATTTCTTTCGTTTCGATGCATATTCCTTCATTTTGATGCTCATTCGCTTGTTATGATTAACATTTTATTCGTTTCAATGTATATTCCTTCATTTTTATGCTTATTTGATTGTTATGATCAACATTTGCTTCGTTTCGATGCATATTTCCTTCATTTGATACTCATTTTCTCATTACGATCAAACATTTACTTCATTTTGATGCTCATTTGCTTGTTATGATCAACATTTCCTTCGTTTTGATGCATATTTCCTTCATTTTGATGCTCATTCGCTTGTTATGATCAACATTTCCTTCGTTTTGATGCATATTTCCTTTATTTTAATGCTCATTTGCTTGTTATATTCAACATTTCCTTCATTTCGATGCATATTTCCTTCATTTTGATGCTAATTCTCTCATTACGATCAACATTTACTCCATTTTGATGCTCATTCGCTTGTTATGATCAATATTTCCTACGTTTCGATGCATAATTCCTTCATTTTGATGCTCATTTGCTTGTTATTATAAACATTTCCTTTGTTTCGATGCATATTTCCTTCATTTTGATGCTCATTCGCTTGTTATGATCAACATTTCCTTCGTTTCGATGCATATTTCCTTTACTTTGATGCTCATTCGCTTGTTATGATAAATATTTTCTTCGTTTTGATACATATTTCCTTCATTTGGACGCTCATTCTCTCATAATGATCAACATTTACTTCATTTTGATGCCCATTCGCTTGTTATGATCAAAATTTCCTTTGTTTCAATACATATTTCCTTCATTTTGATGCTCATTCGCTTGTTATGATCAACATTTCCTCCATATCTATGCATATTTCCTTCATTTTGATGCTCATTAATTTTTTATGAATAGGATTTCTTTCGTTTCGATGCATATTCCTTCATTTTGATGCTCATTCTCTCAATATGATCAACATTTTCTTCATTTTGATGATCATTCACTTGTTATGATCAACATTTCCTTTGTTTTTATACATATTGCCTTCATTTTGATGCTCATCCACTTGATATGATCAACATTTCCTTTTTTCCGAAGCATAATTCCTTTATTTTGATGCTCATTCGCTTGTTATGATCACAACATTTCCTTCGTTTCATTGCATATTTCCTTCATTTTGATGCTCATTTGCTTGTTATGTTCAACATTTCCTTCATTTTGATGCTAATGCTCTTATTACGATCAATATTTACTTCATTTTGATGCTCATTCGCTTGTTATGATCAATATTCCCTTTGTTTCGATGCATATTTTTTTCTTTTTGATGTTCATTCGCTTGTTATTATCAACATTTACTTTCTTCGATGCATATTTCCTTCATTTTGATGTTCATTCGATTGTTATGATAAACATTTCCATCATTTCGATGCATATTTCCATCATTTTGATGCTCATTCTCTCATTACGATCAAAATTTTCTTTATTTTGACGCTCATTCGCTTGTTATAATCACAACATTTCCTTCGTTTCGTTGCATATTTCCTTCATTTTGATGCTCATTTGCTTGTTATGTTCAACATTTCCTTCATTTTGATGCTAATTCTCTTATTACGATCAATATTTACTTCATTTTGATGCTCATTCGCTTGTTATGATCAATATTCCCTTTGTTTCGATGCATATTTTTTTCATTTTGATGTTCATTCGCTTGTTATTATCAACATTTATTTTTTTTCGATGCACATTTCCTTCATTTTGATGTTCATTCGATTGTTATGATAAACATTTCCATCATTTCGATGCATATTTCCTTCATTTTGATGCTCATTCTCTCATTACGATCAAAATTTCCTTTATTTTGATGGCCATTCGCTTGTTATTATCAACATTTCCTTCGTTTCGATGGATATTTCCTTTATTTTGATGCTCATTCGCTTGTTATGATCAACGTTTCCTTCGTTTCGATACATATTCCTTCATTTTAATGATCATTTCGTTGTTATGATCAACATTTGCTTCATTTCGATGTATATTTCCTTCATTTGATGCACATTCTCTCATTACGATCAACATTTACTTCATTTGGATGCTCATTTGCTTGTTATGATCAACATTTCCTTTGTTTCGATGCATATTTCCTTCATTTTGATGCTCATTCGCTTGTTATGATCAACATTTCCTTCGTTTCGATGTATATTTCTTTTATTTTGATGCTAATTTGCTTGTTGTGTTCAACATTTCCTTCATTTTGATGCTCATTCGCTTGTTATGGTCAACATTTCCTTCGTTTTTGATGCATATTTCCTTTATTTTGATGTCCATTCGCTTGTTATGATCAACATTTCCTTCGTTTCGATGCATATTTTTTTATTTTGATGCTTATTTGCTTGTTATGTTCAATATTTCCTTCATTTCGATGCATATTTCCATCATTTTGATGTTAATTCTCTCATTACAATCAACATTTACTTCATTTTGATGCTCATTCGCTAGTTATGATCAATATTTCCTTCGTATCGATGCATATTTCCTTCATTTTGATGTTCATTCGCTTGTTATTATCAACATTTCCTTTGTTTCGATGCATATTTCCTTCATTTTGATGCTCATTCGCTTGTTATGAACAATATATTTCCTTCGTTTCGATGCACATTTCCTTCATTTTGATGCTCATTCGTTTGTTATAATAAACATTTCATTTGTTTCGATGCATATTCCTTCATTTTGATGCTCATTTTCTCAATATAATCAACATTTCCTTCATTTTGATGATCATTCGTTTGTTATGATAAACATTTCCATCATTTCGATGCATATTTCCTTTATTTTGATGCTCATTCGCTTGTTATTATCAGCATTTCCTTCGTTTTGATGCATATTTCCATCATTCTGATGCCCATTCGCTTGTTATGATTAACATTTCCTTCGTTTCGATGCATATTTCCTTCATTTTGATGCTTATTTGCTTGTTATATTCAACATTTCCTTCATTTCGATGCATATTTCCTTCATTTTGATGCTAATTCTCTCATTACGATCAACATTTACTCCATTTTGATGCTCATTCGCTTGTTATGATCAATGTTTCCTACGTTTCGATGCATAATTCCTTCATTTTGATGCTCATTCGCTTGTTATTATAAACATTTCCTTTGTTTCGATGCATATTTCCTTTATTTTGATGCTTATTCGCTTGTTATGATATTTCCTTCGTTTCGATGAATATTTCCTTCACTTTGATGCTCATTCGCTTGTTATGATAAATATTTTCTTCGTTTTGATACATATTTCCTTCATTTGGACGCTTATTCTCTCATAATGATCAACATTTACTTCATTTTGATGCCCATTCGCTTGTTATGATCAAAATTTCCTTTGTTTCGATACATATTTCCTTCATTTTGATGCTCATTCGCTTGTTATGATCAACATTTCCTTCATATCTATGCATATTTCCTTCATTTTGATGCTCATTCGCTTTTTATGAATAGGATTTCTTTCGTTTCGATGCATATTCCTTCATTTTGATGCTCATTCTCTCAATATGATCAACATTTTCTATATTTTGATGATCATTCACTTGTTATGATCAACATTTCCATTGTTTTTATACATATTGCCTTCATTTTGATGCTCATTCGCTTGATATGATCAACATTTCCTTTGTTCTGAAGCATAATTCCTTTATTTTGATGCTCATTCGCTTGTTATGATCACAACATTTCCTTCGTTTTGTTGCATATTTCCTTCATTTTGATGCTCATTCTCTCATTATGAATAACATTTCCTTCGTTTCGATGCATATTTGCTTAATTTTGATGTTCATTCGCTGCTATGATAAACATTTCCTTCGTTTCTATGCATATTTCGTTCATTTTCATGCTCATTCTCTAATTACTCTCAACATTTCCATCATTTTGATACTCATTCGCTTGTTATGATCAACATTTCCTTTGTTTCGATGGAAATTTCCTTCATTTTGATGCTCATTCGCATGTTATGATCAACATTTCCTTTGTTTTGATATATATGTCCTTCATTTTGATGCTCATTATGTCATGACGATCAATATTTCCTACTTTCCTTCGTTTCGATACATATTTCCTTCATTTTGATGCTCATTCGCTTGTTATGATCAATATTTCCTTCATTTTGATACTCATTCGCTTGTTATGATCAACATTTCCTTCATTTCTATGCATATTTCCTTCATTTTGATGCTCATTCTCTTTTTATTATTAAGATTTCTTTCGTTTCGATGCATATTCCTTCATTTTGATGCTCATTCGCTTGTTATGATTAACATTTTATTCGTTTCAATGTATATTCCTTCATTTTTATGCTAATTTGATTGTTATGATCAACATTTGCTTCGTTTCGATGCATATTTCCTTCATTTGATACTCATTTTCTCATTACGATCAAACATTTACTTCATTTTGATGCTCATTTGCTTGTTATGATCAACATTTCCTTCGTTTTGATGCATATTTCCTTCATTTTGATGCTCATTCGCTTGTTATGATCAACATTTCCTTCGTTTTGATGCATATTTCCTTTATTTTAATGCTCATTTGCTTGTTATATTCAACATTTCCTTCATTTCGATGCATATTTCCTTCATTTTGATGCTAATTCTCTCATTACGATCAACATTTACTCCATTTTGATGCTCATTCGCTTGTTATGATCAATATTTCCTACGTTTCGATGCATAATTCCTTCATTTTGATGCTCATTTGCTTGTTATTATAAACATTTCCCTTGTTTCGATGCATATTTCCTTCATTTTGATGCTCATTCGCTTGTTATGATCAACATTTCCTTCGTTTCGATGCATATTTCCTTCACTTTGATGCTCATTCGCTTGTTATGATAAATATTTTCTTCGTTTTGATACATATTTCCTTCATTTGGACGCTCATTCTCTCATAATGATCAACATTTACTTCATTTTGATGCCCATTCGCTTGTTATGATCAAAATTTCCTTTGTTTCAATACATATTTCCTTCATTTTGATGCTCATTCGCTTGTTATGATCAACATTTCCTCCATATCTATGCATATTTCCTTCATTTTGATGCTCATTCGTTTTTTATGAATAGGATTTCTTTCGTTTCGATGCATATTCCTTCATTTTGATGCTCATTCTCTCAATATGATCAACATTTTCTTCATTTTGATGATCATTCACTTGTTATGATCAACATTTCCTTTGTTTTTATACATATTGCCTTCATTTTGATGCTCATCCACTTGATATGATCAACATTTCCTTTTTTCCGAAGCATAATTCCTTTATTTTGATGCTCATTCGCTTGTTATGATCACAACATTTCCTTCGTTTCATTGCATATTTCCTTCATTTTGATGCTCATTTGCTTGTTATGTTCAACATTTCCTTCATTTTGATGTTAATGCTCTTATTACGATCAATATTTACTTCATTTTGATGCTCATTCGCTTGTTATGGTCAACATTTCCTTCGTTTTGATGCATATTTCCTTTATTTTGATGTCCATTCGCTTGTTATGATCAACATTTCCTTCGTTTCGATGCATATTTTTTTATTTTGATGCTTATTTGCTTGTTATGTTCAATATTTCCTTCATTTCTATGCATATTTCCATCATTTTGATGTTAATTATCTCATTACAATCAACATTTACTTCATTTTGATGCTCATTCGCTAGTTATGATCAATATTTCCTTCGTATCGATGCATATTTCCTTCATTTTGATGTTCATTCGCTTGTTATTATCAACATTTCCTTTGTTTCGATGCATATTTCCTTCATTTTGATGCTCATTCGCTTGTTATGAACAATATTTCCTTCGTTTCGATGCATATTTCCTTCATTTTGATGCTCATTCGCTTGTTATAATAAACATTTCATTTGTTTCGATGCATATTCCTTCATTTTGATGCTCATTTTCTCAATATAATCAACATTTCCTTCATTTTGATGATCATTCGCTTGTTATGATCAGCATTTCCTTCATTTCTATGCATATTTCCTTCATTTTGAAGGTCATTCGTTTGTTATGATCAACATTTACTTTGTTTCGACGCATAATTCCTTTATTTTGACGCTCATTCGCTTGTTATTATCAACATATCCTTCGTTTTGATGCATATTTCCATCATTCTAATGCCCATTCGCTTGTTATGATTAACATTTCCTTCGTTTCGATGCATATTTCCTTCATTTTGATGCTTATTTGCTTGTTATATTCAACATTTCCTTCATTTTGATGCATATTTCCTTCATTTTGATGTTAATTCTCTCATTACGATCAACATTTACTTCATTTTGATGCTCATTCGCCTGTTATAATCAATATTTCCTTTGTTTCGATGCATATTTCCTATATTTTGATAATCATTCGCATGTTATGATCAACATTTCCTTCGTTTCGATGCATATTTGCTTCATTTTGATGTTCATTCGCTGTTATGATAAACATTTCCTTCGTTTCTATGCATATTTCGTTCATTTTCATGCTCATTCTCTAATTACTCTGAACATTTCCTTCATTTTGATGCTCATTCGCTTGTTATGATCAACATTTCCTTTGTTTCGATGGAAATTTCCTTCATTTTGATGCTAATTTGCATGTTATGATCAACATTTACTTTGTTTTGATATATATGTCCTTAATTTTGATGCTCATTATGTCATGACGATCAATATTTCCTACATTTTGATGCCCATTCGCTTGTTATGATCAACATTTCCTTCGTTTCGATACATATTTCCTTCATTTTGATGCTCATTCGCTTGTTATGATCGACATTTCCTTCATTTTGATGCTCATTCGCTTGTTATGATCAACATTTCCTTCATTTCTATGCATATTTCCTTCATTTTGATGCTCATTCTCTTTTTATTATAAAGATTTCTTTCGTTTCGATGCATATTCCTTCATTTTGATGCTCATTCGATTGTTATGATTAACATTTTATTCCTTTCGATGCATATTCCTTCATTTTGATGCTAATTTGCTTGTTATGATCAACATTTGCTTCGTTTCGATGCATATTTCCTTCATTTGATACTCATTTTCTCATTACGATCAAACATTTACTTCATTTTGATGCTCATATGCTTGTTATGATCAACATTTCCTTCATTTTTATGCATATTTCCTTCATTTTGATGTTCATTCGCTTATTATGATCAACATTTCCTTCGTTTTGATGCATATTTCCTTTATTTTAATGCTCATTTGCTTATTATATTCAACATTTCCTTCATTTCGATGCATATTTCCTTCATTTTGATGCTAATTCTCTCATTACGATCAACATTTACTCCATTTTGATGCTCATTCGCTTGTTATGATCAATATTTCCTACGTATCGATGCATAATTCCTTCATTTTGATGCTCATTCGCTTGTTATTATAAACATTTCCTTTGTTTCGATGCATATTTCCTTCATTTTGATGCTTATTCGCTTGTTATGATATTTCCTTCGTTTCGATGAATATTTCCTTCACTTTGATGCTCATTCGCTTGTTATGATAAATATTTTCTTCGTTTTGATACATATTTCCTTCATTTGGACGCTTATTCTCTCATAATGATCAACATTTACTTCATTTTGATGCCCATTCGCTTGTTATGATCAAAATTTCCTTTGTTTCGATACATATTTCCTTCATTTTGATGCTCATTCGCTTGTTATGATCAACATTTCCTTCATATCTATGCATATTTCCTTCATTTTGATGCTCATTCGCTTTTTATGAATAGGATTTCTTTCGTTTCGATGCATATTCCTTCATTTTGATGCTCATTCTCTCAATATGATCAACATTTTCTATATTTTGATGATCATTCACTTGTTATGATCAACATTTCCTTTGTTTTTATACATATTGCCTTCATTTTGATGCTCATTCGCTTGATATGATCAACATTTCCTTTGTTCTGAAGCATAATTCCTTTATTTTGATGCTCATTCGCTTGTTATGATCACAACATTTCCTTCGTTTCGTTGCATATTTCCTTCATTTTGATGCTCATTCTCTCATTATGATCAACATTTCCTTCGTTTCGATGCATATTTGCTTAATTTTGATGTTCATTCGCTGCTATGATAAACATTTCCTTCGTTTCTATGCATATTTCGTTCATTTTCATGCTCATTCTCTAATTACTCTCAACATTTCCATCATTTTGATACTCATTCGCTTGTTATGATCAACATTTCCTTTGTTTCGATGGAAATTTCCTTCATTTTGATGCTCATTCGCATGTTATGATCAACATTTCCTTTGTTTTGATATATATGTCCTTCATTTTGATGCTCATTATGTCATGACGATCAATATTTCCTACTTTCCTTCGTTTCGATACATATTTCCTTCATTTTGATGCTCATTCGCTTGTTATGATCAATATTTCCTTCATTTTGATGCTCATTCGCTTGTTATGATCAACATTTCCTTCATATCTATGCATATTTCCTTCATTTTGATGCTCATTCTCTTTTTATTATTAAGATTTCTTTCGTTTCGATGCATATTCCTTCATTTTGATGCTCATTCGCTTGTTATGATTAACATTTTATTCGTTTCAATGTATATTCCTTCATTTTTATGCTTATTTGATTGTTATGATCAACATTTGCTTCGTTTCGATGCATATTTCCTTCATTTGATACTCATTTTCTCATTACGATCAAACATTTACTTCATTTTGATGCTCATTTGCTTGTTATGATCAACATTTCCTTCGTTTTGATGCATATTTCCTTCATTTTGATGCTCATTCGCTTGTTATGATAAACATTTCCATCATTTCGATGCATATTTCCATCATTTTGATGCTCATTCTCTCATTACGATCAAAATTTTCTTTATTTTGACGCTCATTCGCTTGTTATAATCACAACATTTCCTTCGTTTCGTTGCATATTTCCTTCATTTTGATGCTCATTTGCTTGTTATGTTCAACATTTCCTTCATTTTGATGCTAATTCTCTTATTACGATCAATATTTACTTCATTTTGATGCTCATTCGCTTGTTATGATCAATATTCCCTTTGTTTCGATGCATATTTTTTTCATTTTGATGTTCATTCGCTTGTTATTATCAACATTTATTTTTTTTCGATGCACATTTCCTTCATTTTGATGTTCATTCGATTGTTATGATAAACATTTCCATCATTTCGATGCATATTTCCTTCATTTTGATGCTCATTCTCTCATTACGATCAAAATTTCCTTTATTTTGATGGCCATTCGCTTGTTATTATCAACATTTCCTTCGTTTCGATGGATATTTCCTTTATTTTGATGCTCATTCGCTTGTTATGATCAACATTTCCTTCGTTTCGATACATATTCCTTCATTTTAATGATCATTTCGTTGTTATGATCAACATTTGCTTCATTTCGATGTATATTTCCTTCATTTGATGCACATTCTCTCATTACGATCAACATTTACTTCATTTGGATGCTCATTTGCTTGTTATGATCAACATTTCCTTTGTTTCGATGCATATTTCCTTCATTTTGATGCTCATTCGCTTGTTATGATCAACATTTCCTTCGTTTCGATGTATATTTCTTTTATTTTGATGCTAATTTGCTTGTTGTGTTCAACATTTTCTTCATTTTGATGCTCATTCGCTTGTTATGGTCAACATTTCCTTCGTTTTTGATGCATATTTCCTTTATTTTGATGTCCATTCGCTTGTTATGATCAACATTTCCTTCGTTTCGATGCATATTTTTTTATTTTGATGCTTATTTGCTTGTTATGTTCAATATTTCCTTCATTTCGATGCATATTTCCATCATTTTGATGTTAATTCTCTCATTACAATCAACATTTACTTCATTTTGATGCTCATTCGCTAGTTATGATCAATATTTCCTTCGTATCGATGCATATTTCCTTCATTTTGATGTTCATTCGCTTGTTATTATCAACATTTCCTTTGTTTCGATGCATATTTCCTTCATTTTGATGCTCATTCGCTTGTTT